>OX376354.1:3600000-4200000 GCA_947369235.1 Udea olivalis | reverse complement strand
TTCAGAAAACGATACTTTGCTGCTTAGTCTTATATCGACCAGAATATCGGTAGAAAGTCCACCTTTTCCAACATTTACAAAAAATTAAGAGTATTAAAAAATAACCTATTTCGAAAGATCAACTTCGTAATTTTAAAAAATAATTGAAGTACAATAGCTACGAAACTACATGAGACTGTCTACAAGTCACAAATATGGAAATACATACATACTCGTACATACCTACCATCACGCCTTTTTCTCAACGGGGTAGGCAGAGACCACATCTTTCCACTTGCTAATAATAATATGGAAATATCTTTAAAAATTTCAAAAACTGCCTAATCGATTTTACAGTCCAACTTTAAGACATTAGCGACATTCGTGGCGCCCAAACTAAAATGCTCGGACGATTTATTACAGGGGACATTAGAATTCGAACGCGGAACATAAATTCTGGATATTACCTATAGTGAAGCGACTGCGATTGTAAAATTAAATTTTGCATGCAGAATGACGCCGCTAGGGGGCGCTTTATTTGGTAGGCGTATATAATTTTATTGCAGGGACCAATGGTTTGCGAAACATGTCGGGCATTCCTTATTTTCATGATTTATTAAATATTTCGGTTGTCGCCGAATTTTGAAGGTAGCGAATATTAATGTTGGCTTTATTTTTATTAAAAATTACTGTGAGATAGCTGTTACTTTCATTTTAATTGTCATAGCATTAGCAGCTAGGAGGTGCAAACGTGATTTTAGTGGAATTGACTTTATTACTATTGAATTTTATTTTGTTTAAGTGTATTCTCTATTTTCATTTCTGTGTGCTTGCAAAACCAAATTATTTTACTAATGTATACTTTTTACCTATGATTTCAAGGTATTTTCATTTTAATTGGGAAGTAGTTTGACAAGCTTTTAGGATTTATTTCACTTTTTTTCCTTTTAAATAAAAAGGGAAAAAGGTAATAAGTTTTGTTGCCCACAAGAGGCCGCTCAGCTGAATTTTTGAGCAATTTTTTTTTCTATTTTAGAAGTATATTTTAAAATGAGTCAACACTTTTTAACAGCTAATAAACAAGTTAAAGAAGACTGTCGCTAAGTTATTTTATGACCTACAAAAGTGAGAAAATAATAAAAAGTAAGTACTTAACACTTAACGATCTGACTAAATAATGACTCAATGTATCTTTCTATTTCACGCCCCACGACAAAATTAAAAACGCATTGGCCTAATAATTAATGCAATAACGTCATAATTGCGGGGCGCGAGTTCGAGTCCTGTTTTAAGTAATTTCATTATCTTAACTTTTTCTCCCCCAGCTAATTACAAGACACTTCGGTGATAAAATTATACTTGTGGCTGTGATGTTAAACTGTTTAATTGTATTTTTTAATAAAAGTCGTTTTTATTTATTACACTAGTCATGACCGCCACAGTAGCGTAGGGTTAAAAAAATGTTTAGCTAGCTTTTTACAAGATTGATTTAGAGAACACTCTTTTTTTCCGATATCAAAAAACAAAATTAAAATAGAAGACAAATAATAAACTTAAAATGCTATCAAAATTGAATACCAACATGAAAAGTAACAAAAGAAAACCATGTTTTCCCAATTTGCAAGTCATCAAATAAATTATGTCTAAGCGGTCAGCGTCGCCCAATAAAAATATTTAACCATCAAATGCTCACGCGCTCGCGGGTCAAACATTCCCCAAAATATATTTGAATAAGGAATGATATACGGTTTGTTTATTGGCGGGCCTGTTCGTTCCTTTTTCGAATTGTATTATGCTGAGTTGACCGACGCGAGCTCGGGTCGCCGTTGGTCATTGGGGCTGGATTGACCCCTCGCGTGTTCGCTACATTATGTACCGAAGTTTCAATATTATCGCAGCTTGGGTCTCTCAGACCGGTTCTCAAACCAAAGGGTCTAAGTTATTGGAAATTTTACGTATAATTTGAGATACTGTGAGCGCGCGTGTTCTTTTGAAGGGTTAAATCTAAGGTCGTAGGTTAAGTGCAAGACGTTAGTTTATATTCTTTGCCTTAGACGATTGAAAAATAATGGTTATATAACACCAAGAAAAAAAAAAAAAATTGGTGACATGTTATTTTTATTGACCTCAGTCAATCGCAAACTACTAAACACTGTAAACTAGATTAAAAGACAATAAAAATTGATATAAATTATAAACAATTGCAATTAATCGACTACCATTTAATAGCATCCGGGACTTTGAAAAAAAAATCTATTATTCTCTCAAAAATCTCAATTCGAATAAAACGGGCACGAAGAAAATATGGATAGACACATACGAAACAAAGTTCAATATTAAATCAAAACGTTGTTATTTGGTCGGAAATTTGAGCAACGGCCCTCGCAGGGTCCCCGGGGGTGAAAAACGAGGAAACTCCCCTCCACCTCCTTGTTTACTTTGCAGTAGTTGTGGGAAAACCGCCCAAACAGATCTGCGTAATGTCTCATACTGATCGGTGTTTTTTTTCTTTTTTTTTATACTACATCGGTGGCCAACAAGCAAGCGGATGGTTAGCGTTGCTGTCCCTGTAAAAATCTTTTCAAATCCCTCTGACTCGTAAAAAACAAGGTCAAATGAAAAACTTAGGCAGGGAGCACCTCTGAAACCAAACTGTCCAGTACAGGGACCATAGTTGATTCAGAGAGTGAAGATGAATTCCCTGACGATGAGCCATGATACAAAATATCTGTAGTAATAGTAGTTGTGGGTAAGTTAAACTAATATTATGAAGAGTGAGGATTTTTTTTTTATTTGTATTGAATAGGCTCCTGAACCGCGTTTCCCACTCTAGTGTTGAAACTAGAGTGGGAAACTAGGTTCACTCAACAGTTTGGTAAAGGTTTCAGAGGGGTTTCGTAAAAAACCTACCAAGCAAAAGTTTTTTAGTCTGTTCTACTTCTTTCAGCGTATATTTTTGGTCTTCAGCTACAGCTCTGTAGCAACCCACAAGTGCGGTGGTACTTATACAGGGTTGTTCCTGCCTAATTTATATAGTTTTCCCATCTGGTTCGTGACGACCGAGGCATCATATTATTTATTACTAGCTTTCTGACCGCAGCTTTGCCCGCGTTGCTTCATTATTATGGCCAAATTACTTAAATAAAATCTTAATTAATTGTAGCCTATGTGTTATTCTAATGCATAAGCTGTATTACTGCAAAGTTTCATCTAAATCCGTTCTGTAATTTTTGCGTGAAAGAGTAACAAACATACATATATACAAACATTCGCATTTATAATATTAGTAAGACTTTTTAAACTCAAACTCAAATAACTTTATTCAAATAGACTTTCACAGTAAGTACTTTCAAATCGTCAAATTTAAAGCAAGTATAACTATACTAAATAATAGACATAATTACTATAATAATATAGATATATAAATACACAGTATACAGACATCATGCGACTCTACCACCGCGTCGGAGTTGTTTCTTGCTGAGAAGGCCCCCCTTTTATTAATACAATACACTTGACCCTGCCTTCGTCTCTTTACCACCATTACCGCAATTTATTCTGGGAAGCTTACATCTAGATGTTTGAATTGTATGACATCATTCAAAGAACAAATATTCATCCATAATGTACATTAACAGTCATGTATTGCCTACGCGCTAACACCGTCACAGTGACAGCTGCAGAACTGTCGCTACTCATTCTGCTCACGTGTCAGTGGGGTTTAGCAGGCGAGCGGCGCGTTGGCAATTAGCAATATTACCATACACGACTGTCTCCATTTGAGCTATTTCGCAGTCCCTGGTAGCTTATTACAACCCCTTATAACTTGCCAAGTTCATTCCCTAAACTGAGCTTAGCGAGCAATTTCGTCTCATTACGAATCATTCATTTCCAGCCAGTCAGCGGTACCTAGCACTTACACATCTTCTAAGCTGGATGTTCACCGACGGAATTGCTCGCTGCTTTGCTTTAGTGAATTAACTTGACTGGATTTAAGCGATTGTAATAAGCCCCCTGGTGCCTTATTATCTGAAGAAAGTCATGATATTGTATGTACTTGTGTCTGTATGAACCTCTGTCTGTGATTTTCTGCTAAAAATGTTTTTTTTAATTGGTTTTTTTATAATACCTACATCAGGTGAAATTCACAATAAATCGTTGAAATTATTTGTAATGTGGTTTATTAATGAATTTTGTAAACAATAAAATGTACAAAGGGTTTGACTAATCAGGATGTAAATAATCATTTATTTGAGCGATCATAAAAGCCGTAAACACATCAATTAAACTAGTTTGCGTAATAAGTATGTATAGTTTTAGTATATTTTACTTCAAAAAGTCTTCAATTCACTACTTTCATTAATTTATTTCTTTAACGAGACAATTAAGTATTATGTTAAATCCGAATCCAAATTAAACAAAATGTACTCGGTTTGACATACCCCTGTAGTACATGCCTGCGACTTCTGGTAAAATTGCACGCACACCAACGTATGTGGCCATGTGTACGTATACGTTTATGTCTGTTGTAATGAAATGAGAGCCCGTCAGCGTCACGCCCTTTCACAAGGATTCTGTCGAATTCTGAGTTTCCCAGGCTTCTATTATAGGTATTTTTAGGTTAGAGTGTATTAAATCAAATCATTTTATATCAGAATAGTATGAAGACGAAATGTTGCCTTGTAATTAATGAATGTAGATAATCATAGTTTTTAGCGTAAGTGGGGATTTGTTGCGAAAAAAATGTTATCCTCTTGCGACTTTTTGCACCGTGAATTGAAAAATGCCTTGGTAGAAGTACAGATCTACATCGAATAAATCCCCTTTATAACGGTTTCATCTAAAGATGGCGAAACCTACGCACCATAAATTTTTTTTCAAAGACACTAATTACATTTTTGAAGTATTAGGTGGCAGTTGAGCAAACGATAAATAAATACTAAAACAGCTTGCCATGTGTTTAAAATGTCAAAATGCAAAATAACAGTCTGCCAAGACAGTATTTTCAGCAACCTCCAAACAAGACACAGTGATAGTAGCAAAACGCACACTTGCGTTACGTAGGTACCTCCATAATATTCGGACCCCCACGCACACATGCACGCTAATCCACACACGACACACACGGCGTGGGAGGACGTGCGAGAGGGAGATGGCTCGCGTGAGAGGGACAACCATTGCAGGACCAGCGATACAACAAATCAATACGAGCGGTGACCGGTAGCCTGTGTCACCCCGCCCCCCTCCTCGACCCACAGACCGCACGGCTCTACCTACATTGTCAGCCACAGAGTAGGCGACTACAGAGATTCTGAGATCGGAGGTTGATGACGCAGTTATTTTAATAAAATATTGATCGTATTTTGTAGACCTAGCTAAATCTCCAGATTTAAAAGCTAGGATTTATGTGTAAATTTGGTCTTGCCTTTTTGTTGTAGTAACAGAACTTACAAGTACAATATGTTTGATTATTATTTATACTATCTTATCTAAATGTTTGTGTATTACTAACATTTTGATGATTGATATACCTATACTCAATTTCACGAAATCTGTGGCAATCTTCAATCATGTAAAAATTTAATTTCTCTTAAAGAGAACCAAAACCACACTCAAAACATAATTTCAACCAAAATAATAATTTCAACCGTCTTCGAAATTGTTACAAACAAATCAGATTTAAGTTCCAATTACTTAACCTACGTACACATGTAAGCAACTGAAAGTAAATTTGTTCTGTTGACTTTGAAACAAAATTTCAGGACTTCCAAGCATCAAATTTTGCTTTAACAATTTTAAGTCTTTTATGTACACAGTTTTTCTGCACTAAAAACATACCGCAAAAATGGTTCACTAAACATAGTTATTAAACTTAGATGTAATGTAAAAATGTCATGAATATCGTCTGTGACATTGTTCTTGCTGTCCAAGTACGCGTGGATTCGTTTTGCCAAGCTTAACTGCGGTTTCTCTGCGTATTTTCTTAGTCTATGACGAAAAATTCGCTTGACCACGTGTACGAAAGCGCCGGAAAACTCTAAAAAAGTGGTCTTGATACTTTGCGAACTTTTCTCAGTAGTCCTCCCATATACTCGTACAATTCTAAGAATAGGTAGGTTTATAAAATTACCCCGGAGCAAAGCTTACGAAAGCTTGCGAAATAATGTGAATGCTTTTGAAATAACAACATGTTATTGCGAAAACTGTAGGTATGTTACCGAGTATGCCAATTAGCATTGGGTATTGTATTTTCTTGCACGTTTAAGTAGTTCATCTTTCGTAAATATACATTACATAATTAGGATCTATGATGTTGCCTCGATATTTAAAGTCTCAATCTCGGTTTAGGATTGGAATAAATACAAACGCTCGCTCTTTTAAGCAGAATTTAGCCAACAATATATCGTTGACCTCGAAACAGGATACAGTTTTTTAGTTAGTATAACGCAAGTTTAGTTTCAACATCCTACGAAGCTGCAACAATATCCTCAACTCCGCCATAACTGTAAGTACGTCGTGTCCACGAAAAGGGTCCCAAATATAAGGGTCGCATTCTGCTGAGGCACGGCCTGTAATTCACTTCGCTTCCCTCGCCCTCAGCTCATACAGAGGGCCGATAAACTGTAAAACCGCGCCCCACCACCCCCTCAGATAAACAGGGCCGTAATTTATGACACCTAAAACCCTTCCCGGGTGGACGGCAGGGCGATACGGACTGAATACCGGTTCGGTAATGCGGGAGTAGCGGTTTTGGGGCTGAAATACCGTTGGTTTGGTACGGACCAACTTGAATACGATGGTTTAAGTGGCGAACTACGATATTCTACCTATGATATACTAAAAAACAGTGGTTTTGATACTTGAACAGTAGGGTTAATTAGTAGCGTTAAGTTTGGTCCTTTATATAAAGGTGCCAGTTCTTGAGCCATGTGTGTAGATTAATTGTAATAAATGTCAGGATAATTATGATGGTCTCACATAAACATATATGTATACATATACCATCATGACTTTATCCCAAACTGGGTAGTCGTAGGCAAGTTACTGTTGCCGTCATGGTGAACGGAACATTTAGAAGCTCACTTTTCACCAATGGTATTAGAACCCAACGTAAACTCATTTGCAGCCAGTCAGCTGCCACAGTTAGATACAATTAAATCGTCATCACATTAATTTCAATAAATCGTTTTTATAATAATTGAAAATAATAATTGATACCTGCTACTGGCCCTAACGAGAAAAATTGAGATCAAATGATTCCAGTTAAGTGAAAAAGTTAAAGATTGTGCGTAAATCGAGTCTATGTACCTTCCGGAGTTGCGAGAGTCGGCGGGAAAAACTTCCCGGAAACTTTATAGCAATTTTATTTACTTTCAAACGGCGAACAACCCTGATTTCTTGCTCTTTCCGGGTTCCGATATGTTAAACTCACACTTAAATCATTCAAATTATCTTTTCTGCGCCTTCTGATGATTATTAATTGGATAGTTTTGCAAACTACTTAAAAAAGTTCAACACGTCATTGATAATCGAATCTTTTTGTATTATAACCATCTTATGTCTACATAGTTACCTTAGACATTAACCAAACCTCTGTTAACGTTAAACTGCTATTTCTGAAGGAAACTCAATACGAGTACAATACACCAACGCATAACAATAGCGTTGTAGGTACCAAACCGTTCGCGTTACCTAAGCAGCCTCTAAAATCAATACACAGCCAGCGGTCAGACCAACAAACTTACACATACATAAATATACGGCCTTCTATTTTACCCTTATGGCCGGCAGGCAGCCATCTTGGATCGCACCCCGCCCCCACACTCAATCTTACCCCGATGTGCCCCCCAGGCTAAGGGGCTGTAGAGGCCGAATCCAGCTAATACTAATGTCCCCTACGCGAATGTGTGGGAGCACACTCAGCCTGATAGATTAATGAGAGAATACAAATTGGGGAAATTGTTTTAAATTGATTAAATGTTAACATTACTTAAATACGATACTGATTCCCAGCAAGCAGAACCTGTGCCTATTTGCCACAAACGTTGTATGGGAACAACAACTCTTTCTTTCAATATTTTTCTAGTTAAGGAAGCCTAGTTTATTGCGTGAAGACTGAGAAAGACCTTAACCCTCAACCGCCAAAGATTTATTACGATTTACCTGAAAACAGAACACGTGCCTACAATATGGAACAACAGCGCCAAATTTTTGAAAGTTAAATGCTTGTGGTTTATTATTGTTATATTTGAATGTTATATCTACTATTAACATTGTACTTAGCCAACTAAAAAAAGACAATGCAAATCAATATTTATGCCTGATACGGTGTGAAAGGTTTCTTTATTCTTCAAATCAAATCAATTTACATATTTGTTAAAATATAGGTGAAAAAATGCATAGTGTTGTAGATAGACAGGTACCTACAGAATCACTATGTTAAGCCGTTAGTTGCATACAAATGTTCAGTTTAAATGAAATAATAATACAAATTCAGTTAAAATACAAAGTCATTTCAAAGCAATACTACAGTCACAATTAAAATAAGAATACAAAACATTAAAATTAAAATAAGAATTCAGTACATATTAAAAAAATTACAAAGATATAATACACTTGGGATAGAGTCAAAAATTATGCAAGCGCCTCGGAAAACCATTTGAATATTTGAAATAATATTTGAAGTTTTGTAGAAACTCTATTAAAGATATATTTTTATAGCAGCAATATTTCAACATAATATAGCTTGGTTATATGACATCACATAAGATTGACTATGTGCGTAAATATTTATAATAATTCAGTTATTACATGTTTTACGACGGTGTTTTACGACTACATTTTATGATATGTTACGTGCATAAAAGTCGAGATTTTGCCCTAAACATTCGCCAGTGAATAACTTAGTATGTTATACGGATTTGACACATCTATAATAAGATTCAAGTACATATATAACGGGTATTAAACCCTGGCTTATGATGTAAGTACCCAACTTTGTACCTAAGGCATAATGAATATCACTATCACAAAGCTTGGAATATGTCTTCTTTTATTACTTCTAGGTAATAAACGAGAGTTGATTCTAAGAAGCCGCTTAGTTATAAAACTTCAACGCAATTGGTTTAGGTCATTTTAAATTATTACGTATTCAAAATGTTGTTCAGCAAAATCATAAGAATGTTCAGATTCGTATGCGAATCGTTTTCTCAGATTATTATTGAATCAATTTCTTTGAAATCATCAATTCATGTTCTAAAATTATCCTTAAAAATTAATGAGTTCTTAGGTAGATTAAAATGCCACTTATATCAACGATCTTCAAATTTTGGTTGAGTTATGTGCGAGAGAAGGTAGTTAACAATCCTTTATGGAGCCCTAAAAGTTTAATTACTTAATTATTGCACTTATTTAGTTTTTACCGATATCATTATCAGTGTATTACCCGCCCATTTCTAACCCCCGACAGCGCAAAGCGGGTAAGAGCTACCCGCGAAATCCAATCAGTCACCTCAAAGAGCGCTCAGACATAATTGGCATCGAGCTCAAAGAAATACGCGTCACGCCCCACACGAATGCATTACCGAAATAAAATATTCAGGCGAATTTCCAAAAGGGATTTCCATCAGGCGATACGGTGGCTAAACACAAAACCGAACGTGGCACACGTCTAAAATATTCACTCGCCACTCGGATACCTACATCATTCATTCGTCCGTCGAGAACGGTTCGACACCAATCTTCCATTTGCAAGAAAATCGATACACGTCGTGGCCATATAAGCATTCCGGGGGTGGTAGACGGGGAGTCTTAAGGGGAGTTAAGGTTTAGTCCCGAATATTGAATTTCCCTTGGGAAACAAACCCGTTTCGCTTTGTCCCTTCGCCGGGGTCGTGTGGGCCGAGATGCCCGGGCTTCTCCCTACATAGCTACATCTTACACGTGTAGCCGTATACATATATATGTTTCTGTGTACGTACGTGCGTAAGTGTTGGATAATAACATTGCGAGCCCACCATACGTGACTTTCAGGGCGTTTGACGGCCCCCGGGCTATACGCTTTTGATTATATGTACATACGTGCGATACACGGGTGTTTGAGTAGGCGTTCCACTCATACATGGCTTCAAAGCCTTTAAATTAGGTCTCTTTATGTTGAGTGGCCTCCAATTCGCTATTAAGTTTAATGTGCACAGCTACGAGTAGATGTAAGCTTTAATGTTTTACTCATATTTATAGTAATGTTATTATCAAATCATTAAACTGAAATTGACTCAGTACAAAATCGATGAAAGAAACTTAAGGCTTACTTTGAGGGACTCTTAAACGTTACTCAAAGCAACTTTTCACCAGGTTTAGCAGAGTGGTTTCAGAGCTCGGCCCAAAACCCGAAGGCGCCGCGGGTTCAATTCCCAGGTCGGGCAAAGTGTGTTTTTCGGAACATAGCCCGGGTTTGTGATCACCAACCAAAATTTGGCAAGCCGGTGATTAAGCCAACACCCGTCCATTATAGCGATGACTTGATTTCAATGATGGAGGCCTTTGCCCAGCAGTGGGACAGTATATAGGCTAATTACTTAGTCTTACTTCTACTTATGATCTGTAAAAATATGTAAATCTAGAAAATCTATAATGTTAGCTTGCTCAGCGTGGTTAATGATTAGTCGTAAATTTGGATGAAAAAACAGATGGATGGATGGAAAATAGAGTGTATTCTTTACTCAGCTATTACGAGTGATTAATGGCACTCACTGTCAAATATAGTAGTTGTTGGTTCAATATTCGAAAACCTTTTTTGTCACAACAAAAGTCGAACAATACATAAATCGAGGCATAGACAAAGTAAGGTAAGATAAATCAGCGCGGAGACGCCACGTAGGTAAGGCCACGTTGCGTTAATCCCGGGATATATGGGGGTTCCATATATCCAGGGCGCGTTTGCTTTCTATTTCTCGTTTCATATACTCGTAACTCTGATGTAGGAGGTTCTTCTTGCGAGAGATTGAAGTGTTTTTCTAGGCAGCTGTTTCATTATTTGTTATTTTTAAACTAGCCCGCTCTTTAAATAACATCTGTGGGTTGGCCAAGAGCAACACGCATCTGAGTTTTAACAAATTGTAAAAAGACTTTTAGATGCCCTATCAAAATGATATGCCCTATCAAAGTGATCAGCGGTGAACGTCCGATGGCTGTTAATGGTAAAAAGGACAACGTGATACTTACTAAGTAATTGTTTTTTTTTTTCAGATTCATCAGTAGCTGGTGACATCTAGCTACGAGCTCAGAAAATTCCAGAACCAGTCATTGGTTAATTATATTTTTAAATGGTCAAAAAAACACCTAATTTAAAAAAAAACAAAATGATAAACAAAAGTTATTTACATTACTATTTTTTTACTTTAGATCTAACCTAAGACCCTAGATGGATAAGACTTTTGGCCATTAAACGAACGATCTGGTCTATTCTATTCATTCTTGAATAAGAACGCTCATGTTAATTACCTAAGCTAATTTATATCAGCTGTCAAATCTTTTTTTTATGTAAAAGGGAGCAAACGAGCTCCTCAAGTGATCACCTCCGCCCATTGACAACTGCAACACATAAGGTGTCACGGATGCGTTGCTAGCCTTTTCAATGGGAATACGCTTTCTTCTTGAAATCGAGGAAGTTACGAATTTTGTACCAGAATCTAAATGAATACACTTTTGTTACGTCACATATGATGAATAATTATGACAAGGTTTTCCGGATGAGTTATAGTATGGAGTTCTTCAAGAAGAGTTTGAAAAGGTTTTTGCAGGGTCGACACCCCTGGTGTTGCACATGTCCATAGGCTGCGGTAACCGCTTACCATCAGGTGGTCCGCATGCTTGATTGTCCCCGAAGAGGTATAAAAAAAAATACCTATGTGTTAAAAATATTAAAGTTTGTTTATCAAAAATTGACACCCGCAGTGCAAGCTCTGGTTAGTTGATAGTCGCTAGACCGGTATTCACTTTGCTTAGTAGTTAGTGCAGGTGATTAGCGCAGGTGCTTAGTGCTTGTTAGTAGAAAACACGTGTGGACACAGATAGATTATTGCAAGTGATTAGTAACCTGCGTAGTAAAGCGATTAGAAGCGTGTTCTATTTATATGCGAGTGGCCTCGTCCCGCGCGCCCTCCCTTACTAGCCGCGTGCGTGCCACTAAACACGTCGGGACAGAAGGTGTTAGTGTTTAGTGTTTAGCGTTTTGCAAAACTTGCTTAAAATGGAAAAGTAGACGGAAGATTTACCATAAAAATGTGTGCTGTGTGCAGGAGTATGTAAAAATGAAAGTCTTTTAAATTGTGAAGACCTGAGGTACAAAATTAAAGGTGTCCGAAATAAACTAAACACAGCAACTAAACACATCCACTAAAGAGAATTGAACACTACTTGCACTACACACCTGCACTAATCAATCGCTCCTACTAGTCACCGGCACTCGCACTTAGCAAAGTGAATACGGGCCTTTAAGTCTCAGTTCTTTTCTTACACTCCCATACCAATAAAAGACAAAAGATTTGATTGTTTGTTTGTTTATTTTGTATTGAATAGGCTCCGAAACTACTCACCCGATTTTAAAAATTCTTTCATCAATATGAAGATACATTGTCAGGGAGTGACATAGGCCATATTTTATTATGATTGAACAAAACATTCAGTGAAAAATAATAGTATTTGTAAATCAAGACCGAGAAACGCAGCGAAATGTGCTGCTTTACCGACGCCGTGACGTGCAATTACTTTTGACAGAACGAAGTATGACGAGGCAACTACAAAATACAACGCTAGAGTTTTGATTTTGAAATAAAACTATTTAGCGATGAATAATAAATAGTTTTGACTTCCTTAAGCAATGGTGAGATTACTTCATGTTAGCTAAGATGCACATAGCATCAGTTATCAATAGCATTTCTTACATAAGTAGGTAAGAACCACCACCGAATTCGAACAGCCGCCACAGACTATAAAGACTATAAAGTTGTCACCGCAATACGTACCGTTAGACACATTGCGGGACATATCGGGACTATTGTCAGTATTGTGCAGTTTCCAATCAGCACCTTTGTGCATGTCGAAGGTGACACATTACGGGTGCGCTGACAATAGCGGCGACGCAAGGGTTAAGTTAAGACTGAAACTACGCGACTGGGTTCAGATTTTGCTTTGGAATACGAGTATTTTGTGGGTTTCTCAATATGGAAACTTATAATGACAACACTAGCGGGTTTAATATTAAACAGTGTACTGGGGACTTATTTGATCTTGACTAATTTGAATGAATTAAAAATATAATTACAAGGTGGTCCAAACATACACGTCAATAATTTTTACAGCTTCCTCACACTCAGGGGTGTCCGAACATACCCCCATGTATGTTACCCGATTTTTTGTAATTTTAGAGTTATGATTTTTTTTAAGAATTTTTCAAAAATTCTGGGTTGAGTCACTTTTTCGGTCACTGTGGCGCGATCTGTCAAGATAAATCAATGATTATTTTTTCGGTATAAGATGAATAATAGCGCTAGATGATTCTGAAGAATTAACATCCATAACGCTTATAATAACTCTAAAAAATATATGAAATTGAAAAAGTTAGAAATTCGGATACCACTGAGTGTGAGGAAGCTAAAAAAATTTATTGACGTGGATGTTTGGACCACCCTGCATATAAAAAAGAAATTAAGAAAGATTTTGATTAGTTATAATGGATTGCAATAAGGCCCTTGTACTGTACTATGCTGGTGTTGGTTGTGTGAGTTGTCATGCACCTACAAAATCTAAGCTCCTAAACACACTGTAAAGAGGACCCAACAGTTCTATGCTTCTCATTTACAATGTTGAAACAAAATGGTCTAAGCTGTTGCTGGTGGCATTGAGGATGCAGTATGCAGATTATTAATGAGTACTTTAATTAATTAATTCTGCCCCATTTGAATTTAACGGTAACCAGTCAAGCTCAAAGCTTTTGAATTTTTGTAGTACAACCACATACGCCCCCTTCTACTTGTTTTTCTTCACATATTTGGTAACATTTAAATGAAAAAGCTACCGATTAATGTTACCTTCATGAATATAACAACAAAACCGCTAGCAATTACTTATTGGCAGCTCAATTGTGGAGTGGAGCATCAAAAAGTCCACCAGAGCGTAATATTCAGTTCGCGAAATGGTAATCACAAGCGTTATTATACCTACGCTATGGTTCAAATATCACAGGCGGGCTGCCTCGCAAGCTTTTTTATTCGTTGATGAAAATACAAGCTCTGATTGAGCCCTGGGTATTAGTCCTTTGGGGTGTACGTACTCGAATGCTGGCTGGTTTGAAGTTTGTTTAACTCGTAATGGGATATTTTAATGGTGTTCTATTTTTGAATAACTGTTTTAAGGGATATCTGCAAATGCCCAGAGATTCTGCGGCTACCTATTTGAAAAATATGTAGGTTTGGCAAGCCTCCTGCAGCCTGCTATTCCTAAAATTTGGTGGGTGCATGTATTTTCATTCAAGATCATAAATATTTCTAAGTAATTATAGGACTATGTGAATGTTGAATATTTAATAATAAAAATAACTAACTGAAAAAATAAACTACTGTTTATACAAAACTAAAACCTTTGCACTAGGTATTTTTCCAAGTTTTATTTTAAAAAACTCTGAAAAACTTTGTATCAAGCTATACAATTTGTGTTCGAGGTATAGTTTTGCTCTCCTGGACTATTATATTTATATGCGTTATTGAATACCTGTCTGAAGCAAAGCTGTATCTACAAAAAGAATCCCCATTAACTTACCACATATCAATCCATGTGACAGATCAAAAAGAAAGACAGAAATAAAGCGCGCTCTATACGCCTCAAAAAGTAACCAATTCCCAAGCACGGGCTATTCAGAATGATTACATAACGCCCTAACGCTTAAACTTTTTGCATTTTTGACACAATACTTAGTTCGACTGAAAATTATTTTTAGTGTGAATTCTTGACAATTTTTTAAAGATTTTCATTCCTTTGACTCCTCTTTCCATAATATAAAGGCAAGTTTATATAAATAAAATTAAAGCTGAGTTAACCACATCATACTATTTAACCAAATGCCTAACATAACTCTTGGTTTTTTTTAAATGGATTTTACCACTGTACTACCTATTAAAAAATATATAGGTATGTGCAGGGGTTTTAGCTTCAAAGGGAGTGATGTATAATAGTTACGCACTTTTCGACTAAGAAATGCGGTTTCTTTTCGACATCCAACACACTGATATCTATAGGTTAAGATAGAAAAATTGGAGAATTTGTATGGATCAATATCAATTGCAAAATATCCTACGCATTTTGTGCTAGTTACAATCACAACACAAATAAAACATGTTTTTACTAAACTTAGAATCGCCGATGAGATAAGTAAGTATTTTCATTTATATTTATTTTAGAAATCCAGCCCCTGCGTAAAATCATTACAAGTGTCACGGACGGCTACTAAAGTCTCCTATGCCTCCTAGTCCCCATTTGGAATCAAGGAAAACTATTAAAACACTAATTCACTTTCACACATCTTTTACCTATGATAAACAGAAACTTAAGACACCTTGTCACAAATACTTTTAAAAACATAAATTGTCATCAAAAACACAAACAATACAAAAAAGATCTTTACAAAACTGATATGCCAGCATCCGTCGCCAAAAACAAAATTTGAACATTAGGACGTTTAGTTCAGACGCATCGAGTGAGCCTTATGCTTAACTACGTAAGGTTGATATCGGTTGTGCTTAAGTCAAAGAGTAAAAGGCTTAATACTTGTGCAAGGCTAGTGTAGGGCTGCTAGTGTTGAGGCATTCTTCGGGACAGTCATTATTAGTATTGTAAGGTAGTAAGTAGCCTGGGTGACACTGCCCAAAACGGGTGCTTGTAACTCTTGTAAGCCTCAGTACAGCAGAAATGTAAGATCTTTACAGACGGGTCGCTACTTCGCATCTCTCAACCGCTCAGGAACCTCAAAAACGGACAATAAATCATCAAACACAATCTTTCATAATATCCTCGGCGATCTATAAATGAAACATAATTTTAAGACAAACTTGAGCAACAATAATTAAAATCTTTAATTGTGAAATTGTTTAACCTTTCTTGCAGTGATAATGTGCGAGAAGGTTAATGAGAATGATCTCAAATAACTAAGTAATATCGGGACAATGGCCTCATTGGGACACAGCCCCTCACCTCGTCATTGAACATCACTAGGCTAGTGGGAGTTGTAACGAGTGCGTCAAAGGACGCTCTCAAAGAGAACGTGATTCTCGGCCCATGCTCTAACAACTCCCCCTGGGGACTGTCTATGGATATTTCATATTGTTTTAATGTCTTTGGTGACTTGCTTTGTATGCGGCCAGTATTATATTCGATATTCGAAATTTGAATTGATTTTTCAGTTTTCGTCGCTCGCTTGAATGGTTGATTGATTTAAATGAAATGCTTTTCATAGTGTGGGTCTTTCAAGTATGGAAGCAATCTGCTGATATCTTATTCACTCATCAAGAGTTTGTTCGTGAGCGTAAGTTACGAAGTATTTAGCAATAGCTATTTAGCAGTCTTATTTTTTTTACATGATAGAAACTAGGTACTGTGTAGTTGTTATGCTTGATGCTTTGATCTCACATATACGATCAAACAATGATGTACAAAATATCATTTATAAATAGTTATTCATAGATTTACTGAAGTTTATGGTTAAATAAAAGCGTTATTGTAAAAGGTGATTTGTTACTGTATACTTAGTGTGTATAGTTTGGAGGGGTTTATTAAAAAATGTACAACCACCTAAATAAATGCACCTTAACTATCCATTATGATGACTAACATTAAAATACGCAAACATTCCTAATTCCTCAGAAAAAAATACATCAATGCACCAAAATAAATCGGTAATAACCGAATTAATTCCCAGTATTGTTTCAGAGGCTAAAACAAAAGGACCCGAGTCACATGCAGAGCTTTAGAGTCACCCAGCTTGCCCTTTGTGCCCTGTGTCAACGCACGTACCTCCATTGTTATCCGAGGGCCAAATTAATCTCAGTATATTTATTTGATCGCAGTGTTTGGTACTGTTCGGAATAAAGGGTAGAACTGACAGCTAGATGGATATGTAAATGGATAGGAACTTTTTGTTGAATAATGCGTGCTGGCTGAAAACGATTGTTTTCGAAATTCAAAACGGTTTTATTTTTAATGAGCATGAGAAACAAAACGCGAAGCCAAAACAATGACCGGCCGATTCATTTCGCGATTGTTGATTTAATTTGGTTTGTGGCATACATTGTTTGATATTATTAGACCAGGGTGACTTACCACCAGGTGATTGAGATTGAATAACTGTTTTCTTCGCTCTAAATTCTAAGGGTGACGTGAGACCAGTTCTGAAACATACTAGGCTCTAAGGTTTGTTGTCGCTAATTGTTCTTACGAAACGTTATTTTCTTGTCATACTTAAATTACAGAGTTATTTCACACTGTTATCGCACAAATAAAACATCAACGAGTACAAGCTCAGCACTGGCGGCTGAAAGAAAATTGTCATTCATCGACAGTCCAACGATTAAAAAACATTTCCACGTTTAAAAAATGTATTCCAAGTAGGTAACAAGAAGCAATCGAAGGGTGCTCCCATCAGCACGGCCGATAGACATGACGCTCATTTACTCACAACTAATTAATATCCTCTAATTCGAACCTTAACAAGAGTGCCCGTATACACACACATACGCTACATATTTAACATAGGGCGGCTTTCCACGTGTCACGTGTTTAAAAATTTGATTTGCAAGAATTATGGAAAACAGTTATAAAGGCTGGATTCAATTGCTGGCTTTGCCTGACCAATGAATTGACTATGGACGAAATAATTGAAAAAAATTCACAACGGACGGTTTTTCGACGCAATAACTCCTAGACTTTTTACTAGTAGGTATGTGTGGATGGTTACAATTTATTGATACTTCAATCCTCGCAATAACTGTTTTTTTATCATTACTTTTAATATTTAGCTAGGTTTGGAGAAGCTTGCTTTTTTGATTCCCTGGTGATGCTGTGTCACGTTGTTTATAAACTTGGTTGTTCAGAGTTTTGTATCTGTGTTTGTTTGCTCAACCCTACTTGACGATAAACCCTGCTTCGGGACCAAGAGCAACACGGTACTTTCGTTTCGACATGTCAAATTCGAAAATATATGGAACTGACATCAAATGCAAATGTCATCTCGTCTGAGTGCTTATGTCATTCCCGTACATTCTTCCCATTTAACATGCGACACGACAGTAGCATGTTGCTCTTGGCTAGGCCCACACGTATTTGACTATCTCATACTTATGTATTAATTTCATATAATAAAGCCAATCACATTATGTAACAATGGCATACCTTAGACCGTGTAACGCTGCCTTTAAGCCTCCCCCGTGTACACACACACGCTCAAAGCCGCAAGGCACGTAACATAAGGAGCTTTGAAATTAATTTAGCTTGGAACTAGCTGGCAAATGGATAGACGTGAGGCGGCTTAGACCGAGGGTGGGTAGGGGGTAGGGGGAGAATTCGGCGCTTAGCCGAACCTTTGTGGCGAGCGGTTGTGAATGTTCCGCGTGTTTGTAATTAATGTGGGGGGATATTTTGGGGGTAATGTATAAGCTAGCGTTCGATTTGGGCGCGATTATCATTTTTGTGGCATAAAAGATTCGTGTGGTTGACGGCTGAAAGAAGTTAAGGGGAAACAGTCTTCTTCTTCTTGTCATGTCGAGTGGTAACACTACACTACGTGCGACCAGAATTCCGCCACTTGAACGGCATTGTTGCTGGCACTCATGAGGTCCTCATATGTGCAACTAGCCGGGCATGCAGTGCACAGGGTGACTCATGTTTTGTAGGGAAAAGTCACACTCGCATGCGTTGTTAGCGCTGTCGATGAAGCCCCATCTACACAGGATGTCCTTGCAACGGCCGACCTGGGTCCGCAGTCTGTTTAAGGATTTCCAGGTCGACCATGGCAGCTTATGGCCAGGAGGGAGACTCAGCAGGTGACAGCAGGACAGGAGGAGAGGAAACAGTGATGAATATGGATAGGGAAATAGAACTAAAGGCACGGACGCACTCCTGCGTATATGTTGATTATGCAGAAGTAACAGCGGCCAGTATGTGCATTGCGAGTTTACGTCACTCAGCCGGCGATCGTTGCGCAGAAATGTGTATGTATGCTATGCTTTGGTTCCATTTTAAACCACTAGGGGCGCTGTACCGAAATCCCATACAAAGTCGTTAATTCGATTTACGCGGACGCTAGTATAACTCATGGTAGATATACAGGACAAAATGCGTCAGTAAGTACTAATGAATGAAAGAAAGATAAACATTTATTTGGTGACAAAACAGTACAATAATAACAACAAAAGTGTGCAGATAAAATAGGGTGACCCTTTTCGACACCAAAATGCATGTACTCAGCATATGCTGGGGTATCATAAAGACACCGCGACGCTGGTCTTCCGTAGATGCCATGGAGGAGACACTATGCGCACCAAAAGTACAAAAAGAAAATGGACGTTGGGGCAGACTATTTGTAGAATAAGAACGCGACCGTGATCTCAGCAAAGGCGAGGCGATTTTATGTCATTTACTCACGTTTTCCTTGCTTAATATCGACAGCGTTGAGATGCAATTTTTTTTTTTTTTTCAGGTAACCAAATGAGATAAGTCTTGTCTTACGCATAATGGATATTAAAAAGTTTGTGAATGGTGGGTGGGTGGTGCCTTGATGCTGCTAGCAACTAACTAAATAAATAAATAAATAATAAATATCCCTGGACATTATTCCACACAGCGCCATCTAGCCCCAAAGTAAGCTAATTAAAGCTTGTGTTAGGGGATACTAGACAACGGATAAACATACTTAAATACATTTTCTTTTGTAAATACATACTTATTATACATAGGAGACACCCAGACCAGTACAAACAGACATGTTCATGCACACAAATGTTTGTACTGTGCGGGGATCGAACCCGCGACCTCTGGTGTTCTTCTTAACCATTACACCAAGTCGGTCGTCAAACTTGCTGGATCTTGATTTAAATTATAAATTCTTGACGATTATAAAATGTTTATTTACTATATATATACGAGTTCACAATTTGATGGATATGACGTGACTAACTAACTAACTTGCTATACTTAAATAAAGTTAATTTAAGATTTTTTTTCCCCAACAAACAAATTGTACTCTACTAACTCGCATTGTAAAACCACAACAAGTTTAAAAGTTTAGTTAACTTTTAACTACTGAGTTTCTCGCCGGGTCTTCTCAGTAAGAATCAACTTCTCCGACGCGGTGGTAGAGTCGCATTATGTTTGAATACTGTTTATTTATATATTCATATTATTATAGTATTTATGTCCATTATTTATTATATTTTTTGACTGTTTAAAAGTACTGATTAGGTCTATTTAAATAAAGATATTTGAGTTTGAGTTTGAAAATGAAATGCACGAATATGAAAATAAAAGAAACATCACGTCAGTCTTACAACCATGTTACGATCTTCGTTAACCAATCAGATACTTCTCTTTTCTATCGTGGTATTCAGTAACGCTAAAACAACTATGTTGACTGGTTTTATATAAGTAGAACTTCGGTCAAAACATTTCAAACCAGTTAGTTACAATTAATCTTGATCTAAAACCTCAACGGAAAAAAACCTACACACTTACAAAAAATCATATTCACAAGCATACATTTTCCAAGAACCCCAAATTGAACCATCGCTTATAGATAACGATTGACCGAAAACCTATTTCAGCTCCCTTCAATATCTCACACATAATATCAATTTAGCAAAAACAGCCATGTTTATCCCCCCTACCCCCCTCCACACAAGCGTAAGCAAACTGACAGCGCGGAACGATCCGAAGCGGATATTGCTCGGCCTACGGGACTACGAGAACATGTTAGGTACATTGGGTACAGTCAGAGCCTCTGATTCGTGAGCCAGTCAGAAATTAGTTTAAGACTTGTCTTTTTCACACTACTTCCAATTCATCACAGTTTTTATGCGTTTTTAATGCCAACTGGTAGCTCAAAGGATAAGGAGATATATGAACCAAAATTTAATATAATAAAAAAATAAGTATATTGTCGAAAAGTGCATTCAAAGCCAATTGTAAGTGTAAGGGTATTATAGTAAGAAACCAAATGTAAAACGGGATTCCGTTAAATTTTGTATTGTTTTTTGAAGTAAAAATATAGATTTTGCATAGAAATATTTTCAAGATTACCTACGTGAAACCAACAAATGTTGGAAGCCAGTGGCAGCACAGTTTTGGTATAAAACCCTATGTAAGTATAATAGCAAAATAAGGTATTTATTTATAATCGAACGTAGATGGATCAAGTTTCGAGTTGTTCGAGTGTACATAGTGACGTGACGTGACTGGGCTGGTTTCGACGTTATGTGGGGCTTAGCAGAGGAAATTGGTCGTCCTTTGTTGGTGGATATACTTAGCAGGTTCGTATGTAAGATGAAAATTAAGACGAACGGCGTTGTGATGTTGTATCTGACAAATAACACGTTCGCAGATGAGTCGTAAGTCCTAGCTTCTTCAGCATATAAACACAAACGACAAAAGCCTCAATACTTAGGTATCCTTGCAAATTCCTGCATTGGAGCTAAGCCGTAGCCGAGAGCAACACGTTTGTAGCGTTTCAATTTCCAATCTGTAAATGTATGGAGATGATATCAAATGTCACTGGCCAAAAGCAATATTTATCAATGTTTTAGCCTCATTGTTGTAGACTTCTATCGCTTGGTGAACTCAGGCCGTAGCATTGAAACTCGTCTAATAGAAATGACATTCATGAGATGGCTATACTTGCCTATTCGAAAAATCATTTTTTTTTCCAATTTTGATAGCTTAGTGCCGAGCCAACTTTACTTGAAGTGAATTTTTTCATCTGACACAATTTAAAACTTCCCGGCGTCTTTATCCGAAACTATTACCTACTGCAAAAAACACACCCATTTTGCGTATTTCGCTCTTGTTCACCGGATACAACCCCCGGCGATCTGCTCTTGATTTTCTTTAATATCCGGCTACGCGGGACGTTATCACGTGTATGCCTAAGAAGGATTTATCCGCACATACTCCGACATTTATTAGGTGCGTCGGCCACGAAAGTGGTTATTAATTTTTAAAAGGGTAACGTTGGATAACTTAGCTTGAGCTAGAGAAGGTATTCTCAATAACAGTTTTCTCTATGATTGCCTAACATTTTTTAACCTTTCTACGCCGAATTCTGTAACATTTCAAACTGATGCTGTCCCGTGACATGTATGCAAAAATGAAAATGAAGGATTTAACTTTAAGGCCCGTATTCTAAAACAAAATCAGTACTTGAGTATAGATCTGAGTGACGTTTTTGTATAAACTGACATTTTCAAATCTCTACTCAAGTACAGATCAGTGCTTGAGTAGGATTCTAGAATACGGGCCTAACGCTGTTTCAGAAAGTTGCTTAGCAACAATTACTGCGACTTTAAATGACTTTGTAAAGGTAATTTCATTGCCACAAATTGCACTATGCATTGAAGGCAACGAGTAACTCAGACGTTTTCTCCCCGATTTGGAGAGCAATGGAGGTCATAAAAAAATGGTGGATGCAAGCCACCAACTTTCAT
Organism: Udea olivalis; assembly: GCA_947369235.1. Taxonomy (NCBI): domain Eukaryota; kingdom Metazoa; phylum Arthropoda; class Insecta; order Lepidoptera; family Crambidae; genus Udea; species Udea olivalis. The sequence continues at coordinate 4,177,282 of OX376354.1, read as the reverse complement.
GCAGTTTCTGAATTTTCTGAAAAATAATAGGTGTTAAGTTATTTAATATCATTGCCGACAAAGTGTAAATTAAGCGGGACTCGTCTAATCAATAATCCAATTTTGTGATAAAGTATTATGATAATTCATAAAAATTATTCGTCGGTAGTGACGCTACAGAAGTAATAGAGCTTCGCTTGATGATTATGATGATGAACTGCCTCTTGGTATGATGTTGGAAACAGCTGTAGCCGTAGCACACTTTCAACGACGTAGCACGGGCTACTGAAAGAAGAAATCTTCTACGAAAAGAAGTTCTGATACTAATCTCTACAATCTCTATCCACTTCTTTGGCTGCGACTAAGTGAATCACTTCCAATGCAGGGTTCATAGCCTGTAAAACAAAGTTTACGATTAGGGTTTCATGGGAGAGGTTTGTGAATGACGTACACTGGTAAACAGCGAAGAACGAGATTAAGATTTAATAGTATTTTAAAAGTTTCCGATGATTTTAACTCAGAGTTACCAATTAAAAGCATATAGTAGCGTAGCTCATTGTATATTGTTGTTTTAAATTTGTTTTGATTGTATCATGCTGTTTAAAACTTTAATTCCTGTTTCAATAATTATTATAATCAGCCATAAAAAAACATAAGGCTGGCGTTATTTTATTCCAGCATAATTCATGTAAAATACACGTAATATACACTAATTGCGTTGGATTTTTACTACTTTTAACAAACCGAGTTTATATATGGAAACACTATGGACTTCGTCTGAAAAAAAAATTAATTGAATTGAATTTAATGAATGTGTTCACTATTACAATACTCCTTACATCTAAATAACTGGGCATAGAATTTTACTTTTTTACTAAAAATCATACTAGCTATCAGGCGTTGTAAGAAAAGAATTTGGCATAGCACTATTGAACGAATTGAAAGAAGTTCAAATAGTTCAGTGTCCGCCGCTCAGGTCTGAACCAGCGACCGTCAGCAGTAAAGGGTTTACGGTGGCACCGCTAAGTGCCCTCATTCGACACAATGTACTCGTACAAAATAACTACTAGCTTTTGTGCACGTGTTTGTGTTGCAGCCTTGCAGGCATTTTGAGAATCGCCTAAACACTTTTTAAACAGGTTTTTTTTGGCTGTTTGTTTTACGAAATAGGTTTTGGACCTGCTCGATGCACCGAAGGTCGTGAGTTCGATTCTCACCCATTATTGAGATGAACATTTTGTAAATTATTGTTTATTTGGCGTCAGATGATCTTGATGTATTTTTTATATTTAATTACTTTTTTATTAGTAATCCACGTACATGTTTTTTTCAAGGAATAAAAATGATTGAATGAATGAACTTGATGAAAATAATACATTTCATTGTATTGTTTTTTCACTAAGATTTTTGGTTTGATTAATATTCCTTAAATGTATGCAACATGCACTATCGCGCTTATGAAGTGCCACAATACAGAAGTTGCATCCATTAGTTTGAATAATTCTCATCTGACAGGTACATTGAGGTAACGTTCCTATTCAGTAGATATATACCTACGTACGTTAATAGATACCTAAGCTCTTATGGAACGTGAAAGTTAAAAAGTGAATCGAACTGCAACTTTTAAAATAGGGACGGTCAGCCACAGTCAGTAGTTTAGCACTGTTAACCGAACAGCTGATGTGCAAAGTATTCAATTGATAAACGACTTATGTTGCTCACTGTACATCACTCTGTTTACATGAGGTATTGTAGGCAGATATCACATCGTCCGATCTTTTTGCTCCCATGGCGCATCCTTCATTTTCTCTAAAATCCTTAGTGGTGCTCCCTCACTAGGAGCATTCGCCTGTAATGTAACGTTTTAGATTCCATTTTGAGCATTACATTACAAAACTGCCTCACTGAAGTTGTACACGTTGTATCATCAAACTACGCACTGTAATGCTCGGTGCTTTTCCCTCACCAACGAAATCTTAGAATCTGTGACATTACAGTTTGCGCATCGTAATTCGGTTCCCTCCCTCACTGATGTAATGCTCGACTCTGTAACGTTACATTACAGGAAAATGCTTCAGGTGATTGACCACCTTGAGGCCCCTTGTGCTGGCAACCAAACACGACCAGGCTGATGGTTGAGCTGGGTTTATAGACGTGGCACCAAAGGTGACCTTTATGGTCCAGCTCAACCACCAGTCGCATCGACTGTGTGCGCAGGACTAGTGGTTAGTTGGGGACCACGAGTTCACCTCACGTACGCTACGATATTCGACTTCAGTACTTACTTGTATGTCATTTAAGTCCTATTTCGATTCCCTATCAGCACTGTCACGAAAAATGTCAAACAAATACATTACCACAGACGCTAGCTACTATCTCCTAGAGCATGTCTAAGCTGAAATGATGCGCACACCCACCACATTCAAGCCTGAATAGGTATTCATTTTAAATATAGACGCAATACTCGTACATAAAGGGCTACTTTATAAACACCATCTAAAATTTTCCCAGACATTAGGCATCATTAAGTACTTTTATATTATTATTTTTTTTTCGAACCGAATATTCGTGAGGCGTGGTTTACATATTCAAAATTAAATTTCAACTTCTGAATAAAGCGCGGGCGGGGAGTTGAAGAGGCTGCGAGCCCGCCGCCACTCACGTCGCGCAGTATCAACGAAACTAGTGATTTTTTTATACCTTTGAGTAGTTATAATAACATTAATAACTCAACATTTTAGTACTGAAGGTTGGCAAACAGAAAAATACGTATTTTGCCATTTTCTCCATAGATCCTCATATTTCAATTTGGATGGTGTTTATAAAGTAGCCCTGTATAATCATGCTACTGTGATTGGTCGTTCAGTAGCCGGTAAGACTCGAGCCTAGGAGCACGCGTCGTTTGCTCGCAAAAGTACACTCGGCACTTCTATATCAACTAAAAAAGAATCATCGACAAAAAATACTGCAGCACACAAAGCAATTTTCATCAATGTTAATACTACATTCAACAAACCTAAGGTCTAAAATGTTAAAAAACGTTTGAAAATCGTCTAGCTTTTATACTCGTATCTTAATTGATGGATGACCAAATGACTCCCAGTGGCTACATCTAATCTCATCTATTAATGTCTTAGGTATACACAGACTCATTTATTTCTCATAGGTAATCATTTGTCCTTGTCCAATGTTAGGATCGTATTTCACCTAATTTATAGTATTTCCGGCCAAAAAAAACATTACATATTTTATAGGATATTTAACACCTGAAATTAGATGTTCGATAAAGCTGAAGGGATCGCGATATGATATTGACGTGGGCTGTTTCAGTTACAGTTTTAATGATCTGTCTTTGGGTAGATAAACCTTCATATGTTGGTTTGAGCGATGCGTTGCTGCCCCGTTATAGTGTGCTTTGATGATGAACTTTCCGGTGATGGAAGACATCGATAAAAAAAAACAAATCAACCCAGATAACGGCGAAAGCCAATCTACCACGTTGGGTTCTAATACCAATGGCGAAAAGTGGACTTCCTAATGTTCCGTTCACCATGACGGTAACAGTCTCTTGCCTCTGAGGCTCTGACTACCACGTCTGGGATAGTCATGATGATTTGTTGTGTTACATTAAACAGCTCGCTAGCCATTATATCCTACACTTATAGGAACATTAAACGGGAACCCCAATCCCCTACACGGTTTAGCATGCTCAGTTGGTCAAAGGTCCCGTTTCGAGCCCCGGCCGAGCGCTCAGTTGACGAGTGTTACTTGGATACGAGAGCTCTCGTTGTACACTTGCCCAAGGAACTCTTATTAAATCCCACTTAACTGATCCTTCAGGACGAGCGGTAGTAGCAGCAAAATAATTGTACCGGATGTGTTTTATTTAATTTCGGTTTTTGAGGTTTTAACCACAGCTAATGTTCAACACTGTCGTGAGACTAGCACTACTATAAAACTTCTCAAAGTCTCTTTATTTTTTCTCCCCCCCCCCCCCCCCCCCAGTTGTCCTCAAATTTTCACAGTCGAAACAGTATACTTACTTATGACTGTTTTATTGGTGTTAGGTTAGGATCGCGTAAAGACGTTATCCCTGCCTGTCGTTAGAGGCGAATAAAAGGGCCTTGGGGTCGCGAAGCGCACGTGGGGAGGCCTGCGCCGAAGATGACCACCGTCAGGTTTTAGTGGGTACGGGTCTCTGTTTTCCCAGGGGTTCCGAGTCCCACATATCCCAGGTGTCCTGAACCCAGGGCCTTGGGAATGCCTAAAAGCAATTCCTGACCAGAAGAAAAAAAAGATCGCGTAAAGACAGCATTTAACAAATAAATATATACCCGAACTCGTACTGTGGGTGTCGGAGACTGCAAAAACTATACATATGTTTTTAAAATCATACCTACTCGTAAATAAATGATACCAGACACGAAACGGACACAATTGTTCATCACACGATTGTTTGTTCTGGGTGGGGCTCAAACCCGCGGACTTTGGCGCTATGGGCAGAATTCCATCACAATCCCATTGCGCTGAAAGGCCCGTCGGCAAAAAGTAAGATGAGGGGTTGTGTTCAGTGGTCAGTTCTTCAGGCAGTGTTTTCTGTCACTTATTATTGAAGTCAAACCCTCAAGAGCCACACATGTAAGAACATTAAACAAACACAAAGTTTAAAAGATTGCGCAATTTGTTTTGTGAGCTGTACCTACTCTGAAATATTATGTAAGCACATAACTGATTATATACTGAAAGCAATGTTTTAAGTTTTAGGTACATCATTCATTAAACGGTAAGCCGGGTAAGCAGCTTCTTGAGGGGAGATCGAGTTTCGGCAAACGTAGTAAGTGGCTTCCAGGTGGAACGTCAACCTTCGGGGGGCCACTGGCAGAAATTAAGAAGACCGGAACAGTCTGCTGATGATGATGATATCAGATTAAAAGTAATCAAATTGGTGTGAATCCCAAAGTTAATTATCGGTCATCTCAACCACTTTGACCAGTCTCCTCACTAGAACTATAGAATAATACTTTAGCACTGTGTCTTCTAGAGGTGATGACAGGAAACGAAAAAACTAGACACGCCATTTTTCAATATGACAACCCAGGCTGAATGGGCCCCTATTCCTTTGCTCTTTTCCTCGGAACGGGCACGCAAACCGCACCACCCACGTCTCCTATGCTAACCGTAACAGTAATTAGTAGGTCCGTACATAACTTGCTGTATATAACGTAATTATGCATAGGTAGACATACACAGCGCTGAAATACTGTTGGAACAATTTGGAACTAGAGCCGAAGTTGGTAACCGCAGCAGACGGCGGCCATTTTGCCGTTGCCATGGCGACGGCCGCGAATCGTCTGCTACCTGAAATGTAAATAACTGCTGTTCTGTTGTTCAGTGGTTTAAAGGACTGTCTTATGGGGCAGCAGTTTATAGACTAACTTCATATCAAGAAACTTCGGACGTAGGTTTTTCCTGTCATCTAGAGCAGTAGCACTTTGAACTCTATTTTGAATGAGGACATGTGTGTTTTGGTGCTTTTCAAAAAAAAAGGAAAAAAAGAAGCTCTTTTAGTTATGACGAAATTGTTCCGAGACCTCGTTAACAAAAAACTGACTTGCGTGGCCTTGGAAACTACAGCCAACATTCAATGGACATCTTTTGTTAATGATGATGGTTATATGTTTTTTTTAAATGCAGCTCCTATTTTCTTACAATGAATGGTATGGTATACATACTACTCAAACTTCAAAGGCAGGAGTTGGTTCTAGTCATAAACTGCTTTAAGTTCAATACGTTTCATCAACTGTTGAAATAAGTATTTGATCGAAATGTAGTAGGTAAAACGCGGGAACTATTAGCAACTAATTACTTGGTTACCATTTTTCACGTTCCACATCCAATGTTATCAACATTATTTGAGCGTAGATAATACTTATATAGATAAACGTACGTTATGGTAACAATAACAGCCAATTTGAGTGGCTGACGGCTTGAACAAAGGTATAACTTGAGTAAGAAAATTTAAATTAAATCCTCTGTCAATCTTAATAACGCCAACTATCTGAAAAACCCATATTAATAAAAGCATCCACGACCCCATCCCCCCTAGCTAACTAAAATGACAAAGCAATACTTCTTCCATCTCAAGACAGTCACTCAGCGAGCGTCGTATTAAAGGCATTCCATATAAGGGTGCAATTTTGAGAGCGTCGCTCCGTCCCCCGCATTCCTGGGACGGTGGTTACACAACAATCGGTAGGGTATTTCAATATAAGGCTGGTCCTCCATTAGAAGTCTGTGCGGACTGTATATGGGGACTGCACTACTCTTACGGCTGAAGAAGGTTAGCGTGGAGACGGCTCTCTTGTTTCTTCAGAATAAGCGCAAGAGGTTGGCATCTTTCAAGAAAATATGACAGTTTTGATTGAATTAAACAAACAGAAAGTTTTTGAAAACTCTGCAAAAGCCATGGTACATTTGCCGAAATTATCTAAAAACAAAACTGCTTTAAAATCGTACACATTTGTTCATTAGAAAGTGATGGGAAGGGCTTTATTCTCAAAGAAACGTAAATATAAATGAGTAAATCAATAGAAGTCCATAAGTGGTGCCTCTAAACTCAGTACAACAGAATAGTACTTATTAGAAAATAAGTGATAGTGACATTAGCCACACAGCGTTTAAAACTGATAGTCTTGGAGCCGAATATATATAGAATAGGGAATTATTAAATAAAACACGCAGCGCAGGATTGAAAAGTCGCAGGAACCTTGTGAATGCAGATAAATCAAGGCACGATGCTGCTCGGGTGTATATTGGGCGTAAATATCTAGAGTCTCTAACTATGACAAAAGTTAATATCAGCTGGTATAATATTGTATCAGTTTCAAGCTAAGTTAAGATCCTTTTTATGTATGTACCAAATAAACTTATTTTATTCCATTATCATCGGCCTATCATAGTCCAGGTAAGGGGGGGCACAGGCATCCCCTAAACCGCGCCATAGCGCAACAGTTCATATCCGCAGTTTAACGCATCCAGTCACGAAAGATAGCAGTATGAACAAAGTCGGCGTCCACATTAACCGAGCACAGAGGGCAGACAGACGTAGTCGTGAAGCACTCTTCATTTCGAATGCCTGTCCACGCGCCGCCTCCCGCTCCCTCGTGTGTACACGCCTATCGGAGCCAAGATTTTGGAGACGGTGGATGAGGTAACTGCCAAGAAAGAAAGGAAAGGTTAGGCTGCTTAGGTAGGTTTCTAGATTGAAATTCGATGCAGCAGTTATTTTCTCTTCGTGGAGATAAGAGCTCCAATGGTGCTGCTATAATTTTTGAAAGTTTATAATATCAATTTAAATGTTACTAGAATCAGTTTTATTTTCAGTTTCGTTATTGGGTGGTATAAGAAGCTGATAAGATAGAAGGCAGCTTTTAATTTTTATTTTATTTATTTATTAGTTTGTACACAAATTACAGTTTTTTACATTATACAAATAAGGATAGCTAGAGTACAGGTGAGCTCATCTCTAAAGAGAGATTTCTTCCAGCAGACCATGGTTTATAGCCTTTTTTTTAATTATGGGTGTTTTACAGATATGTAGTAAGTGTTCGGTTTAAATTTGGTGTTTTTTCATTTTCTTCCAGGAAAGAACTTTCCCTCTGATCCTTTGCTTAGATCTCCACACCTTTGTTGGACATTTTCACGAAGAGTAAGTACAATGTTTATTTCATCATAAAAAGTTTTTCTCTGGCATGAAGAACCAACTAGACGTGAAAACGTAACAATATAATCACTTACCTGCCGTTCTCGACTCTATTCCTTTGCCTTTTGATTACTTTTTAACGACTTTGCCGCCCAAAATGTTAAATTTGACGATTCTTTAGACGGCACGATTGGCGTAGTGCGCTGTAGCACGGTTTCTCGCCTCGATTTGTCCCGGGTTCGATTCCCGGTCGGGTCAATTCAGGAAACGATCTTTTCTGAATTGACTCGGGTCTGGGTGTGCTGGGAGACGCCCCTAGCTTATTTCCTTGTGTGGTACCTCGTAACACAGGGTTTTAATAATCTCTACTTCGAGACCATTACAAGAGGTGTGTTGCCTGGCGCATATTTATATATATTTAAAGTTTTTGTTATTTTCTAGCATGCAATAAATAATATTTACTTACTTACGGATTTTTCTAAGAGCCACATCTATTGCTATTTGTTCGTAGCTCCACTCGCATGCCCTTCGCTCCTTGGAGAGTGATGAAAGGACGTGTGATGCGTACCCCCCTTTGTGGTTTGTCTCGGGGGTGCCTCGCCATTACTCGTCACTCCACCTGCACTAATACCAGATATGTGATGGTTGTTTCTGCTCCGTAATGAGCGCATTTACCTGACTTGCAGGATTGACCTACTTCTACTTGACGTATTACCTGAGAATACAATTAGCGTTGGAAATTGCTAAGTACTTCAACTCTATGTAGAGCGCAACAATGTCGATTTAAGAGTATACTTTGGAGGCGGATTGACAATGTTGCAGTTTTTGAAAGATTATTTTATCAAATAGAAGTATGGTAGTAGGTACCGATCTTGATTAGTTAAGTAAAAAACAGTTTTACTCAATAAGTGTCGATAATCCCGGTAATTTAGGGCATACCAATGAAAAAAAGATAGTTTAATCTGAACTCAACAAAAACATCAAAATAACCTTAGTTAGAATGAATGAATGAGTTTATTTATTTCAAGTAACAAAGACTCATGTTGTTAGTAGGGCTCATACCTAAACTGTTAGGAATAAAAAAAATAAAAAAACAAAAGATTTACAGTGCCCATTCCTGCACCACTCGCCCCAAAATGGCACAAGAACGCTTAACACAAATGCAGTCCAATCTGCTACCAATCATATTCAAGATGCTGCTACCGCCCGCCCACACCCTGCAATCCGTTTACGCATTGTTGCATAAAAACAATCTACGCCAGCTTCGGCGAACATCCCAGATGCACTACAAAAGCGAGGTAGCCGCAGCAGCATCCTATGCGTTGTTATACTGGACACGAAGAGCGCGGTAAGCTTTTTGCGTATACCTAGCCCACAGGCTGCACGTGTAAATAGATGTACAGAAAGCTCTAAACAGCGTAACTTTCACCTCTCGCGAACAGCGTGCAAACCTGCGAGCCAGCATGTTGGCTCTCACTGACAGACAACGCTCTCCGTTCCCTCTCAATATCTTCATCGTCTTCGAGGTCGGAAGTCAACACATGACCTATGTTAGGTAGTGAGTTTATTTTATTTGTCTTTTCTATTAAATTTACATATTTCTTCATCTAAATAGTTTCTGAAGTATTTATGCACATACTTGCCTCTCTTTTAACATTTTTCCTGAGCCCGTAGGTTACCTGGAAGAGATTAGCGATAAGGATTGTTTTAAATGTAATACTTGGCTTTAAGTTTCTTTGTTTTTTTTTTACAATAAAGAATACCTATCTATCTAACCTTTCAAACATTCAACGTTGCCCATCCGCTCTCAGCAGACGCTCCGAAGCTTCTCATCGCTACGAAGCGGCATCACACGCGTAGGTACCGTACCGTGCACGTTGCTCACCGTAGCAACTACATCGCAGTACTTTGTCGTAGTGGCTAATCTGGCATTCTCCAGTCAGTATACTACACAGGGCTAATTATATAACGTACTAACGACTGTTAAACGACTTTCGGTGCTGACTGTATCTATTGAGCGAAGTGTTGGATATATTTTAATATTGTTTTTCTTAGGCCAATTGGCTTACATAAACTAAATAACTGGCATTCTACTTTAAATCTACAGATAATTAAATAAAAATAAAGCACTCCAAAACTTACGTCAACTATTAAAACCACAGAGTCAGCAACGAAATAGTCACGTTTAAAAACGAACAATACTCTTGACTGCCAGTTATTAGCGTATTGAAGCGATGTTACTGTCAAAAAAATATTAAGTTACACAAATGCAAAAACACAAATGCAACTTTAACACCGGAATAACGAACCGTCTCGAAGTTAACGTGAAGGGTTAACTCATTGTTTCGTTGCATAATAAAAAATTGAATGAGTGAGAATCGTTTTTAGTGGTGATGACCCGTAGCTTCCGTATATACTTTAATTTGTTGTTCCATGGTTTACATGCGATTAGTTCTCCCAAATCATTTATTACAGACTGACAATACAGGGATTAGACAGGATAAATAAAAAAAATATTTGAATCGATATTAATTAAATTAAGTTTCTTCAAACTAAACCAAATCAAAAAGACGTATATTTAAAGATTGAAATACAAACCAATATTGACGGAAAAAACTTCGCTGAAGCTTTCATTCAAAATGTGATTGTAGGTTCTCCATTTGTGATTGTTTTTTGCGCAAATTATTTGAAAACTTCTTGTTTATGTTGTGCTCCTTACTGTACACTATGGCAAAATAGTATTCAGAATGATAAGAAACAAAACGTTTCCTTATTCCTTCCTACGTTTGTTTAGCCTAATGGTTCCTCCAACTTCCCCACGGAACACTAAAAAAATGTATTCAATACGCGCTAACCCTTTCGCCGGGGACAAAAAGACCGATTTTATATGCTAACCCGGAATCTCATTTCAATAAAGTGTAATAAAAAAAAGATAATACCTTTTTACCCACGATCCTTTGGGTCACGTTTTTTGTTGAATACTTAATTTGCAACAAGGTGCATCGCAAATAGGGGATGCGTCGGGAGATTTAAATGAGTTCCGTGGGGTTGTGATCTGATGTTACCGAGGGACAAAAGATGACGTTATGTTCGATTGAGATGGATTATTTGGATGCACTTTCTCACGATCAGTGAAGAAAGTAGGTAGAAAAAGGATTGTGTTACGTAAGGATACACTTTGATTATCATTACCATTTGCTGCCCTAAATCTATAGATTCTCATAACAGCAAATTGTAGGTGGCCTTCCGCACCCCTTTATTGCAAAATAAAATCTACATATATATATAATACAACATTATATGTAATTATAAAACATCTAAATGCATCCCTATGAACACATGTCTTCAAAATTTTAAAGAGAAATTATGTTTCTTTCAAATAGGTTAGAAGATTTTTTATTTCAGAAACAAATTACCTAATTAGGTACCGAAACAATTGTGTAGGGATAATGTCTTAAAGATATTTATTTATTTAGTGTCTAACATATACCTTTTTTATCCTACGAAACCTCTCATCCCAAGACCATCAACAAACCCGATACTTGGTACCTTTCAGATTAGATTAACATGTTTATCTAACAGCGAAGATAAACAGGGAACGGGGCCCTGCAATTAGTGGGGCCACGTCGCCATGGATACGCATGTGGTCGACCGTGGCCCCACTCGCTATTCGCGGGAGGGTCTGCAGAACATTATGTATGTGGCAATTGTACCTTAGGTGGCTGTGACGTCAGCTTTCTTTACTCCCTCTTTCTCAGACACTCTCACAGTTTTGAGGATGGTCACTCTCGCGAAGGATTCCTGCATTTCCTGCAATAGGTGCTCTCCAACGGCTTCGATCTTCTGCTTGATAGAGCGCTGCGCTTATGGCGACCTCAAGCGTGTTAATGACGTGTTCTAATCATCTTTTCACGCTTCACCCTCGCTGTCTTTTACCTTCCAACTTGCTAGCAACGAGCAATTTCTCTAGGTTATCTGGATCACGCCGTGCAAGCGTGCGTGCATGTTTTTTGATAGCCGTCTTGGACAAACCACCCTTTCTTTTCTATTATACTCAATCGAAAGCCAATCATGATCAATGACAGCTGGTAGCCATCTAGGTTGCCTTTGACTATCGCAACCAATTGCCACGCTCCCAATCTGTTCTTTTCTTAAAAGCTAATGGTTGCTAGGCAGCAGACGTGCTTGTACCTGATATTTTCCATCTAATTTCTGGTGAGAAGTTTCGGATATTTGTATTTCGGGGAAATACTTTGGTTGGTTAGCTACTAACTAAATATTTCTTCCTTAATACAATATTTCTATTCGTTATTGAATATTCTTAACATTAAAACCATTTGGTTTGCCCGTTAAAATATCATGTAATCCTGCGGTTGACTCCTTAAAAAAGGGTATTTCATTTTACTTTTTATATCAGTTCAAATTGTGTATTTTCGGGTTCCTATTTGCTGACCTTACAAAAAAGTACGTACCTCTATCACAAACGGGCAATTTTAGAGCTCTGTCCTGTACAGGATTTCCCTTTGCGACGTGTGCCTTCAAACAGGAAAACGTTACCCCGCGCTTCACTCCACCCACCCCCTGCTTAGTTGACGAGCCAAAGAAGTTGGGTTAAGCGACGGAGAACCAGCGATTTATTTTCAACCTATTTTACATTTAAGCCATTTGGAAAATGACAGAGAGGGACTGGCACAATGGTCTTTCTATGGGCGCCAGTTTGCATCAACCAAACCGTCAGCTGCCATCAAAGATTGCAGTTTTTGGTCGATGAAAGTCATTAAAAACTGACTCTATGTTCCCAATCAATTCAGCCTCCTATCCTCTTTCACAGCAATAAGATATCCACTGCTGAACCATAGGCCTTACCCATAGATTTCTTTGCGCGCCCAGTTACAAGCGGTTTGCCCTCCACCGGAATCCCGCGACCTGGAATAAGCCATCTCAAACACATAGTACAAGCTGTGGTCTCTTTGGTACCATATAGTGATGAAAGAGACTCAGTCTTTTAAGGCTTTTATCGCCTTAGTTTTGACGACTTACGACTCACAAAGTCTCTTAGTCTCCAACCTTAAGTCATAAGACTAGCCTTATTAGTCGAAGTCTTTTGAGGTTACAACTTAGCTGTTACTAAAACAGCTTAAAGGACTTAAAAGACTGGCGACTTAACGCCTGGGGAGTCGAGTAGTAAGGCGTGAGTTGATGCAACAAGTGCTTTTCTTATAGAACCTAACGTCAATTATTTATTTATTACATTCTAGTTTTACTTAATTTAATGAAAATGAGTAATCTCATTTCAGCCTAGAGAGTTTTTAATTCCAACTTTTCTTATACGTCAGTTTTTTCGTAAAGGACTGCAGTCGTTTAAGCCTTTTAGTCGTTTTAGTTGTTTAAGTCGTTTTAGTCTTCTAGTTAACCGACTGAGTCATATTAATTAAGACTAAATACTGCAGTCTTAATTTTAGAGTCGAGTCGTGTAACAAGATTATAAACGACTAAGGGACTCGAGTCTCTTTAATCACTAGTACCATATGATCTTGGTAGTCTTGGTACTATTGGTACAAGGTGTCCCAGATGTTTATTTAATTATTTCATCGCCGATAATTGGCTGTACTTCATAATTGAAGACCTTGCTATCGTAAGCACCATCTTGTTATCGCTTATGACTTCAACCAACCACCTAAACATGCGTTAGAACCACCCTAGACCAAACAGGGTCGGTTATATACAACGTCGCATGATATAGAGCTCTCCTAACCGGATTACCTTTGATATATTACGCGGGCACCGCACCAATCTCAGATAGTCGGTCTACGCTTAGATGTGATTGCTTTTTGAGTCCCACTTACGTAATTACGCTCGATCGAAGTGACGCGAATACATGATGCGGAGAGATCAGTCGCTGTAATGGGTTATGTAATCTATTTGGATGAATGAAATGCATATTTGATGGCGATCTTATCATGTCTGAAGTATTGTCAGTTGGGTGAAGGAAACAGGATTTTCAGTTCCATGAATACATTCATACAATTTCAATCATAGTGATAAACTAGGCAAAGAAAATATGATTATTTTTATGCTCTTAAAACCCTTGGGCTCTTTAAGCACAGTTACAAATCTTGTACCTACTAAAAGCAACAATACAAACGCGCGTTTGTTTCATGATAAAAAATCAAATGGTCATCATCACATCCATTGCCCCAGAACCCTGGCGACCTATTCTCGTTCGTCCGAACACGAAGTATCGTTGATCGTTAATAAACAGACCACAGTCTAAAAATCTGATTACTATGGTGTTGTTACATCTATAATTATCGGATCAATATGTTTAGACTCGTAGCGTTTCAAAGGTTTACGAAACTTACTAAGTGTTTTCAAATTTAGATTTCAGGTAATCGATTCAAATATTTTTCATAATCAAAACGGTCGAAGGCTTCCATACTAACCATCCCACAAATTGAATTATAATCACACAAAGAAGTCAATAGACGTAAGGGCTTTAGAGGCGGCCATGATAATGACGTCACATCAGAACGAGAGCGATATTTATCAGCGCATGAAGCACTCGAACGAATGAACGGAATGAAAGTCGCTCGTAGGTGCCAAGTGTGAAATCGGCGATGCTATCTCTCCTCTTTTGTCTGTGGGTCGCGGTGATACAATGACACGCTCCGATTGTAGAGATTTTATTGGTTTTTATTATTTGAGAGGTTCATAACTTGATTTAAAAAAACAGAAAAAGGGTTCCGTACAAACTCTTATATTTTGAACGCACTGAGCGTCGCTTTATTAGCGCTTTGGATGTTAACGCTACGGAATAAGCTAGCATTCAGCCAAAGATGTAATTATTTATTCACCCCACAGTGATCAAAAAGTGTGAGGCACCCATAGTTTTTTTAAATTTTCGTCATAAAAGCATTACTTGACAGCTGCCTAAAATTGCAGTTTATACATGGGGGTGGTTTTAGTGGTCTTAGTAATGCTCTACCTTCCGCTTTACACTATTTTGTGGTACACCCTCTACTTATAATATTTAATCATCGTTATTTCGATAAGCACTGCCTTTCGAGCTTTAGATACCAAACTTTAATTAAATTAACTTAAATAAACAAGCAATAAATTGATAAAGCAATGAAAATAAAATTAAGTTTCTAATTCCATTTTTTTCAAACATTTAAGATGTATGGTTAAAGATTTGGGTGCTTTTGGAACACAAGGATTAGGGAACACAATTTGTTGTTAAGCCACAACAACTAACTACCCTAGTAAAACGTCGACTTGTCGTTACGACCAAGGGGATGTGAAAATTAAGACAATTTAAAAGAACTAATTTTAAGTTAGTTTTATATTCCTTTCCGAATAAATGGACAACAAGTCAATACTAGAATAGGCAATAAATAACAACACAACTCATCCATAAAATGGCTAACAACATTAAAAAGGCGTTCTGTGTCCACAAATCCAAAAAGCAAACGACATAAATTTCCTAACCCGTCAACGGCGACATGTTTTCCAAACTCTTCGCCACCGTCACTCCCTCCACATAGCGCTATTTACCAGTAACCCTGCCTGACCCTTAACCCTCTACCTAAATATGACCTCTCGGGCTGGCCCCTGGTCATTGTGTCCCTTATTAATCGGCTGGTAGGCCATTGTCCAGCAATGCCCACCGGTAATGCCCGCGCCGGTCATTGTGTTTGTATTAAAACTTTTTAAGTGTCCCCTAGCAGTTTAGGGTTGGATCACAGAACGAGTTTGCAATTTTTTGCGAAAAAACTGGTTTTCGGCTTTGCGTTTCCGTATCTATTCTTATCTGATTTTCTATTATTTTTATGGGTTCGTATTATTTTTAGCAACAGCACGGTCTTTGTTAATAAAGTTTTAAAAATGGTTTATTTTTGCATTTTCAAACGATAA
This sequence comes from Udea olivalis, assembly GCA_947369235.1. Classification (NCBI taxonomy): domain Eukaryota; kingdom Metazoa; phylum Arthropoda; class Insecta; order Lepidoptera; family Crambidae; genus Udea; species Udea olivalis. The sequence continues at coordinate 4,161,687 of OX376354.1, read as the reverse complement.
TTTTCCCATTACTGACCCTCAACTAAGGTGCTTGGTATTGGTAGTGACATTTATTCAATTTAATTGTTCATTTAAAATTATTCCAAAACTAGCTGTCCGCCAGTGGCTTCGCCCGCGTCGTATACTGTGTCTCCTGTCAAAATATAGCCTAAATTAAAGTAAAATATAGCCTGATAACGTAGCTTCATATCGGTGAAGGATTTGTAAAATCTGTCAAGTAGTTTCGTAGCCTATTCAATACAAACAAACAAATCTTTCCTCTTTTTAATAATTATTAGTATAGATGTAGATACATGAGTCTCCGACACCCTTAGAACCTAGGTGCGAGAGATTTTCAATCACCAATTTGTTTTACAAAATAAAAAAGTATATTTGAGTCTAATATGTAGCAGCTTTTCTATAAATTTAATGTAAAATGCATCTTAGGTGCACATCTGCACCGGCAGCGTCAGGGGGCCGTTCGTACCAAATCACTAATAACAATAAATCTATAGTCGCGAGGGTTATGCAAATTGGAAATTGGCAAGCGGGGTGATGCATCGTTTTGCTCAACCCGTGTATTTGCTAGTGTAAAATACTCACTGTATTTTAAACGTCTTACTTAACCCGTAAAACCGCATTACAATAAATAAGTCTTCATCAAGAAAGCTCATTTTACAGTAAATAATAATTATTATTGGACCATAAAAATTATTTTGACTATAATATTGATTTTGTGTTGTTACTTCAGATGTATTTCTTCCGTTATCTGTGTTCAGAGTCCAGATGATTCTTTAGTGGTTTCTGGGTAGCATAGGCAAGAAGAGAACCTTTATTTGTGACCAGGACAACAATTTATTATGTTGGCTTCTTTCTAGTATATAAATTATTAAGCCCAGCTTGAACGAGTAGCAGTTTACAGAGATTTTTTTAATAAGTGTGGATTTAACATTTTCTTATTTACTTTCGCACAAAGCAATCTAACTACAGTACCTATGATTGTAAAGCTATTCCCCGCCACGTTCTATTCAACAAGAACTGTCTGTCAAACTGCATGGATCAACGCAAAGGTGTTCCGTGTATGCAAATTTTTGCATTCCTAATATTTTTAATTGCACTCAAAAGGAAACCCTAACGTTTTGGGCAGAGAAACGAAAATTGACTGCAGGGTCGGTAATAAAAATAATATTTGCATTCGATGCAAATCCAAAAGAGTTCAGTTGCTATGATATTCGAGATAGGGTTACAATTCGCGTGCTTTTTACAGATTTGTAAATGGAGTTGGTTCCTAATTTGCATGGGGCATTGTCAAAGGAAGCTTTACTTTTTAAATGGCCACAAAGGATTTTTTTAATAAACAACATTGCGAATGCACGCCACGTCTAAAATAGAACATCTGCTCCTAATCGAAGGTAGAACGGTTACAAAGTTACATTGAATTTGAATAATTTGCAATCGTTCGCACAATTTATTGGATATCAAACAACCAATTTGAATTTAGGCTGTGACTTATAGTGACGTAAATTTTGCACGATAGAAACAACGTACTTTAAAAAGAAATTTAATTACCTAATTATTGTGGTACTATTTGCATTTTACCTCTTGTCTTAAAATAATCAATTAGTAAACTCTACGCTTCAATGAACACTGCAAATAATTCAATTATAATGCAATTGTATGATTATTAATATTGTTTCCAGGGTTAATTATATTGCATTGTGTTTTTTATATTGTGGCAATTTGATTAGTTATTCTAAATAAAACATGTTATGTTCGATCCCCATCCATGACAAACACTTGTGTGACGAACATTTGTGTTTGTTGTGTGTCTGGGTGTTAATATCTATTTAAGTATGTATTTAGAAATATGTAAGTATGTTTATCAGTCGCTGACGCCCAAAGTACAAGCTCTGCTTAGTTTGGGGTCAGATGATCTTGGTATGAATTGTCCCAGATATTTATTTATTTATCTAAATGGCGTCATGAGCTCCCATTCCGAGATCTTTTCAATAAACAACTGAAACACAAAGTTTTCATAAGGGTTGTTTAATATTCTCACAGGATTGGCAACGCGCAAGTCATAAGTAGGGTAGGTACATCCAGCCTTTTTAATTTGCCACGTAGTTACTACGTTCTAAAACATATTTTAACGACTTTACAGTTAAATAAATAATAAATAAATAAATAAATATCTGGGACAATTCACACCAAGATCATCTGACCCCAAACTAAGCAGAGCTTGTAATATGGGCGTCAGAGACTGATAAACATACTTAAATATTTCTAAATACATACTTATATAGATAATAACACCCAGACACACAAAAAATATAAATGTTCGTCACACAAATATTTGTCATCGGTGGGGATCCAACCCACGACCGCCGGCGCTAAAGGCAGGATCGCTGCCATTGTGCCAACAGGCCAGTCAAGTCAGTTGGTTTCAGATCAGGGCAAACGCTTTGATTTATTTTGTTTTAGACCGGGAACATACACACATCAAAAGTGTCTAGGGATCAACATATATTTTTGCAATAACTTTTCTCCTGATTGATATTAATTAAAATTTTCTTTAAGGATTCATCAAATAAAGTGTTTTCGTTTGTCTACAGTAACGATAAACCAAGTCACCTTTGCATTAATAAAGAAATTTGCCATTTTCCTAATAAAGGGATTTTTGACATTTGAACCACTAACATTAAAGTTCGAAAAAAAGACTGAAATAACAGTTTTCTTTAAAATTTTATTGGGTAACTTAAACAATTAATAATCCGTGTTTCTACCGCGAACACTAACAACACAAGAACATCGGTTTGGCATACTCAAAATGAGTTCATCCAAATCACGCTGTGGAATGGCCGCCCATGTTCGTTGCAACAACAAAAAAAGGTCTTCTTGCTACTGGATACCCTCCATATTCGGCAGAGCTCTTCTCTGTAGCATATCCCATGCATGCTCAATCGGGTTCAAGTCTGGCGACTGAGCAGGCCAGAGCAGGACATTGATGTTAGCTGCGGCGAGAGTCTGTCTTACAACTCTTGCGGTGTGCGGTCGTGCATTATCATGCATTAACTGAAATAAGGGACCGATTTGCACTTGTAGAGGAACGATGACGTCTGATACAATCGTCTCAGCATAAATTTGAGCGTTGAGGTTGCCTCTGATCCAAATCAACTCAGTTCTTCCGCCGATCCAAATACCCGCCCATACCATGATGGTTCCACCACTATAAGGATGGACTTCCTGGCAGGATTTTAATCGCTGTTGGCGTCCAGGGGTTCTCCAGTGTCGTATACGTCTTGTATCCGGTCTCATACCAAAACGAGACTCATCAGAAAAGCACACGAAACGCCATTGTTCTTCTACCCAATTTCTGTGTTCAAGAGCCCATTGATATCGAATCCTACGATTGTGCATTGCTATAGGTGGTACCCTTAGCGGTCTTCGGGAATGAAGGTTCACTTCATGCAAGCGGTTTCTGACTGTTTGGTCGCTAATTAAGTTCCCTGAAGAGTGATGAAGCCTCACGGCTAACATCATGGCGGTTATTGTTGGAGCTCTTCGAGTTGTGATTTGAATGTATCGGTCTTGTCTCCGTGTGGTGCAGCGATACCGTCCTCCATGGCGCTCAGCCACGGTACCAGTGCTTCGGTAACGTGTCCAAAGTCGACTGATAACACTCTGACTTGTATTCAGAGCTAAAGCCACAGTACGTTGCCGGGAACCAGCTTCTATCATTCCCAAGGCTCTGAGCATTTCTTCCCTGCTTAAATGACGTCGCCGCTCCATAATAACGTTGGTTTTAATCAGTAGTAGGGAAACAGTAGCACTAATAATGTCTTCAATGCGTTGTATGTTTTTATAGGGAAAATATTGAGAGCTGATTTTCATCTTTTACTCGAATTTGATTGACAGTTCCTGTTTCAAATTATGAAATGCACCAAAAAGGATCCATATAAATTTATAAAATCATAAATTTATTACAAAGCCACATCTCAATCTCAAGAAATCCGCATAAAAATGCTTGATCCCTAGACACTTTTGATGTGTGTATTACCCTCATCTTATAAAGAAGCTATGATCCCTATAATATTGATGCCAATTTTCGTGATTTGTTTGATTTTATAACCTGTAAGCTCTTCTCAATTATTATACTACCAATAATTACCTTTCAGGTAAAAAAGCCTGGGATTAAAGCTCTCTGCTCAGTGCGGGATCAGTTACATCTTGTAATAGTTATTAATTAAATACCGGACTTAATTGTATTAATGACTAACAATTTTTATCTTTGGAATTGTATAAATGACTTGGTTCATCCTATTGCTTCATATTCTGTAGCTTTGCTGCACTTGTTAGGTGGTTCTGTGTATTAATGTTAGAATATAAGCAGTTCTAACTCGCATTGTAAAACCACAGCAAGTTTAAAAGAGTAACTACTGAGTTTCTCGCCGGTAAGAATCACCTCCTCCGACGCGGTGGTAGAGTCGCATTATGTATGTATACTGTTCAGTTATATATTCATGTTATTATAGTATTTATGTCTATTATTTAGTATATTTTTTGACTATTTAGAAGTACTGATCAAGTCTATTCAAATAAAGTTTGAGTTTTAGTTTGAGTTTTAACATCAAATTCAACACGTAACACTGAATTACAATTTCAATAATTGCAACGCGTGCTCGCTCACCTGCCTTACCAGTTTTTGAACTTAATCATTTTTTATTTACACGCAAAAAGCGTGAACTAGCGAAAACTAGTCCAAACAATGCACTCTATACAAAATCATTATGTTTTGCGAATGTCCGATCCGCGACGAAACCAGTAAATCTGGTTCATTGCATGAGAACGGGTTAGACCACGCGCCTCCTTTTAAATTTGCAGATTGTATGCAAGGGTTAGATTTTCGGCAAGTGTAAGTTATATTCGCCAAACTGAATTCTGTATTTCATTTTCGCCATTAGAAAATATTTATCTAATGTTATTATTTGGTAACGCTGGTTCTGTTTTTGAACAATACCTTTTGATTTATTTGGTTCACAGTTTTCCGTAATTTCGTTAATTTAGCACCGTAATTGTCGTCACTTATGTTATGGGAACCAGATACCTACTGATCCTACTTTTTTATGTTATTTTCTTACCTTAAATAAACTACCTAAGTCTCTGTCTATAAATTACTTCAAATACTGTAAAATAAAGATTTTCTCCCAAAAACTTACAGAAAATACCTAGATCCAGCAGAATTACTTAAAATAAGTACGTTCTGCAAGTGAAATAACATCACAATCCTCACCTTGAAAGCAACTTGCTACGTCATTGCATTCTAGATCCTTCTTTGATTTCTCTTTTTCATCTTTGGTGTGGGTTCATGGCAGAAAATGAATGTAAAGTCGCCAAAGGATTTTTTTTTTACTTTTTCGTTGGCTAGGCTAGGCTATGAACGCGCGTAACACTAGACGTAATTTAGGTAATATCTTGGATAATTTCTTACCTTTTTAAATAAACTACTTCAGTCTCTGTCTGTAAATTACTTCATATACTTATCTACTATAAAATAAAGATATTCTTCCAAAAAAACTGCCAGAAGAACCCTAACCAGCAAAGGCAGTCCAACTACTTTGGTTCGTGTCCCTTTGATTCTTGTAACATGTTTCATCGCCCGGAATGACCTGCGCTTTGGGGAATCCTGAATTAGCTAATTATTACTGTATTACATATTTAATGACGAAATTAGAACATGAATCATCTGTTCATCATGAATCATCATGAATCAAACTGGTACCCAGTTGCCCGACACCCAGTCCGGTGACATTACTCAGTTACTTTTGACTTTACCGTGGAAGTACAATATCATTTTTAAAATATTTAGATTACTTATTCGTTTAGCAATTAGGTTTGGTTAGCTGATTTTAATTGAATGGAAAGATAGACAACGACATTCGACGGCACGATTGGCGTAGTGCGCTGTAGCACGGTTTCTCGCCTCGGAATCCGTAGTGCCCCGGGTTCGATCCCCGGTCGGGTCAATCAGGAAACGATCTTTTCTAAATTGACTCGAGCCTGGGTGTGCTGAGAGACGCCCCTGGCTTGATTCCTTGTCTGGCACCTCGTAATACAGGGATATTTATCCCTACTTCGAGACCATGACAAGAGGTGTGTTGTCTGGCGCATATTTATTTATATTTACATACTTACCATCGCGACTATAGTCTTTAACCTAAACGAAACGAAAACGGCAAGTTTTAATACGATGTTTTTCATCACCGGAGAGTAAGTCGGAAAGGACAGCACTCGTTCCCCATACATTGAATGCTCAGGAACGCACAGCAATGAGAATATACAGTTGTGTTCGGAATCATTTACAAATTCTCATCAGGCATTTGCTGAAACACGGACAACTTGAGAAACCGTGGCAGGCTACAGAATGTATTAGATTTTGATTATACTTAATCGTAAACGATGTACACTTTTTGATAAGTTCTGATAGTAATGAGATAGGTATTGTTTACCTCTATGTAAAAATTTAAGTGATATGAATTAAATGAACATAAAATACAGTTATTTATAACAACTTCAAATCAAAGAATCATTGATGCTCATTTATGTAGTTATATTAGAGTGTAGGCAGCTGATGGCACCTATAAAATACATTTTACTAAAGAAATAACAAAAAGCAGGCGTAATGAATTTAAGTTTTTAATTATGCTTGAGACGAAACACAAATAGCGCGATATAATGGAGTATAACTCCATCTGTTGGTATTACTTGAACTAATTTGTCATCACTTTTGACAAACCGTCCACCAATCATATCCACCAGCAACCATATCAAATTGTGTAGTAGTTACAGAACTTTTTATTTTTCCTTTCTAACCACAGAATGTCCGTTTAATATGAATAGTTGCTAATAAAATAAAATAATAATATAAGAATTTTAATGAAGGACATTCGTTTGTGCATGCTAGGGTCAATTTCGACGGTGTCCTTTGTCCGGTGATGGAAAATAAAGCATTCAATTACATTGATTGGTTGATTTTTGGTCAGCCAACTTTTGTTGTTTTTATTATTTAACTTAAGGATACTAAATGTGGTATTTATTTTGGCCCTCAACTTACGTACATTTAACGAGCTTTAATCTGTGTGTTACTAGGTGATGGAATCAAAAAATATGTATTTCGAAATATTAATTAATTCCGTTCTAAGCGAAATGATGATGTATGCCAATAAAATTATAGGAAACTATATTTTGTGACTTTAAATTTTATGCGACCCATTATGGATACCCAGTGCAGGTCATTGAACGCAAATCATTGCCACCTGGGTGGGCAATGTTAACGGCTCAGCTCCCCGAGCCACCTTGTGCCCTATCATACAGCCCATAGTCTGGCGACGATAGATAGGCAGTATGTAAGTAGGTGAATCAGTAGAACTGGGGCCGTTTTACATTCCCCCATGACTGGTCAAGCACATTCCTTAACGCTCAGTGCGTTGTGAGAAATTTCGTAATATGATCTTTAATTATTACCTGGCTGGCACTAGCGAATCTTTTGGGCTGGATAGTTATTGACGAAATTGCTCGCTTCACTCAGTTTAGGAAATTAACTTGACTGGATATAACTGATATACCTAAGTGAATGTAATAAAATAAATAAATAAATAAAAATCGTTTATAAGATATGATAAATATACTTTATTGTACAACTAATAATAATATATAATATTTGAGAATTAATAAGTATCATAACATTCATAACTTTTTCTGTAAGTATCTACTTACACACATAGGATTTATTGATATTTTAAATAACATACTTATACAAGTACAATAAAATAATATATATTTAAAAACTAACATCATAATTAATAATAGTTCTTGTAAATACGAGCGTAGGGTGACTCCTCCCCTCTCTTATCTTTGCCGTGCCCGACAGGGTCCATAATGTCCTGTATTATGTTTTTTACCAACTTTGTAACTTATGGAGTGCAATAAAGAATATGAATATGAATATGAATACTACTAAGAAAATAATTACAACACTGCTTAAAAACGAATACCTAACTTAGTCTAGTACAATTAAGGCGACCTTATCGCTAGGAAGCGATCTCTTCCAGGCAACCCACGTGTAAGAAATTTATTAACAAAATAAGAGAAGTGGGTAAGGTAATGAGAGATCATGAGATAAATTAAAACATATCGTATGAGTACTCCCCACACACACAGGTCGTAAACTTATAATGGATTATAATTATAAACATATAACATTCGTGTCAGAGATAAATATTAGGTAGGTTTGGTTTTTTTCTGATACCTAAGTTTCATCCATTATAGTAAAAATACATTAAAGTGTGTTGAGTAGATAAACAATATCTCTAAAATTCTCACATCTTTTTAAATGATAGTTTTTGCAGTAGGACAGAGCAACTGAACACACTCTGGGCAAAGATTTAGTACTAAGTGCCATAAGTAATTAGTTTGTTGAACTTTTTGAAGTAACGTTCGCTTTTGTATTGTATTATTTATACCTACCTACCTACATACTATTTAGTTTTTAATGTCGGGTCTGGAACCGTATTACAGTCAACCGCCCAACCTGGCAGCGCGACTTTTCACGGTTCTAAAATGCTCACTTTTAGTTTAAGTCTATGCATACTGAGCATTTTAGTAAATACCGTAAACGGTCACTCTGCGATAGTAGCAAAAGATTGTCATACGGCCCCTTCTGATGCTTGCAGTGTTGTGCATGGGTTAATAATTTGGCTAAGATAAGAACTAAGTTATAGAATTACCGATATCGAAAGAAGGAAGGAAGGAGGTTCTTTCAAAAACTCTGAAATAATAGGTATTATTAATAATAGAAAGTGCTTAATCCTCTATTACTTATAAGATTACCTTTCCTACTTAGATTGTTATAAAGGCACCCAAACGTGTAAAATTATAACGTCGACTACATACATACACGCTCTAGAATAATGACCATTATTCTAAGATCCAGGCAACCTTAATCGCCTCCAAAAAAAAAACTAAATGCCTTAGTCATGACCAAATTCAAAATTGGAATGCCAGATTTGGCGCCAAAACGCGTCTTACGCGCGCCGGGCCGCCTCACACACGGCCCCGCCCCACACACGCGGGCCAATCGCGCGCTCTGTACACCTCGCGCAACACACTTACACGCATATTGATCTGCGGACAGCGCTCGAACCGTTTACATTTCGACATATCACATGCTAAACACCGACAAACAATAACATATGCACGTAACACAACTTAATTTCAACTCTATTTTACTCGTGATAAGGTTAAAATTGCATAAACTTAACAGACGTCTCATACGATGCGTCCCGATTTGGCAGGGGTGTAATTTATAATACGTGCCATTGTCGAACAAATTTCGACTGTAGTACCTAGCATATGCGTCGCAATTTTGTAAGCAGCAAGTAATGAGATTTAAGCCATTTAGTCGAAGAAATCAACCGTGTGTAGTTGTCTTCAAAGTACCAAAGGCAAGATAAGAGTTATCTCAAGGTGACCACGTAGACTGGGCGTAGTAGGTAGGTGTTTGGAGGAATAATGACACAAAAGATTTGCTTAGATTGTTGTAGGTACCCTTCACATTACATTATGTAGGTACTTATTGTTTTTATTACTATCACGCTATTTTAAATAAATGAGCCTAGTTATACCGGCTGATTATTAAAAGACTTACAAAAACATATCGTTTTTGTAACTCTTTTTATAATCACCGGTATATCAACCTGCAAGTAGGTATTAATTAGTTTATCTAAATCTACTTATTAGTTTTGTTAAAGATAGATACATTTCTGTTGTTGTAAGATTCTGCATAATTACAGATCTATCTCAAAATTTACAAGAATGTAGGTGCTCAAAGAAATATTTACGAAATACAAGTACGGAGTATTACTGACCCTAGTTACACCATACGTTACACTGAAATTAAAATATTTATCATGAATTACAAACGCTTACAGTGACACCTAGTGTGATTATTATATAATAAATAGCACACTAAGTGAGCAAACTTTTGTTCCATTATTAAGTTTTCAACTATTCCACGCTAGATGGCGGTAAATCGCACAAGTTACTTAAAGTTATTGAAATATATTTACAGATGTCGCTTTTACACGTACAAATCTATCAAAAAAAACTTTAGGGAGACAAAGACATTGTGAGGTAGCATAGAGCGTGCTTAGCTTAAACTTTAAAAAGCTGTATTTACCTATTTTGTTACTTCTTAACGATATTTACTACTGCTTTGTTTCATGACAAAGATAAAATACAATAAAACATAAAATGATGAGATTAAAAACTAAAAACAAAACAAGAGCATGCGCGAGGTGACAGTGCTTCAGGGCCCCACGAACCAAGAGTGTTTGCCCCAAAGGCTACAAAGTCGTAGGATTATAGAGAACCTACTTTTGTGGAGAGGAAAATAAATTACTTTTATTATTGGGTTCCTTGCATATATTTGTTTTTATCGATATTAAATTATTTTTGTCTTAGTTAAACATCAACTCAAGTCTTCGTTATTAATAATTATAACATTTTAAATTGTTATAATTAGTAGTAGTTACTTAGCTAAGCACAGACTTTTACCATAAATTACTATCTTACTAAGTAAGATGGTAATTAATGTGAACGACTATAGATCTCGGCATAAGAGCGCGTACAATCGGGACGCGCTTTTTTTTATCTTTACGACCACCTGACGAGCGTCCGCTCCCGCGAGCGCTTGTGCAGTCGCCCACCGCGCCTGAGGCGCCACAGCGCGAGCCACAGCGCGCACCCTCACCGCCACCCGCGGCCTGAGACTAGGCGCAAGCCTCGCTTCCGCCTAGTCTCAGGCTTGTAGGGCGACCACGGGGCAACCGTGGTCCCGACCTCGCCTAAGACCATCATACAACCCTGCCACGACGCCTAGCTTCCTTGCTTACCGATTAACCGTGTAAGCCGCCGCCTGCTCGCTGGTCGTTCACTGGGCCTCACTGAACAGTGTCTCACCCGGTGGGCTTGACCGCGCTGAGGGCGGCGCCCTGTGTAGCAAGGGAGCTATAAACCAAAGACAACCACAACATAATTATTATTAAGTAATTAAAACAGATTACCGTGGGGGCGCGACCCCCACGAGAAGATGCCCGGGCCATGAGCAATGGCTCGACGCCCGAAGCCGCCCATGGGCGAAGATAACCCGATCCGATTATCTTATAATTTTTTTCCATTTTATATGCACTCTTTTTTTCTGTTAATAGTAAACATTTTTGTGTGGGACATTATTGCTCCACAACACGCATCATGTTTTTACTGCAAGATAGGAAAAAACCATAACCTGGACTACTAAATTAAAACTGCAATTTAGAAATTGTTCTTTATTAGTAAACATTTTTTATAAATCATATATGGGTAATATCATTTCATGAATGAAGATTTGAAATAATATTAATGTATACAGAATATTAATTTTAATGACTAAGTAGGTAGGTTGTAGGTAGGTAGGTTATATTTAAATAAATTAAGATTATGAATAATGCTTTATTTTAAGTTAGTAATGATGAACTAAGTAACAACATAAATCACTCTCGTAAAGAAGCAAACAACAAAGATATAGGTCACTAATGAAACAACACTAAGATTAAAACACATTAAAGTCATACATTATACTTATCTTATTATTACAAATAATATGAAAGGTTCAATGCCATGATACTTAAAAAAATATATAGTGGCCATCAAATATTATTTATTGTCAAATATAACAGGCAAATGAAAATTCTGTTTTAACAATTAAAATTTAATTAAAGCCTAACTTTCAGTAGCTTTTAATTATGACACTTGTTAGCACATTTACAACAAAATCAAACAGAAAGAAAAAGTTATTAATAATCATAAATAACAATCTTCACTTAAATAAAAAAGAAAAAAATAATTAAATTAGAGTATGCCAGAAGTTTATCAAACATTCATCAAATCAAATGCATGTCAACGTTCAAGATTGTCAGACAGCACATTAGTTTAGTCCTATAACACCCGGTTAAAGTAATTAATAAAACAGGGGTAACAATAAAATATTATTAATAAGCTTTTCTTTTTCAGTCTTTCATCTTAGACATTTTTAACATAATCATTCTCATATATTTGTGTTAATCCCATTAATACAAATGCAAAACAAGGTAATGTTAGCACTACATTATTTTTTTATTATAAACTGCTTCCCTTCTGGACTATTTAAACTTTAGTGGGACCATCTGCCTCTTTTGATGGCTCGTTCAGAACTAAAGGTATATCGCCACCACCATCTTTTGGTAACCAACCAGCAAATTCTCCATCAATTTTTCTCTTTTCCTCCTGCAGTCTTTCATGCTCATTAATCTCAATTTGATACTTTGGTGTAGTAATACCAAAGAAATTGGCCAAGGATTCTCCTGCATAATCAACAGCATTTAACACTTTGTTGCCAGATTTCCAGGCATAGTGGCCAAACCAGGGGCCCCAATCTAAAGTTTTCTGTAAAAAATGAAATATTTTAAGGCATCTCTAGTATTCCACAAACAAATCAGCTTTTTTACTTTATCTAGATGAAGTTGCAAGCTTATTTAGTTTTTTTATTATAATTTTGAAGTCTTGACCATTTCTTAACAACACAAAATACTAAACAAAGGTAAGGTAGGAGCATTATGCGATGAATCACGTTTCATCAGTCAAATAGATCATCTCTGACCTTGCATAAAAATTAAAATAAAGGCTACATGGCTATGTAGAATAAAATAAATAATAATTTTTGATGTCTGACTTTATAACAAAATAAACTATGATTGATTGCTTCTTCACCATAAGGTTATACTACGTTTTACTTACAAGGTCCACAGTATCTTCAGGTATTGGTTCACTTTTTAAATCACAAAATGATTCATTCTCAATCTCTTCATCCACGCCATCACTAAAATGCAGTACTTTTGGTGCCTTATTGATAGTCACTTCAACCGCATTTGAACTATTTTGAGACTCCATTGTGATTTGTTTCTCTTGTAAATATCCCGCTATTCTAACATAAACGATTTCGTCATACAAGACAGACTTCACAGACTTGTTTGTTTTTTCTATTAATATATTTACAAACAAAGTAAAGTCAAAATGTTGACAGCTGTTTTTTTCAACGTTCTGGGCTGCGTTCCGAAACAAGTGATGTGATGAGTGATGGGTAGGATAAAAGAGCATTTAATTGGCTATGGGAAAAAAATCAAACATGTCCTAAATCGAAAACCTTTTCGAGGTTTTTGTATTTTATACCTTATTTAAATATTTAACATTTTTAAAGGTTAAGGATCTAGGATATTTTTCATTAAATACGTTGGCAAACTGGGGTCATTCATTTGACCCCAGATTGCCAACATACGCAAAGAGTACATTGAGGTTCATTTTGGACTTTTGACGGTAATCCAATTGACATCTCACAATTGAAACCTATTGGGTCGTTTAAACGTCCATTCACGTGATTGGTTTATAATTTATCCATCAACCAATTAAATGACGCGATCTGTTTTTTATGTGAGATTTTTAGGTAGTTGATTCTACTGCTTGGTATTAAAGGTGTTTCTAGGTGGCAGAATTTAAATTTCCCCAGATAAAAAATAGTTTTCCACAAAGTTATTTTTAATAATACGTACATTAATTCACACCCATTGCCCAGGCGGGTAGGTAGGACTTAAAATAGCCATTCGCTATAATCCCAACCCTTTCAGGTATGGCTTGGTTTCAGAACTTGGCAAAATAAATTGTATCTGAAGTCTACTTCTCACATTCTCGTGAGATGCTACATGATGAACGCGAGCTCTGTTACAGCCGTAAGTGCTGTAAATCAGTAATTTTATCCTCATGATTTATTTACCACGAATCGAAGCAAAAACACATGTGGGAACACTTAGTGAATTTGTGACGTCATGCGTTCGCAATGTTTTAAAATAATAAAAAATTAACTACCAGCAATATCAACAAAATATCCAAATTAGTTACTTAAAATAGTAAAAGATATTTATAAAAAATATTAAAACAATTGTTCCCATACCCATTTTGGGTTGGATTGAAGAGCGGCGGCCGTTCGTTCGCATTCGCCTACTAAAGTCGTCACAATCTAAGAGGCCCGTAGGCCCGTTTTGACAGCTAACAAAGACCGTAGAATGTAATCAGGCCATACTCAGCATGAAAACTTCAATTAAATATTAAATAAGTATTCAGCTTTTGCGTTGAAATAAACACTTAATTGAATGGTGCGGTAAGTGATATGCCAGAAAATATGTTGGGTTTTTTATATTTTTACGACATTCCAAAGAAATATGACACCTACTTTGAATCATTTCGAAACGACTCGTAAACAGTTACGTTCTCAGTCCTCTATTTTTAATTAAAGTGATGTACCTAACCAATTCTTTCCTAAAACTTTTCGTTAACCGGTACAAATCACTCTCAACAAAAATATAAATTTAATATAATAAACACCGACTATTCTGCTTAAATTAAGCCTTAAATATTAACATCAGGCAAAATTTGAGTTAAGGAATTTGTTTTGAATTTTGTTTTAGACCTTAATACACATGTTGTAGCTATTTTTTTGGTATAATGAGGCCTTAGGACAGAAATTCACATCAAGCCTGTCCGGGAATCGGTAATCAGGTTAGGTACCGACGATGGTGTTCACTCTCATCCCTAGTTACGCTTGATGACAGGTGTCAAAACGGGCATATTAGATTGCGACAAGTTTACAACCAAACCAACCAACCAACCTCATAAAGGTAAATTACCCAAAACTGGCATTCTCACAGTGTTCAAATCTCTTAAATGCGGTAGCCTATAACACTACGCTAGGACCGTTTTTTGGTAGCAGTGCACATTCTAGTTGTACGTAAGTACTTATTACTTGACGAACGCCTGATTTTGAGTGATATAAAAAAAATTAAAAGGAAAGAAACGGCCCAGTGATTCAGTTATTTGAGCCTGTTGAGTATGCGAAGCGACCCACTTGCCGCCGTGCAACCGTGGTAGCTTATAGCACTTTGGACGTCTGTTTTCATGCAACCGTGGTTGCAGAAAGCACTTTAGTGGGTAGTCTCACGTCTAAGTTCACGTCGCATGTCATGCAATATCTTGCGATATCCAGACTGAGCAATTCGTTTTTGACGGAATAAAATTCATGTATTTTATAGCGCAACGTTCAAAATCCACTTCGATAGATTTATCCAGGACCACTTTTACCCAGGGTTGAGTTTTTTGTGGACGTACTTGCCCCCTCGCCTTCTCTAGTGATCTTCGAGACAGGTTTTTTTCTGATTACTTAAATAAACAGGGTTTGCTTTAGCCTCAAGGTGAACCCTGATAAAACGCAGGTTATGGTAGTAGGTGGTTCGCAACTGAACTCCAGGATTGACTGGCAGTCTATGCCAGTCAATCCTGCACAAGTGCACACATTCTGTTTGACGGGGTTAACATCCCGTATACAACCTTACGGTTATGAAAAGTCTGGGTATTTTCATGGACAGTTCACTAAACTGGGACAAGCAGATCGGCGAAGTGAGTAGAAAAATGTTTGCGCCAGCTAGTTCACTCAGTAGGCTCAGAAATTTCTTACCAATACCCGGCAAAATTGCGCTCGTGCAGGGTTTACTTTTGCCGATCCTTGATTACGCCGACACTTCTTAAGTGGATTTCAGTGAACACTTTCTCGATAAGCTTGAACGAATACAAAATGTTTGTATCCGTATTATCTTCGGGCTACGCAAGTTTGATCATGTTTCTGAATACCGCGCTCAATTAAATTGGCTACCAATACGTCGTCGTCGTGCGTGATCTCCATTTTCTTTCATTGCTTTACTTTATCGTGTTTGATCCGCGGTCACCTCCTTATCTTAACGTTTCAGTTTTCAGCAACCTCCGAAAGGTGAAGATAATATGCGTTCTTGCCTTAAACTGCTTTTATCATTTCCTTCCTATTCCTCTGACTTTTACTCTAAATCCTTTACTGTTAAATCTATTCGCTTCTGAGATTATTTGCCCGTGGCCAGAAGGCTATCTAAATCAAATCCCTTCTTCAAATCCAGAGTTAAGCTTACCTTCTGTCACTTTGACCCAATCGCCTTCTTTCCAGTTTCCTTTTACCTTTAAGTTAATCCATACCTTATTTATTTGTAAGTTAAGTTTCGGTATTGTATGTATGTCTCTTTTTATGTTAAAGTAAATGAATTATTGTATCTATTGTAAGTAATGTAAATCTGTAATTATTGTCATCTTGCACCACCACCTAATTTTCTTCCTGATTCTCTACCTGAGGGTTGCCTGGTCACTCGGTCGTAGTGAAAAGGCCGCCTATATATTACACCTAATTTATTTACGAGTAAATGAAACTATAATATTTTCGTAATATTTTGTTCTTATGTCGTTTTTGTAATATTTTGTTTGTGCAATAAAATTTAACTGCAATTCCGAAGACATCTGAATGATAAGGTCAAGCTGGCATCAAAAAAGCTAGTTGTGCCAGATAGAGCGAAGAGGTACTTCACATCGGAGCAAAGACTGCTGAATGCTGATAAATAAATCGCAAGTACGGCCCCAAATGTAGTACTGCTGTCACCTTTGGGCGGGAGCACCAGGATACCAGCTTGAGCCTTTTGAGTCGACTCAAAGACGAGCTGTGAGTATGGTTGACGATCACATAACTAAATAGTAGTTTAGAACCATTCGGGCTGAGGAGAGACGTTGCCTCTTTATGCGTGTTCTACCGCTTATAATATACAATGGGTGGTGTTCCAAGGAACTGTTTGAAATGATGCCCAAAGCTACTTTTTATCATCGCATCGCTCGCCATCGACAGGGTTTTCATCTTCACACATTGAAACCCCAATGGTCGCGCACAGTGCGGTTTCAGAGGAATTTCCTCCCGCGAACAACCGCGAGCTCCCTGCCGAGGTTTTCCCAGGGGAATACAGTATGGGGTCCTTTAGGATAGTTAACAGGTCGCACCTTGAAAACGAAAGTGACTTTAAACAAAAATCATGATTTTTCAATACAGCCATTTAAAGTACTTGGCGGAGTTCTATGGCGAATATTTAAATGAAGTAACAAAATAAGCAACAACAATCACTTTTACCTTGCTGTTGAATTATCCTAATAAAGGTTATATTTATGACAAAAGCGAAAAGTCTATCCAAGAATTAGAAATAAAGAATCCAAAAAAAAGTTCCTTAAAGTGCCACTTTTGATTTCGTAACCAACTCATTCATAGGATAAATACGAGTCAATAAGAGCTAATGATAAGGCTAAAAAGAAAATTAACAAAAATAAAACGAAAATAATGGCAAACAAATATCTATTCAGTAAAACAAGAAAAAAATCAGCAGTAACATTAAGATACTTTAGTAGTAGTAATAGCTTTTAATAATTATAAAAATAGGAAATTACTGAAGTATAATAGGAAACCCCATTTCGGGAATATTAATCAACAATGCCTAAGAATTAGTAAACGTAAATATTTCTCAATATTAAGATAGATAAAAAATCAAATCTTTCTCTTAAACATTATCAATGAGATCAACGAATTCAAGAAATTAAGAAAAATATTATTCAATATTCTCATAAAAAGAACGGTAATAATTAGGAATTAAACCAGCTTCAAAAAGGCTTTTTACATCACTTTTTTTTCTTTCAGATACTTCTAATTTACGCTGATACAACGGTTTGAGCTCTGAAGGGCGATTATTTCTATGTCTTTTACTTATATCAAGCTCCTTAAAATCATCAAAGTATGAAATTTTATAGTATATTTTAATTTCCTTTTGTTAATTTTTCTCAATTTTGATGACTTCATTAATATCCGACATTTTCACAACTTGGCCATCTATACTCTATTTATCCTCGGAACAGGTAGTTGCTTTATATCTATAAAATCAGCGTAACCCATTTCATTAACGGTTAAAGGAGTACCACGTTTTTTCGCAATTCGGATTGCAGAGACATACTGAGAAGGTACGTATATTGGTCCGGATTTAAGGCATCTTTTAACTTGTTTTTCAATTACAGAATGTACTGCATCTCCCTCATTCTGTGTATGCCCACGAATAAGAAATTTATGGGTTGTGGACCTAATGTTTAAGTTTAGCATAAATATACATGCCAATAACAAATTGGTTTTTCTGTTGACCGCAACAGTTGTCAGAAAAGAACATTATTTCAAGATTTTCGGCAGTATGAGATTTTTTTTCTAGGTACTTTAAAATACAACTACCTATTTCATTGGCTCCACGATTTCCTTGAGATTCATCCCAAAAGTAACATTCGGTAACATTGTCATCGTGCTTAAGTTCAGATACAGTAAAATTCAAGCAGTTTATTTTGGACTTATAATGAAAAGTCGAAACCTCACCATTCAGAACTGTCATTACTGCCTGCAGGTCATAACATGCGACAATAAAATTGGGCGACACTTTTTCTTTATCACTAGCCTTTTCCTCACGACTCTTTACTTTTTCAGCTAAATGTCACTCATAACTCTCTTGTAGCTCTATTTTTTAGGACCAACAGCTAATTTATAAGTAGTACATTGCTCACATTGATCCTTTTTTGGTATGAAGAAACCAATATTAAAGTCTGTATTAAATATCTTTCGATATGTATGTACCATTACATAGGATAGTCCTTGACTTATACACTCTGTTTTATAATCAAAATAAATATCAGTTAAAGTTTTTCCACCATCTATATATTCCTTTGTTGTTTGTTTCCTTAAATAGTGGCTCTCAATTCTAGGGATACTGTTTATGTGATTTTTTACTCCTTCAATTAAGTCATTAGGCACTTTCTTATGTATCCCATGCTTTCCTCTTCATTTCACCTTCTAGTACACCAGTTGCTTTTTTCTTTTCTAGAACAGTTCTGATACATCTGCCAGTTATATTTAATGTATTTAAAAAAAAAGTTTCACAAACTTTGGTTCCAGATCCATTTACATTAAAATAGAAGGAATTTTTTAACTTCCTAGATGAATCAGCCTTCTTGTATTGATATTTTGGATGGATCTCCTCAATGTTGCCAGCAATGTATTCTCTTTGGCGTATCAAGGATGCCATTCCCCAATAATCCTTAAATATTTGTTTTCTAACCTCTTCCGAAATTTTTTCTGAACATTTAAGTCGACAGCTTGGTCCACAGGGTTTTTTTAAAACCTTTGCCGGAATACTTTCTTTGTTTTGGAAGTCGTAACATAATTTTGTCTAGAATCTTTTAAACTCTTAGTAATTTTTGCAGCGCTTTGCTTTTTTTTGTTTGATTTCTTAGTTCTACAATCAACGCCAGAGTGAATATCTTCTGAAATATTATTATCTTGTAACTGAATGTTATAGATATTCGATTCAGTGTCATCGTTGATAATTCCGCTTGGTATCTGTTCATTTTCTGTAGTTCTTATCATTTCTATGACGGCGTTATGAAGTTCTAAATTAATTTCTTCCATATTTATATTAGTATGTTGTGTATAAGTTGTATGTATATCATTCGAAGATGAGGAGGAACTTGAAGATGAGGAGGAACTTAAAGATGAGCAGGAACTTGAGGATGAGCTCGAAGAAGATGACGATTCTGATCTAGATCTACGGCGTTTTGTTTTTGGCGTTTTGTATGTTTTATCATAGTCTAAAGCGGGAGAGAAGTCACCATCATCAGGATTGGAGAGAGTCTTTCGTATCACATGCTGTTTCTTCAGGTGCTGAATATTGACTGCTTTCTTTTTTTTGAAAAGCTTGTTGTGAATTGATACAATCATTGGATTTTGCAAGTTGTTGTATCGTGTGTCGTTTCATTAGGTAAATTTTGACTGTTTTCTTTATTTTGGATCGCTAATTGTAAAATTCTTCCACTTCTACTTCCTGATAGATCCATTATGATAACCTGAAAGAAGATACAGAATATCATCACGGGTAAGTAGCATGTAAATAATGATTTATTTCTCGTACAAACCGTAAAATTACCCCAAAATAAAGGCTATGATTCAGATTAGATGTATGTTTAGAAATGGCATTAAGAGAAACTACTCAAACTATAGTTTTTCGAACAATGGCAGTACACACAAAATGACAATTAAAGAATTAAATAAAAATTCACCCTCCAAGTATTTTTATGCAAATACTGGCACTTAACTAACTATGACATTTATTGAATAATACTAAAAATCACAATTTTAGTAACGTCATTATAAAAGTGGCACTATACAAAAAAAAAGCATTATACAAATTCCTTGAAATTAAATTTCAGTTGTTTATTTAGTCAAAAACTGGCACTATGCTCAAAATGCCATTCATTATTTACAAGCCACACGAGATAATGTACGCAAATTACCAATAAAATGGCACTATAGGGAAAATGTCACTTTTATACTTACAACGACGTGAGTTCCCTTCTAAAGTCAGTCTCACACTAATATAGCGCCACCTTTTTAATCAACTCTTTGCCACATTCCCTAAAAGTAAAAACGGACACTACCGCCCTCTAGGCAAAATTAAGCTCACTATTAAAACACGTGTCTTTGCATTAGGAGTGCTTACTTAAAAGAAATGTAGGTGTCGCATTAACTAAAAAACTACACTTTCAGCATAGTGTCACTTTTGTTTTCAATGTGCGCTGGTATCTTCTAAATGGTCGGCAACGCGCTATTAGTGCTTCTGCTGTTGCAGGCGTCCATAGGCTTCGTTAACTGCTTACCATCAGGCGGGCCGTAAGCTTGTTTGCCACCTTGAGAAAAAAATCGTCATGAAATACGGTCGAACCTAAAATAGAATTTCAAAATGCGCTGTACCTTGTTCAATAAAATGTATGTTATTCATAAATAAAATTAAGAGTACCTTAATAGAAATTATGATTTGAAACTAGTTATTCTTGCAAGTATAGCCCCCCGATAACTTGTTCCCTAGTTAGTCTGTGCCCCCGATTCAGAACGAAGTTATCGACCGATTCGGTAAATTGTTTTAGTTATAGTAAATGATCCGCTTAGCGGTAGCAATCGATATTTTGATACGTTAAAGCCAAAGGCCCTAAGTTTTCATGAACGGCCTGGCCCGATAGTAAAAGAATGCCCGAGTTTAGTTTAACTTTAGCAACTTTTGTTTATAAAATATAACCAGAAAAAAAATAGGAGGTGACTTCAATGTAAATGTTTTGAAAAAATCTGCTTTAACTTTGAATCTTTTAGAATCAATGAAAAGTTTAAATTTTCACCCTCATATAGAGGAACCCACTCGAATAACCGCCACCTCTGCGACTTGTATAGATTTAATATTTCCCAATTTTCAAGAACAAAATGTAAACACTAGTGTAAATGAGTACGGTTTTTACGCGGTATGCGATGACACTGCCACCGCTGCCTGAACTCGTGCACTAATTCAATGTTCCTATCGCCAGTTCACGTTAGGGAAGTCTGTGACATTTTTCGTCGGTTAAAGAACAAAAATAAAAAATAAATTTTGGACATGATGAACTTCCTCTTGTGCTACTAAAAAAATGTGCTGACGAATCAGCTTTACCGTTAGTAGTTTTGATAAACCAATCATTTAAAAACGGCGTTTTTCCAGATTTGCTCAAGATTTCAATAGATAAGCCATTATTTAAGGCGACCAATATAGCCTTTCTAATTATTGACCTATATAATAGCGTTGATATCTACCATTTCCAAAATATTTGAAACTGCAATACATGTCCGACCGTCTTTACTCATACTGCGAAAAATTTAAAATATTTAATGACAAACAAAATGGGTTTAGGAAAAACAAATCGACGACTCTTGCTGTTTGTAATTTCATACAAAGTGTTCTTTCAATTATTAATGAAAAAAAGCGCGCTTGCTCATATCAAGCAATAGGCCTACCTATTGCTTGATATGAGCAAGGCATATGTAGGGTTAAATATGATATACTGCTCTCTAAATTCATGTAATTAAATAGCCTATATTGTATAGGTGTGAAAGGTTTAGCCAACAAATGGTTTGCTTCTTACTTGACTAACCGAAATCAATATGTTGAAGCAGAACATCACAACAGTCATTCAGGCTGCACAACAACCTTACGCTCACAAATAACGAAAATGACAATGTCAATTCCACAAGGGAGTGTGCTTGGATGTGTTTTGTTTTTAATCTACATTAACGATTTACCTCAAGTAATCGATGTACACTGCACTCTATTTGCAGATGACATATCCATAATAATTCCCGTTGAAAATAACGAAACTTATGATGTACACAACATAATCCAAAGCACACTATCTGAAGTAAATATCTGGCTAAACAAGCATAATTTAGAAATAAACTTAAATAAAACAAAATTAATTGAATTCCGTCCGCACCAAAGAAACCCACTAGATTTAAATTGCAAGTTTAACCAAGAAAAATAGAATTAGTCGATAACTCTCCCCTTTTAGGAATAACAATAGACTCTTATACAAATTGGAAAGAACACATAAATAAAGTTGCGATTAAGCTATCAAGATTTTCTTACGCATTAAGAGAACTAAAAAAATATATCAGATTTTGAATCTGCAAAAAGCGCCCACTATGCCTATGCACATTCTTGGCTGAATTATGGCATACTGTTATGGGGAAATAGTACGGAGTTGCTAAACTATTCAGACTACAAAAAAGATGTGTAAGGATTTTGGAAAATTTAAATGTTATGGATAGTTGCAAACCATACTTCACCAGGTTGAATATATTGACCCTACCGTCATTATACATATATTCTGCTTGTGAGTTTGTAAGAAAGTATCCCCATTTCTTTCCATGTCACTAGCGTCCCCAAAACCTTAGGCTAAAAATTTAATTAGCCCAACCAACCTGCAATTTGGAAATGTTTCGTAGAGGTCCTCTCTCGTTGTGTGTGAAGATTTACAATAAATTACCAGAGAAAATTAAGGATGAGAGTAAAATAAATAAATTAAAAAATGTATTAAAGAAGTACCTTATTGAAAAATGTTTCTATTCGCTGCAAGAGTTTTTAGATGGATAAAATGATAATGTATTGGTAATATTTTCAATGTTTTAGTCAAGTAATATAAAATAAATCTAATTAATATAAAATATTTATTATGTGAAATCAATAATAACATATAACTAACCATTAATAATTATAAATAGATTATAAGTATTTGCTGTGCCCTTGCAGGGTCATGTTTGTGTCCAAATATATTTTAATAACATCTTTGTAACAACATGATACAATAAAGATTTAGAACTTTAAATCAAATTATATGAAATCTACCCTACTTGAAAAATAATTAAAATTAAAACAAAATAACCGAATCGGTCGATTACTTTGTTCTGAATCGGAGGGCAGGGCTGAGGAGGTAAATATTATGTCTGGTAACCCTCCCCCTATTTCACGAATCTGGAAATACATTTTATTGGAATCATTGGAGCTTCGTGACGTTTTCACGCTTTTAAGAGCTCTTTACCAGTAGGTACAGCATTTGTTCTTTACCACCTTTGTAATATTTTACATGCCCAAACGCAGAAATTTTCAAAATCCTATAAAATTTGCAAAAAATTGACAGTATTTAACAGCACCTAGCGAGTCAGAAGGTCAGGGGTACCAGTATTTTTTTTCGCCAGACAACACACCTCTTGTCATGGTCTCGAAGTAGGGATAAATATATCTGCGTTACGAGGTACCAGACAAGGAATTAAGCCAGGGGCGTCTTCCAGCACACCCAGACCCAGGCCAATTTAGAAAAGATCATTTCCTGAATTGACCTGACCGGAGATCGAACCCGGGACACTACGGAATTAAAGGCGAGATACCGTGCTACAGTGCACTACGCCGATCGTGTAGTATTTCGGCATATGAATTCAGAATGGGATGAAATGGACTCTAGAATACGCACTTTTCAGAGTGATAAACGTCACCCGAACCCGTTCCGAAACAATTATGATAAAGTAAAGTAACATTCAATAAAGTCATATGGCTGACATTTAGCGGACCGTCCGATAAAGCATTCGGTGGGCCACGGATTAGTTCTGCGCGAATGGAATAACGCCGCGGCTTCCTTCTGCTTTCATGTAATGAATTTATTATGAAATAAGATTAGACAAATAAAAATAAAAAAAGTTGTCGATCTAGAATATACAAACACAAAATGTTAATAAAATGGGGAGTGTAACAGGGTGTGAAGTTCCTAATCCACCATTGAAAAGGGAGGATCCTCCGACCAGACGGGTGTTGTGTCTGGTGGGCTACTGCCCAACGGTTGTTGTTTTTTTGACGTGACAACGTCTTAAATTAGGTTGCGGCTGGGAGTCACTTATGAAAAAGTGTAACGCTCGGTAACGTTACGATGAGTCACCGAACGAGAGAGAGGCCCGCCGAATGCCTTGCGTCTCTCTCCCACTCAACTATGATCGGTCTGCCGCAATTCTTATTTTCATTCAATTCCTTGTTCCTATTGTGCAATTTAATTATATTCATATCAATAAATATTCTACCGAGAAAAAGACGTTGTCACGTAAAATCTTCGCCCGTAAAACCGACTTTACAGGCAACCATTTTTTTTTAGAGTTGTTTTTTTTTTTGTAAGGACGCCGCTGCTTGGCCTCAACGGCCTTAGCAGCTTCACCGGTCTGTAGGGTGAGCGCAGAAGGCTCTCAACCCTAATATTTAAAGTAGCACTCTAAGGGCCCCCTTGTGGGGTAGAACCTCGACTCAGAGCGTTACTTGAGGCTAATCTGACATTTAAACGGTTTTTGTCGGGTTCTTGTATATATGTACAATCGTTCGGATAACTTTGATATCGCGATGTAGGATACGACAGTTCTTAGTTCGTATGTGGCGAGATAGATGTCGCTACATCACACACCTCCGAGACCGGAGGTTGACAGTGGAATGTGCCAGTGAGTCGGAGCCAGATGCCGCATAGTTCACGGTGAGTCGGAACTGTCTGCGGTGATGCCACAGTGAGTCGGGGTGATGCTGCAAATGCTCCAGTGAGTCGAAGTGGTGCAGTGCTGCGTAGTGGCTGGCTACTGCGTCGACCAGGAGAGAAATGTGTCTCTGCTTGCTGACCGGCCGAAGTGCAGTGTGCTGTGCCAAGGTCGCTGAAGGCTGGCTGTATGACTCGCTGCTCGAAAGCTTGAGGAAGTGATGATAACGTCACGATGACGTAGCTTTGCGAAGGCTGCGCTGACGTTCGTGCTCGGGGTCACCAAGTTATGGGGAGTGTGAGGAACAGGATGTGAAGTTCCTCATCCACCATTGAAAAGGGAGGATCCTCCGACCAGACAGGTGTTGTCTGGTGGGCTACTGCCCGACGGTTGTTGTTGGGTTCTTGTACATATGTCGAATCGCACGGATAACTTTGATATCGCGATGTAGGATACGACAGGTCTTAGTTCGTATGTGGTGAGATAGATGTCGCTAAAATAATAAATATTTGAGAGTAAAACAAAAAAATCGTCGACGTATTTCTTTTTTTTTTATCAGTGATTTTAAGCTATCTCGTGTTTTGGAAAAGTTCTCGCCTTTAAAGACACTGACCTAATCGTACAATTTTTTATTGGCTAAAATATCTTTTAATTTAGTAGTTATCTTCAAACAAAGTCGATCCAATATTGTCAATTTGGGAAAGCATAGTCTTATAAGGTAATGACCCTATCTTTCGACATTGACCCAAATGTCGACACCTCTCACAAGTAAAGGTTTACAAAGAGCATCTAAAAAGGCGTCGCCGTACCTCAGTGTGGGGAATCATCAATGCCATGGAAATTAATTTTAAGAAATGCAGAGCCTAATGAAATCCAATCAATAAAATCCAGCTATTGAAGATGAAATACACAGATTTATTTGAAATTGTAAAAAAGAAACTCTACTGACAGTGATTCAACGAGTGATAGTTATATTGAAGATCTGCTAAATGTAGATCGTGGTTTTAGTTCAAAAAACAATGTTGATCTGCTCTGCTTTAGGTGTGAGTGGTTAAGAAACTGTCAGGACAGCACGGTCATCTTCAGTTTCACTCAGGGTCAATTTGGAACGAGTTCGAGTGATTTTGACTCTTCGGAGTGTAATTTCCACTCGATTTAGAACGCAGCCCAACACAACCTCACCTAAAGAAAGAAAAAAAACGTCAGTCAACAAAAGTGAGCGAAGTTGTATGGTTGTATGTGTGTTGGATGTGCATTGCTTTGTTCGTAGGTCGCTTAAAATCGATACGAATTGACTTTCTTCATTTGTATATAATTTGCAAAGTTCTTGATGAATATAAAAAAGAAATGGCTAGTCAAGACGAGCTACTGGAAGGTTTTTGTAGAGGATGTTTGGTGAAATACGATGATCCCACTGACTTATTACACTACACAGAGAAAAACAGAAGATTGTTCGTTTACTCAACCGGTATTCAGGTAAACAGAACTTATAAGCTTTATTAACTTACCATTATTAGCTTTATATAATGTGGCTGTAAATTCCAGGAGATGCTTAAGCGAAAATATGCCATTTTGAAAGTCTGCTCTGTATGTACTACTGGTAGTTAAGCTTGTTGTCAGTATATTTTAAAAATTCTTTGTTGAAAAAATGTTTTGTACTGTAGACACTGTACTTCTCAATAGAAAACATAAACTATTAAAACATATGTGGTCTCAAATAATAATAAACTCACTCTTGTATGTACTATTTCGAGTTCTTTGCTATAAAAAAATAATGTAAATAAGTGGCTATGTTTCATTAATCTTTTATGCATTGTATCTTTATTTGCAATCATATGATACACTTTTGTTAAACTTTTTCTCTAACATTTTTTCCAGGTTAAACGCACTGACGCGTTTACATTCCAAATATGCAAAGATTGCAATGTAAACATGAAGCTCTCCTGCATGTTCAAAAAGCAGTGCAGGTCTTCTGACAGAAGATTCAAAAGCTATTTGCGGCTAAAAGATCTGGGAGATGCTATAGATCTTGCAACATTTGTTAAAAATACTGATGATACCGTCAAGTAAGTATAGCTATGTTAAGTGCATTGATGTACTCTAGTTTAGACTTATTTACAGAGACAAAGGGCATTGCGTGTAGCGTTGATCATGACAGGTTCATTTCAATGTCTGCAGTGGCGGTGATGATCAAGGCTTCACTCAGCCATGCTTTGTTTTAGCTTGCCCAGGCAACACTGCGGGTCGTGAAGCAGGGTAACCTTGTGTAACATTGCAAATCGAGTTGCTTTTGTATCGGTGTTCTACAGGCTGCATTTTGGTGAGTGGGCCAAGTGACACAATTCTGCCAGCACCTTTTACCATCTACTTAGTAATGTGAGACAGTTCTAATGTTTTCAATACAAATTCAAACTTTAAAGCGAATTTTCTTTGTTGAAATTATTTGAACTTCAAAGCAATAGCAAACAATGTTATACTCCTTTTTACTGTGGCCATTAGTGTTTAGTTGATTAGGTTCACCAAAATTACTAGTTATCTGTTTTTAGATTCCCTTTATTGAGTGGCAATAGTACACCTGCAAATCAGAAGGTTCGGGAAGATGATAATGGTAAGTAGGCACTGTACACTAGATTTATCTTCTAGATCTGTATCTTTTAAGGATATTTCATACTCGTGAAGCATTCCCACAGTCCAGTCCAGTTCAATCCGCAACACTTGCACACAATACAATTTGCTGTCAGTGCTTGCCACCAAAGAAAGGGAAGAAATGGCAAAAATCTAGTGAAAAGCAATGCCATCCTTTTAGCAGGATGGGATAACTTCGGCATGAGGCGGTGCTTACACATCAAACCACACTGTATAGAGTGAGCCAACTGCAGATGTTTGGCTCCCTTGAAACCGCTGTTTTCTAGTGCCCATAAGTCAATCTGCATGTGTGCATCTCAATCTTGCCTGCCATTCTCGGTGGTGTTCTAGGCCCCCCAAATACTAAGCCCTTCCATCTAAGAAGAAAAAACATTGATAAGCTTTGTATTGCAAGTTTTGTCATAAATTTAAGTTTAAAAACATTTTAATTACAGAGTCAACATGCACAAGTATCAGGAATTTTATGTCAGACATACTCCAGGGCGAGGAGATGCCAGATACGGAGGCGAGGATCATAAAAGAAGTGATAGAGGAAGAAGCAGACTTGCTGGATGACTCCTTAGACTCCCATTGGCTCCAAGATGATGCCTCCATGAGTACTGACTTCAGGCTGGATTTTAGGTAAGCTTAGTATCATCTTATAAATAAAGCAATCTTATAATTGTGGCTTACAATGACTACTGCCAAATATAGCTCCTCATAGATTTTCAGGATGCTTGGTTGAACACCACATCTGTTAAACTGAAATCGAGCACCAATTTTCGTTACCCTATTCAATACTAAAACATACTCATTTATTTTAGTCAATGTTGGCCAAATAAAGCAACTGACACCTAATATGTATCTAAAAACACACATTTTGTTGATGTTTATCAAAATGTTAGCTTCAGTTTTTTCAAATCTGTTATCTAAAATATGACTATTTTGTTAGTGTTATAAAATATCAGCATCCAAAGAACACATTTGAATGCAAGCGTTTTACTTTATTTGGGTAGCGTTGACGCGTAAATTGGGTATGTCACATTTGGTGAACATTTACTCATTTTAGCATATGTTTACATTTAACGTTTGATGCATCACTTTTTCAGATACGAGTTACATGTTATTTGCTATGCGAATTTACTATTTTAGATATTCAATATGTGGTACCTACTGTTCTTTTTTTTGGTGTAACTTATAATTTTTTGGGTAAACATATTATGTTCACAAAATTAATTTTGGTTAACAAAATATTTGTACCCATTCTTTTATAAGCTATTTGGGAACTTTGATGATCCATCTTTTGTTGTATGACCATGTTTGGTTGGTAACCAAACCCTGTAAGCCAATAACCTTTAGAGGATTCAGACTGGAGACGTCACGGGGGGGGGGGGGGGGGGGGGTAATTTTATCTATAGCTTATAATGGGTCGGTCCGCGTCGACGGGTGTGACATTTTTGCTTTTGTTTTGAGTAACAACTTTTAAATGAAACTACATTTTACCATAGTTATATCATAAACCTGTTGATCTTAATGTAATGTAAATATATTCTAACAATAAAATTTATAGGGCTATTAAAAATATATACATCTATTTTTAAAGTGACCCCATCTATTGCATGACTTAACACCTCTGTTAGTGATGTCGATGGTTTAGCGAAAGTATTGAGCTTAGGATAAAATTTATAATATTTTCAAAATATTTAATAAATTGCCCGTTATACCACACTTACCTAGTAAACATCTAATCAATTTCTTTAGTTATCACGACCTCGTGACCGGTGTGACGAATATAATAAAAGGATTATTATTATTATTTCAACTGGGGACGCTGGCAGTGGGCCGGGTGATCGGTCCGCTTGTTATGGGCCATTTCACCCATTTCCCGGGCCCCCCTTGCAGGGGGTCTTTAGGTTATCCCATTTTCACGGCGTCCCGTCGAATCTTCCTGTTGCTTTGCAGAATCTTACTATCTGGTCCACCGTCAGTTCTTTCAGATCTTCTTTATCTAACGAGTCTGACCCCATGAGTTCCCACCGTATGTGTAAGTACATCGGGCATTCGGCGAGTAGGTGGAAACTCGTTTCCTCGCTGTCCATGCACTCCATGCATGTGGGGTTAAATAGGATAAAATTTAAGTCAAATCAACATCTTTTATTGCTTGCTGGCAACATAAACTTATAATAATAATAATAACTATTGTGTTAACGATAGGAAGTGGACTGTATGTAATGAACTAAATAAATACGATACGATTCAAAATTAAATAGGACAAAAGTGGGAAGAGAGATTCTAGTGGAAAAAACACTTACCAGAATGCAGGTTCTGCTCTTGTGTGTACCTCGGTCTTCGGCGGTTGGGTTGGGGCTCCTATAACCTTTAGGAACTCAAACTCACCTCCAGCGACAGTTACCTTGCTCCAAGTACCTAAACCGAGTGAAATAGAACAGTGCTTCCTCCAGTCGATTTCTCTTTCCTTTTGGGTATAATAATCACACACAACGAGACGAAAAGGGGAGTATGATTATATTAATTGTAATAAGCGAGAGCGATAGAAATCCAAAGAAATGTGCTTGTGCACCGAAAACGACGAGAAATTTAAAAGAATGGGGGCCCGTTACTGATTTGTACGGGCTTATATATAAAATTCAAATTTCCCGGGGTTGCCAGGCGAGAGGCGACTTATGTTTCGTTCGGAAATTGACTTTCCGAAACATTCCGCCCACCAAAATACTACGTAATTTTCAAAACGATTAAATGGAACAAAAAAAAAATGTAGCAAAACAACTTAAACCTAAACTAAAATTAAACAAACGTAATGAGTATAAATAATACAGTCAGTGAACTATGGGTAGAGGGCACAGTTTGACAACCGGCCTTTTGAGTTCGCCGCTGCTTGTACGGACAGTGACGACGCGACAAACCCCATCAGTCCCCGGATGAATTTGCACAACTCGACCTGCTTTCCACCTCAACGGGCTACATTGTTCGTTGATAATGAGCACAAGAGTCCCGATTGCAATGGTAGATTGGCAGTTATACCATTTGCCGCGAGCCTGCAAGGTGTGCAAGTATTCCAAATGCCACTTGCGCCAGAAATCCTGATGGATCTTTTGAAGTAACTTCCACCGTTGCAGAACGCCAATTCTTTCTTGACCCAGATTGGTCTCGGGCAATATGGTGAGGGGTTCCAGGGTGAGAAAGTGCCCAGGGGTTAGAACAGAAAAGTCGTTCGGATCTGAGCTGACAGGCGATAGAGGTCTTGAGTTTAGCATGGCCTCTATTTGAGTAAGAACTGTGTAGAGTTCTTCGAAAGTAAGGCGTTGCAGCCCAATAACACGCGCTAAATGTGTCTTCACTGACTTCACGCCAGCTTCCGCAAGACCGGAAAAATGCGGGCTACCGGGTGGATTGAACGCAAAGTCGATTTGTTCAGCGCGTGACGCTTGCATCATTAAATTCCGCAGTATGTTCGATGCACCAACAAAATTCGTGCCTTGGTCAGATATTAACCTCGAGCAACGACCACGACGCGAAATGAAACGCCTTAACGCTGCGATGTAAGCTTCAGACGTTAATTCTGAAACGAGCTCTAAATGAACTGCTTTAGTTGCAGTACATACAAAAACACAAATGTATGATTTGCAGGTACGTACTCCGCACGTATAAAAAGGAGATAGTTTTTTCAGCGATTTCGGCAAAGAACACGATGACTTTGCCTGCGACAAACAACGAAGCTCGGACGCGAAAGCATGCTCCTGAACATGCTTAACAAAAAAACGGAGAGCGTTACTGACCTCCTAACCAGACAGGTCAAGTTTAGACGGTTTTGTAGAGGGACGGCGCAAGTTCTGGACAAACCGGAAACAATATGCCATGACACGCAAAATGCGTTTTAAAGATGAAAACCGGTACAAAATTTCATCAACGAAATCTTTGCCAGGCACTGTCAGAAGACTGTAAACTTTCAGTTCGTCTGAAGCAGCGTGATCAAACGCTCTATCAGATTGTGGCCAAGACTCTTGACAGTTGGAAAGCCAAGGAGGTCCCGCCCACCATAGCACATTCTGGGTCAATTCTTCTGGTAACAAGCCACGAGAACCAGGATCCGCTGGGTTTTCAGAACCTGCAACGTGATGCCAGCTTTGTGGAGAAACACTCTCTTGAATGTCAGCAACCCTGTTCGCAACAAACGTTTTCCACTTCGAAGGGCAAGTTCGAATCCAAGTGAGTGCTACTGTGGAATCCGACCAAGCATAAACTTCGTCGAAACTGTGAAGGTCCCTTAGAGCTTCTCGAAAAGACACTATCAGCTCTGAGAGTAAAACAGCTGCTAGCAGCTCCAGGCGGGGAACAGAACGCCTGCGAAGAGGTGCTACTTTCGACTTTGCACAGCAAAGACGCACGACGACAGACCCATCATTTGCAACGACACGAAAATAAATGACAGCACAGTAGCCCTTTTCAGAGGCGTCACAGAACCCATGGAGCTGCAACGATTCGAAAGCTACTATCATTCTCCGAGGTATAGAAAGCGAGCTCAAAACTGACAATTGAGACTTAAACTTGTGCCACTCTTGAGCGACAGCATCTGACACTTCGCAGTCCCAACCTACCCCAGACAACCATAAAAGTTGCATTAAATATTTTGCAAAGAATACGACGGGCGATAACAATCCTAATGGGTCGAAAATCCGAGCGATTTCCGATAGAATTGACCTCTTTGTACAACGGACATTTTGAGTGGACGTCTTGAAGGTGAACGAATCTTCCTTCGGAAGCCACGAGAGGCCTAAGATTTTCAGTTGAATATCCTGAATCTCGTCAAAGTTACATAGTTTCTCTGAGTATAAATCGGATTCAGGTAATCCCTCGAGGAATTCCGGGCTGTTTGAGGTCCACTTGCGTAAGTGAAGCCCAGCCGAAGATAATATCTCCAACAATTGCTGGCGCAACTTTCGGGCTTCTGGTGCATCCTGAGCCCCTGATACGACATCATCGACATAAGTGTCCCTAGCTAGAACGGCAGCACCATTAGGAGCACTCAATAAAAATTCGTTGGCTAGCTGGGAAACACACCAAAGGGCCTGGTAAGGTGCACACGAAACTCCATAAGTCACAGTGAGCAACTGGAAGTCTCTGACCGGCTCATTTGGAGATGGTCGCCACAGTATGCGCTGGTAATCACAATCCTCTGGCTGTACAAGGAACTGGCGGTACATTTGTTTAATGTCTCCAGTGAAAACGACTGCATGCCAACGAAACCTAAGTAACAAATCGAAAATGCTTTTTTGTAACTTAGGGCCTGGCAACAACTGACTTGTGTCAACGACCTTCCTGAAACATCCTTAGCGCTAGCGTCAAAAACGGTTCGCAAGGGAGTGGTGACTGAGTCGGGTCGCATTACACCATGGTGTGGAATATAGTAAAATTGGCCACTAGACGACGAAGGCGGCTCAACTTCCTTCATGTGACCACACTCCTGGTAGTCTTTCATGAAGTCGACATAGGCCCTCTGAAACTGGGGGTTGATCTTAAACTTCCTCTCCAGATTAGTAAGACGCCTTAGAGCTATTTCACGAGAATGCGAAAATTGCGGTTTGTTTAGAGGATCGACGAAAGTCAATGGTACCATCATTCTACCATCAGGAACCCGACAATATGAAGCCTTCATATAATTATCACAAGTCAACTCAGCTTTTGACTGAACGATAGAACCAGGACGTTGAACATTCTCCAATTCCCAAAACCGCTTAATATCATTGTCTAAAGACAAATTCGAAACAAATAAACAACTCTTATTTGCAACACAATCATCCTTTTGTGAAGACTGATACGACTTAATATTTACAGAACATTCACCCATAACTATCCAGCCGAAGACAGTGTGGACTGCTATAGGCTGACCTGGTTCACCCCTGACAAGACCAGGTTGAAGTATTGAAGCAAGAAAGTTCACGTTCACCAACATATCAACAGGCGCAGGCTCATAGAACTCTGGATCTGCAAGATCTAAATCTTTTATATGCTTCCACAGGTGAATGTTAATTTTCCCTGATGGCATTTCAGAGCAAATCTGGGGCAAAACAAACGCCTCTAAAGAGAACTTATATGATAAATCACCACTTGATGGGATCAGGTCACATACAACTGACCCAAGTGTGTCAGTTGAAATTTGCCCGATACCATTCACCGATAGCTGATTCCCCTTTATTGGTAGGCCAAGCTTCTTAGCACAGGCTTGGGTCATAAAATTGCAGGCACTAGCACTATCAAGTAGTATACGAACAGGTACGAGTTTATTATATTTATTTCTAACTAACACCATAGCCGTAGAAAACAAAACCTGAGTGTCGCAACCTGATACAGCCAGGGTTACACTACTAGGACGCGGCTGAGAATGCCCTGCATCATACCCATTGCTAAAATGAAGTAGTGTGTGATGTCTTTGCTTACAATCCACACACTGCAAAGACGAACGACAATTCTTTACTGTATGCGCTTCATGTAAACAGTTAATGCATAGCCTCATCTCTTTTACCCGATCAAATCTTTCATAGGGTGACATCTCTAGAAACTGCGAGCACTGCTCCAAATTATGACCTACATCTGAACATACACTACACTTATTTACAGGTGGCACAATAAATGACTGCTTAGATTTACTTGCAGGCCTGTCACTACCAATATTAAGCCTAAAAGTAGCATTTTCTAATGCTTGCCCACGCTTTTCAACAAAACACCTCAACTTTTCAAAACAGGGTATATCCACATTAATATCAAGCTGCAACTGAAATGCTTCCTTAGTTGCCATGTCCAACTTCGACCACAACAAATAATAAAGCATAAAGTTTTTATCAGGCAACTGGTACTTTTCTAAAACCTCCAAATTCTCCCTGAACACCCGACCAACTCTCTGCAACTCTGAACTGCTTTTAGATTTAACTGGCTCACAATTCAACATACGTTCATAAAACAAGGTGACTATTACAATCCTTCTATCATATTTCTGCTTTAAGCAGTTGTAAGCTAACATATAGTTATCATCAGACAATGGATAATTTTTAATTAAATCTCTTGCATCACCCTGCACACTCGAAAGCAAATAGTGCAACTTTTCTACATGAGGAATATCTTTCTGGTGTATCAGTGAGTCGTACAATTGTATGAACGACACCCAATTTTCAACCTTCCCATCAAAGGGAGGTATATTTATTTTTGGCAACCGTACACTAGAAGCCTGTAACGCTATTGCCGGCTTTTGCTCACTGACTTCCCCAGCTTGCCGTAGACGCAGCTTAAGCAATCTTACTTTATGATCGAACTGTGACGAGGTCTTAAGTTCGCTCCGTCTATCGGCAGGCACAATAGAAGCTATCAGCTCTATCTGTGCCCTGTGAAAGTCAGCGGCAATCTCGCCAACTTCCGCCAACGTACAACCGTGTAGGTCCGTCTCC
Organism: Udea olivalis; assembly: GCA_947369235.1. Classification (NCBI taxonomy): domain Eukaryota; kingdom Metazoa; phylum Arthropoda; class Insecta; order Lepidoptera; family Crambidae; genus Udea; species Udea olivalis. The sequence continues at coordinate 4,126,677 of OX376354.1, read as the reverse complement.
TCCATTACCTCAATACGAGCATACGCATAATCCCGCGCGATGCGGTTCTTATCCGCTGTATCACACATTACGGATGTCTCCATAATTGCTTACTTCAGGTAAAACAATCGAAATTTAAATCAATTAATTATGCAGTAGGCACAAATAAGACCAATGAATGAACCTGAAACAAACAGTTACACAGACTAATTATGGAACAAGGTAACAGTTTTGAGTCACCGAATGACAGTTCCTTTTTTTTTTCTATGGCAACGCAAGCTTTGGACCCTACAATTGCACCAAATAAAATTAATGCAACTGCTAAAACACAGATAACCGTTACTACCTTAAATAATACTACCTACACAAAATTTATAATTTTAAAAACCTATTATTATGTACCCCCGAAAGACGTTAATATTACAGTGACACGACAATGTTTACAAATTCTACAACGAAAACCATAAGTCGCCTTTCAAAAGTATCTGGCTAGAAGAACCAAAATGTTAACGATAGGAAGTGGACTGTATGTAATGAACTAAATAAATACGTTACGATTCAAAATTAAATAGGACAAAAGTGGGAAGAGAGATTCTAGTGGAAAAAACACTTACCAGAATGCAGGTTCTGCTCTTGTGTGTACCTCGGTCTTCGGCGGTTGGGTTGGGGCTCCTATAACCTTTGGGAACTCAAACTCACCTCCAGCGACAGTTACCTTGCTCCAAGTACCTAAACCGAGTGAAATAGAACAGTGCTTCCTCCAGTCGATTTCTCTTGCCTTTTGGGTATAATAATCACACACAACGAGACGAAAAGGGGAGTATGATTATATTAATTGTAATAAGCGAGAGCGATAAAAATCCAAAGAAATGTGCTTGTGCACCGAAAACGACGAGAAATTTAAAAGAATGGGGGCCCGTTACTGATTTGTACGGGCTTATATATAAAATTCAAATTTCCCGGGGTTGCCAGGCGAGAGGCGACTTATGTTTCGTTCGGAAATTGACTTTCCGAAACATATTGTTCAACTCGAATAACTCTATCCCTTTCTCTATCTTTTCTGGATTACTCCTTTTTTTTCCCTACTTTTCCTCTTTCTTGCAGCTGCATCAATACTGTAAAGATAAAGTATTGACACTCAAGCAAGCACACCACAACCACATGGCCAGATTAGGTACATAAGCATAAAAGTTAAGAAAATTTCACTAAAGTACCTATTTATTATAACACCAAAAAATATATTTGACTTCATGCTATATGGCTAAGTAGATTTGCCTGTCCCATATGGTTGACTGTAGTAAAGAACAAGCATGTGCTATTATAATTAAACGCATCCACAAAATAATCATGAATGAAAAAGTCAGCCCAAGTTTATGACGGGTGTGACGTGTCACGGGCGTGACTAATAATTAAAAGCTTGTATATCAAAGTGAAGCCTTTTTGTAAACTCCAAAACTATTTCCATACATTTTCCCCTCAGATTACCTTACTTTCACAAAACGGTACAACATTATGGCTGGTAAAAAATTTACGAATATTTATTAGGTTAAAGTCAAAAACTGTATTTCTATTACCGGATCATGTAAAAAAAGCTTGGCTGACTAACCTAAAAACTAGTAGAAATCAAATAACTTTCATTTGATGATTTGAGTAATCAGATCAGTCTTTTTAAGTAGGTAACTAAAGGAAGACTATAAAAATAATAGAACAGGTTGTTTTCCCTTATCCACATTTAACTGGTTCCGATCTCATTCCAGGCAGGAGATTTATAAAATATTTGAATGTAGGTTTTTTCATCGCAATAGATGGAGAAAACTGCTAACATCTCTTTTATTTATCAAATATAAATAATAATCTTTATTACTTTTAGTAAATAAACATTAAAACCTAAAATCACTAATAATTTTTAGGATGAGTCTCTTTTTCGGACGTAGTGGCGCGAGTAGGCCTGATTTTTCTTTCACCATTAGATAAATACCAGACCTAGGTGATTCTGAAACATCTACATCCATAGCGCTTATCAAAGCTCGACTTGTAACGCAAGCTTGACACTTTTCCAAAAATGTGAAAAATACTGTTTTTTCTTAAAGTTTTGAATGCCGAATGACATGCAAGATGACGTGCGATCGCGTGTCAACTAGTTATAACCAGCATGATCGACGATCATGTGCGGTTGGCAGAGGGGAAAGTGGCGTCTCCAGTCTGAATGCTCTAAGCCAATAACACTTTAGAGGCATTTGGCTATTCCATGGGAGAATTTATTAGGCTGTATTTGCTGTTAATTGGTCTTCCTTTCATAAGAAAATGTGATCCTATCACCAGTTTGTTCCTTCAGAAAAATAGTCACGTCATGACATGACATTATTGATGAAAAATTTCTTAGAAGCATTCACATAAGCTTAATAACGTGTGCCAACATCATTCGTGCCTTTGTTTAGTTTCAGCCCGTTTACAACACCACACTCCACAAATGCTGACAATCGTAATATCCCTAACAAACAAATCACCCCAAAATTACCTAACCAGAACAACCATGCCAAAAGAGTGTTTCAACAGCTACCAACAATGCACTATGATCAAGATGACAATGCTGTGACTGTCAAATCATTAAATAAATGCTATGGACGAGACAGTCAAATAGATCTAGATAATTCAATGGAGAAAACTACATTCCAAAATGACGACACTATGAATGATATTTTAGAGAGTGAGGATTATTTACGTCATACAAGCGCAAATAATGTACCTGTAAGAAATCTGGATTTAAATGCTTTTGCAACTGAATATGAGATAAGCAGAAAAAATACAAAAGACAATGATATTGGTTTAAGTTCGTTTCAACATAAATCTGAAGATGGCAGGGATTTAAATACAAATCATTTAACAACAAAATCTGTCGATATAAATACCTTCGAAGCGGTATGTGGCAGTAACCGAAAAACGAGTGAGCATGAATCTGTCAGTAGCATTAATTCGGATCCATTTACTAAAGACAAATCTAGAGTTAACAAAAATACTGAAAGTGAGTTAGATGTAGCAGTAAATAGCATTAATTTGAATACATTTGAAACTGAATCTGATACTAACAGTCAAACACTAAACGATAACATAGAAGATATGAGCATCGATTCAAACGCTTTTGAAACCGAATCTGAGGCCAATAGAAGGGCTACCAATGAGCTTGATGTAGCTATTAGTAATATGGAGTTGAGCACATTCAACACAGAGTCGAAATTTACTATTGAATTAGTAGAAGAAAAAGTTACTGAATCAATTGTCAATCACAATCTTGCCAAAACAGGATCTGAAGGTAGCAGTAAAATCACAGATGGAGACAAAATATCTGCTGCTAGTTTTGATATGAATGCTTTCGGAGTTGAAACAAAAGATAATAATGAAATAAAAGACATTCAAAAAGCAGTAAAAAGTATTAGTGTAAATAATGTTAGCCAGAAATGTAAAGAAGAAAAACATTCAAATGATTTTTTGGAAGAAATAATAGATGACTGTAATGAACCACAGCAAGATCCCTTGTTTGAGGAATGTGTGGATAAAGATATCCCAATTGCTGTAGACAAAATTGATAGAAACTTATTGGTGGCATCAAAGGATGAAACTAATAAAACAGAATTTTCTTTAGATGATTTATTGGTTTCTCCAGCAAGAGGTAAACTGCTTTTAACCTATTGTTACATGGACTATTTAATGTGTCTTGCAACTTATACCGTGTATACTTTCTTAGTTATTCGGTGCTGTTCATCATTGTTTGTTAATACGTTATGATTTTAACTGTTTCAGATGTAATTGCCACAGTTTTTGCCCAACCAAAGGGAGCATCAACACCTATAATAAATAACATACTTTTTGGCGAGAAACTCGATGACAGCAACGATGAAGACATCGAAGATGACGTTGATCTTGACGAGATTGTCCAGGAAGCAGCCAAGCACCTGAATGTTGAAGAAAAAAATAAACCAGATGAACTTCCCTTAGTTTTAAAGTATGATCTGGAAAATTGCGAATGCAAACAATGTAAAAAAGAATTCAAATCTCTGAAATCATTAAAAATTCACTTGACTAAAGTACATAAGATTAAATTTCCTAAACCGAAACCGAATTATAAGCCTAAAACTTGCCCTCATTGTGGTATAATTATAACAGATTCCGGAAATTACTGTAGGCATCTTGAAACTCATCAAAAGAAAAGGGTAAGTTTTTTTGAGTGGTTGTATATATCACATTAAATCTGCTGAATTTACAATGCCTAATTTGGTAGTATTATACTTAATTGAAGAGAATAAATTTGAGTCATGACAAATGCAAAAAAAAATAATGGTTTAACCCGAATTTGGAACTAGAATATTTAAGGCAGTTCTGTATCTCAGTAAGCAGTTAGTTTGATAACTGATGAATATTTACTACAAAAAAATATTTAACGAGTGGCTACCACTAGCGCTTGTTAAACATGTATGCTTCTTTAAAATAGCTTTGGTATCCCAATGAATAATATTAGTCTATTAGTCTATTTCTTTTTTTATTATCATATTAGTCTATTTCAAACAGGATCTTCTTTTATTCTTTTTTTTTTGCAGGATGGGCCCTTCAAATGTGAAATATGCACTATTTTATTCGAAACTGAAACCAAACTCAGAATGCATATGAAAGTTCATAACCTCGGTTCTTACCAAACACTCGAGACTAATAATAAAAAGGAAAGTGGTAAGGTAAGTATTTTTAGGATTCCGTTCTGAAACTAAGTCCAAATATAAAGTCCTAAGTACCAGTTAGAGCTTATACCAAGTTCCTTTCACAAAAGCAAAATTTTTTAAAAAAAATGCTGCTTGAAGTTATTCTCAATTATTAAAACATAAAACTAAAATTGGTCAGTGTGAAAATTATAGCTCGACACTAAGAAATTGATAGAATTTTCAAAATATGAACAAAATCATTTGATAATTAGCTTACACTCTCGTTATAATAATATGTTTTAATACCAAATATTAGTTCATATTTAGTTATTCTACTTACTACTTATTTTCATCACTTTGAAATCAAAAAAATAATTACGAAAGCATGGTTATATGAATGATAGATAATATTAGGTTGGGGAAAAAGTCTTTTCGCATATAGTATGTATGAACTTGTATTAAAATCTCTTTGGCGATACTATTTGTATCTGGCTGGTTTTAAGATAATTCCAAATTCAAATGTGTTATTTTCATTTGTTTTTCTTACTGTCAAGATGAGTGAATCTAATGAAGAAATTCGATACATTTTGAAATTTTACTACAAAAAATTAAAAATTTTAAAAACCCCCGACACAAAAAATAAACTTCAAAAAATAACAAATAATATTTTAAATTCACATGCATAAGGTAAGTTCAAATATTTTTATTTTCCAAGCGTCGCGTCGCGTCTGGGACCGCTCAAGTTTATGAAGTATTTTTCCAACAACAGCTAATTAATTATTACGAATTACATGTAGTGTACCTACAAGCGATCCTAAGTTTCATGCATAGTCTTCTTCGTAATGCCGCGTGCTGCGAGCTCGGTGTGCGGTATGCGGCGCGGGGGTGAGCGCTACCAAGTGCGGCGACCCGAACGGGCAGACACGTGAGGGCAGACTACGTTGACGGTTGTGTCGATTTTTCGGAGTAAATTATTTTCTTGCAATCTGCGCCTACACCTGTTTTTCTGACTTAGCGGTCCCCCGACGCCACGCGACGCTTGGAAAATAAAAATATTTGAACTTACCTTATGCATGTGAATTTAAAATATTATTTGTTATTTTTTGAAGTTTATTTTTTGTGTCGGGGGTTTTTAAAATTTTTAATTTTACTTTTATTTTATCCTTTTTAAAATAGGTAAAATATTAGGAAGCCAAATTGAACCCATTTAATTACCCACCATCGAAATCGAAACCTTACTCTAATATGTCATATTTAAAGTCATGCTTACCTTACCATATACTTTCATTATAATTGAAGTAACACAGTAGCAAATTTCAAATCATTTTGGACATATGAAAGGTAGTCGGATCCCCTCATCAACTATTAAAGACCTAATGATCTTCAAACGGCTGATCAGGTCATGGTTACCTTACCATATACTTTCAATATCATTGAAGTAACACGGTACCAAATTTCGAATTGATCGGGCTTATGGAAGTTAGTCATATCCCGCCATCAACTAGAAAAGACCTGATGATCTTCAAACGGCTGAACAGATTTTAAGAACACTCAGGATAAAATTATCTATGACACAAAAAAAACTAAACGAAAATCGGTTCATCCATTTGGGAGCTACGATACCACAGACAGATACACAGATACACAGATACACAGACACGTTAAACTTATAACACCCCTCTTTTTTCGTCGGGGGTTAAAAAAGGTAAAAATGCAACGTAAGCCGCGAAAAAAATTTGCGATGTTTATGAACCTAGTGCAGTGTCTGTGAGAGTAGTACAAATTTAGTTTTAGCGTTTTCGATCCGGAAATTTTTATGTCGAAGATGCACGTGGCTTTGGATAAAATGGGTGACATTATTTAAAAAGTTGAGCAAGATCGGCATATCAGTAATTACGACGTAGCTGAAGAACTGGGAATTGACTACAAAACAGTTTTGGCGCATTTGAAAAAAACTGGGTAACCAGAAAAGCTCGATATTTGGGTATCTCACGAGCTCACTGAAAGAAACCTAATGAACCGTGTACTCATTTGTGATTCTATATTACGACGGAATGAAACCAAACCATTTTTGAAGAGCCCTAAATAGTATATTTTATATCGAGGAACTAAACAAAGCCATAATATACCAGAGGTGGTTTCACTCCCGAGCATAGTAGGGAGGGAGTCAATGAAACCGATGGTATATTAGGTTGGCGTTTAGTCTCGAGGGGGAAACTGTACTTTTCACTTTGAGTGCGAGAAAAATGGTCAATTTAGTACAAAAACATTTAAAACCGGACAAATTTACACTCGACAAAAGTGATATTTTCGCGGTCAGTTTTTCCTTCTGAAACCAGTCACAGATTAACAATTTAAAACACATGGCGCCACCTTCTTTGCGGACAAACCATGGAACTAAAACTCGAACATTTTGGCAATGAAGATGGTCCACACTCCACAGATAATAGTATATTTCTACTGGCTGTTTGAGTTTGTCTATGTCAAATGAAGGAAATGAAAAAACGAATTACTTTTTACTCCCTAGAGACTAAAGTCACTTTAGTCCCGCATTGTAGGGCTATATTGGCCTGCTTTTAGAGCATGAGAAGTGAAAAAGAACCTTTTATACTACATCTGCTCGGAAAGTACCTTGATACTTTATCAAATTTACGGTAGAAAGTACGTCATTGCATATCGAACAAATATGCGGGGGAAAACGCATCTGAGCGGGAGAGAAAAGTGTATGAAAATTCATTTCTTACGTGGTTTTTCTTTTTTAATTTTGGGTAAGACTATGCGCCGGTAACCTAAATATCAAAAGCCAAAAAGTTTTTACAGTGAGTTTTTATCTCCAAGTTCGCAAAATGACACTGGCCACTAGCTGTGTGTCGGATGGTGTAGGGCTGGCAGTGCGACCCTGCGGCGGCAGGATAAACAATTTGAAAAAAGAACATGTGAAAATTGCAGACGCCATTGGCGCCATTTTCAATTTGTGTGTTGTTTGAGGATTCAGTTTTCGTAGAAAGTAAAATATAACTATCAAAATGATAAGTAGTGATAGTGATGATGAAGATTTTTCAACTCCGCCGCAGTTGAAGGAAACAGCAAAAATAATAAATAAAGAAAAAGTGTTCTTTTAAGCTTCACTAACTGCAACAATTTCAATATAAATTTCAATTAGTAAAGATTTAGTTTTTTATTTTCCTCGTAGGTGTAGTATAAAGCACTATGTATCACTCGAGAGAAAGTGCGATTCCCTATCTCGGGTGTTTTAAAGCCCTCGCCTACGGCTCGGGCTTCAAACGACACCCTCGACGGTAATCGGTCTCTTTCTCCTCTCGGTGAACAATGTACTATTTTACTTCTGTCTAATGCTATAATGAATGGAGTATAGCTGCCCCGCCCCGACAGAATTCGTTCTGTCAAAAGTCATTAGATTGACGTTAAATGTTTGCAGCTGGGAAAAGGGTAGTTTTTATGGGAGAAAAACTTTTGTTATTATTATTTTCCTTGTAATTTTTACGTTTTTTCTTTCCTTATCAACCTTCTTTTTGCCTTAACAAAAATATGAAAAAAATTGCCCAATTGGTTTAGCCGTTCTCGAGTTTTGCGCTTATGCCGATTACACAAGAGGGCAGGACAGTGAGGGCAGAACAGTACTGCTTCTGTGTCAACGCACTCGCCGAGACAGGATGGCACTGTTGCGCCAGTAATCAAGGCAGGACAGTTAATAGCCTGCCGGTCAATTTTTTCGAGGCAGTTGGTTTCCCCCTCCACCTCTCGCACTCGACTGTCTTCTGACTGCTCTCGTGTGAGCGCGAGGGCAGTGCAGTGTGCAGTAAACCTTCATAGTGTTTATTTCTAAATTAGACACTTTTAATTCTCTATGTCTCGTATAATTGTTATTATCTGTTATTCTGTTAATATGCCTGTCAATATTATCTGTCCTGCCCTCGTGTGAAATCGGCATTAGCAACACATTTGGCGATTCATTTTTATTTAAATAGATTTTCTTTTTCAGAAATACGTGTGTGAAACTTGTGGGGCAATGTTTAGGACACATAGCAATTTATCAATGCACAAACGCCGACATACTACCGCATATGCCCACAAGTGTGAGGTTTGTAACAAAGGATTCCATAGAGTGGTCGATATGCAAGTTCACAAAAGGTATTTCTTTTTCTCAATATAGGTAATTTTACCGAGTAGTTCCCTTCATCTAAAAATAAAGCTGACCAGTACTTGCGCTTTGGCATGTCGAAACGAAAGAAGCGTAATCTTGGTTAGGCCCCTATGAACGATTTCTGAATCCACCTGATTTTGAAAGTTACTATAGCTCTAAGTAAACATGCCTGTAGCTGGCATGCCATTACCAGTCACGTACAGAAGCCAATCAAATAGCGTAAATTCTGCAGGATCTTGACAGGTGCAACATTGGACACCATTTGGATGCCTTCTGAGCGACTAGTGAGAGTTGTATTAACCCACCTAGCGGGCTCAATGTTGCCCAGTTTGGCCGCTAGGTGGCGCTGACTCGATGCCATACAAATTGTCATTTACGTGCAAAAAGCGATGGTCATTCGAATCTCTTGATGCAACTCGCAGTAGGCACTGCTGTCACATGTCTGCTACTGGCATCTGCAGAGGGCTAAGCGCGAATTTGGCTGCGGTCCGATTTACGCTAAAAGTTATTAAAAATAAAAATAATTTATTTCAGGCGAGTGCCCATAATGTTAGTAACAGTGTGTTCTAGCCTATGTTAGTAAGTGTAATTATTTAGAATAGAATTGAAATTATCATAAGACAGCTTGGTGTTCTTTAAGAGATGTCCAGTGTCCAGTGTTGCATAATAACACTACTACGTCTACTACTACGTCCAGTCTCACCACAACTGTCTGCAAGAGGCTGTTAGAGCTGCCCCGATCACGATGCATAAGGGACGCAACAGAAAGTACTTTTTTAGCGCGCCTAAAAGCGTCCCGATTTTCGGCGAAGGCACTTTGAGCGTTACCGCGATTTTGACAGATGTGCGACGCACAGTGGAACGTTACCATACAAACGCCCGGACAAGAATATGTGTAGGACTATTTTCATAATAACTGAAGAACGCTTTGGCTGAAATCCTTTATTTTTTTTTGCAGTTTTTTAACAAAAGATATGTCTTCCTTATCATAGGAAAAAAACTAGTAACAAGTAAATGTATTTCCTGATAAAAAATCTGAAATAGACTGTTTATAAAGTCCATTTTATTGTTCTAAAATATTAACGTATTCGTTTCTTACATTTTAACTCATACTTTACTTGTAGGCGTTCATTTCAAGTCTGCAAAGTTATTTAACCAAAATACAATAAATAGGGCCATTGTAAGTTTTATTCAAATCAATCAAGTTTCCACTAAAAGAATACACAAATAACTCAAAAGATTACAACGTCGGTGAAATGTTGCTATGAAAATTTCACGAGGGGGACTTAAAATGCGGATGAGTGCTGTTTAATTCTCTGAGACTGAGAGGCTATTGTGCATTTGCTAGTTTATGCCTAAATAACGCGGGGTTTTCTGGGGTTTCGACTATAATGCTAGTTTCATTCAATATTTTATTTCTTTCTTATTTTACTTCATAACATCGCAACAGACTGATTTTATTTCTGTATAAAATATTCCATGTCCTATTTACAACCTTGATAATGAATGTGTTAAAGACGGTTTCTTGGGTAAAAAATCCTTTTCAGTTAAATGTAGTTCTTTCTAGCCTCTTATTGAAGTTGAACTTTGGAGGTCTTTTTAACACGATTTCACGTGGTTTATTAACAAAATAATAGTAACAACTAAAAGAGCACAGTGTCCCCTTCAATATGGTTGGCATTTTTTATCCCTTCACGATGATTTGTTCGATGTCACAAGCTTTCTATGAGAGCGTTCCACTGTGTTATGACGTCACCAACGCCGCCATCTTGCACTTCGGTGCCTCTGCTCCTCGACGCTGAGCGTTATATCAAATGCATAGAAGAAACGTCAAACATAAAAAATACGTAAAATATTTTTTTAGATAATTCTCAGTAATGCTCATAATAAACTTGTAAGTTGCGCCGGCGGGGATAATAAGATAAGTTTTCATTCATAAAAGTGACAATACCTTGCGAATAGGGTGTGCAATCTCGGTATTCTGAGATCTCGAAATACCGAGATCTTTCAACATTTTTGCAAGATTAATCTTGCACCCAAAATCGCGCGGGATCTTGCAAGGTTTGCAAGATTTTGAACCGGTTTAGTTAGCAGTCGAAGTATTATGTCGAATAGATTTTTTTTAGATTTCAACTAAAAATTGTTAAAATAGTTCTTACTTCTTTTTTAAATAAAAGAAATAATCTCATTTATATCTGCTTAAACCACTTTAAGGTTCATGGTACGAAAGCTAGAAATCCAACTAACACTGATAGCACAGAAGCTGGCTGATGCTATGGGAACTCGAATACCTTAGCGCCGAACAATTGTGACTGCAGCGTTGTTCTATTTAAAAGATCCTGCCAAATAGCAATTGATAATCCACGATATCAATTGCTGATTGATGATAACACCTTTAATATTCCAACCAAAACTAAAAAAGCTGATCGAACGATTATACGTAAATAACCAAACAAACTGGTTTCCTGAAGCTAATAAAGTACCTCCTCCATCAACATCTACAAAGGCAGTTAGAGTAGAACGAATAGATAACGATGATGATGATGATATCAGTCTATCTAAATTTATTTATTTATTATTTATCAGTAATGGTTAATCTGAAAACAGCTATATTTTTTAATGAAGAACTCGAGATGATTCTTAAAGCCTGTCTGTAAGAACGCCTTATTACGCCGGCCTCATTATTTGATAAATTAATTTTATTCAGGCAAGAGATGAATCTCTATGAATCAGGCTGGGCGAAAGGGCATCATCTACAGCCAGCATATCAATGTTTGTCATCTGTAGTACCAACAAGCGTAGATACCGAACGCGCCTTTGCTACTGCTGGTTATATTTCAAGAAGCATACGAAGCCAGTTCTCTGAGTTTTCTGACACGACTCTAGACATGTTGTGCTTTCTAAGAAGCTTTTTCAAACTAACCCGTAATTTCTTCTTGAAGTAAGTAGTTACCTACATTGTTTCATTTTTGTCTCCAGAATAATATGTTTTTAAGTTAATTTGTATGTGTAAAAAGAGATCTTGCGAGATTATACCCCTTAAATCTTGCAAATTCCGAGATTGCAGAATGTACTGCAAGATTGCACTATCCTTAAATTTTTCAACGCTAATAACAACGTTAGCCTTTTTAGCGCGCTTTTCAATTTGGACCGGGCAAAAGTGCTTAAAGTGATGAAAGTACTTTCGGCGTGAATCGAACCGCAGCCTTTATTTATCGTACGTATCGAGCGCGTACACGCGGGTTTGCAAATAAAGAAAATGGTTGCGGAAACTTGCCACCAGCCACGTTTCCGTGTTTAATGAGTTTAATTATCGAGCAAAACTTGCACTAGGCACGTGTATTTAGAGCTTAACGGCAGGTCACAGAATAAATAATATAGCAGAGTTGACTTTGGACACGGGCAGTAGTTATACTCGCGTATTTCTATTTCTGTCTGTGGCTCAAGCTTTGTTGTACTGTACGATGACGAGTCTAAAATCATACTATACAAGGTTACTTTATAAACACCATGAAAAATTTTGCCAGACATTAGGTATCAATCGATGAAAGCTTTTCTTAAAAAAAGGGGTCTTTCTAACTTTACCATTATTTCATTTTTTTCTAACAGTTTATTCGTGCGGCGTAGTTACTTATTCAAAATTAAACCTCAACTTCTGAATAAAGCGCGGGCAGGGTATTGAGAGCCTGCGAGCCCGCCGCCACTCACGTCGCGCCGTATCAACGAAATTAGTGATTTTTTATACCTTTGATTAAGTAGTTAAAATACAGTAATAACTCAACATTTTAGTACTGAAGGTTGTCAAACAAAAAATACGTATTTAAATTTGCATGGTGTTTATAAAGTAGTTCCTGTATAGTCGAGAAACTGGCCTGTTTTAGAGTAGTATCTGTTTTTGTTGATGTGAATACTTATTGTTACTTGAATTTTGCAGGCGTCACACTGGAGAGCGTCCTTTTGCGTGTCCTCAATGCAAAAACGCGTACATTACAAAATACCATCTCGTCGTACACATGAGGAAGCACACAGGTAATTACATTATTGGCGATGATCTAAGTAGCCTTGAATAAATAAATATACGCCAGACAACACACCACTTGTCATGGTCTCGAAGTAAGGATTAATATCCCTGTGTTACGAGGTAACAGACAAGGTATTAAACCTTCTCCCATCACACCCACCCATACCCGAGCCAATTTAAAAAGATCGTTTCCTAAATTGACTTGAATGGGAATCGAACCCGGGACACTAGTTATTCAAGGTGAGAAACCGTGCTACAGCGCACTACGCCAATCATTGGTCATTGTTAAAAGTTTTTAGCATCCGTTATCCATAGTCTTACCATCTAACATATTATTTTCAATCATTACTTTTCAGAAGAGAAACCATATCAATGCGACTATTGCTCCTCCAAGTTTCCTGTTAAACAAACCCTAGTGGAACATATTCGCGAATCTCGGTCATGTATAAAGATACGAAAAGAATTAGAGAAAAATAAGGCCGCCGACACTTTAAAATGCTCTCACTGTCTTCTAAGGTTCCCAAGCCAGAAAAAAATTACAAGACATCAGTGTAAAAAGCTAGTCGTAGATATGGGGGTACCAGTAGTATTAACCGAAGAAAATCTCCAGGATATGCCAGTTGTAATTGCATAAGTCTGCTAGAGATTGTTCATTAAATCTAGATTTTGTAACTAGTGAGTTTTATTTTATTAGCTCTGCCTGCGGTTTGGTCTGCAACATAGGCCATAGATTTAATCAAAATGGAAGATAGGTGACTCGCCTCTAGCGCGTGGACCGTATAAATCAGGCCCCGTCGCCTAAGCGTCAACTCACACCTCGACGCGACGCCACGATGCTTGAAGAGGTCAGTGATTTCGCGCTGCGTCACGCGGCGCCGCGACGAGACGCATCGCGACGTCGCGAGGCGCATTGTAACATCGTTGACGGTACTACGACGTCTCGCTGCGCAGCGGAAAGTTGCAGCGGCGCGTGTCCACCCGCGGTCTATCATTTGCATAGACAAGTCACCACGGCGGCCACATTTTTTTTTTGTTATGACTACTTGTCAATTCAATTTTTGTGTATAAAAACAAGATTGAAAAGAGTAACCATCGAGTTTCTTGCCGGCGTCTTCTCGATTGGAAACAACCTCCGAACCGGTGGTAGAGTCACATTATGTTTAATTATGATATTTACTATTATAGTATTATTTTATGTAAGTTTATTTCTAGTATATTTTTGCTATATTTTTTTTTTGTAACTATATGACTTGTCATAAGTAATTTTTATAAGTCTATATGAATAAAGATATTTTTTACTTTTTACTTTACTTCAAGATGCGCCTCGTACCGTCGATACTGCGCTGCGTCGCGATGCAAGGCGCAGCGCGGCGTGGAGCAACTTATTCTGAATTTTCACAATGAAATGTATATCTTATCGTGAAGGAAATACAGTTCTATTGTGAGTCGCATCTTTTCAAATGTGTGCGCAGCGTCGCGTCCCGTCTCTGTGTAAACTGACCCTAATTTCACTCAGTCGCAATAAACGGTTGACAGAACTTTACTCCGACGTAGGTACGACTGTCTCGCTTACTCTGTGGTCAAAAACAAATACATTTGTCTGTCCTTCAACATCGCACAACGATGAATAGAATCACAGCGGCGTGAGTGCATCATCCCCGTTCACAGTTGTCAATTTTAAGGACGTGCCGTAAATATCTTTCCGCCATTTGATTTAATCTAAGGTAGGATTCACATCAAACGGCGCGCATCGGAGCGCATAGACAAAGCCGCAGTGGACATTATTATTCAATTATCAATTCTTGAGGTCGTATTCGCATCCAACTAATACATTTCGCAACCCGAACGGATACGCGAGCATACCGCGGCAGCCGGTCGGCTCTTAGCGTATTCCGCGAAACACGATCGACTGCGCGCGGATGCGCTGGGGCATAACACAACGAATGTGAGCAGTAAACAACGTCCGATGTAAGGACGCAGATGATTTACCAAGTATTCTTAGTTCTCATAATATATTCTGTATTTTTCGAACATCATTATCAAATCATTATGAAGAGTATAGAATTCGCCGAGCTTACATCTTTTCTGCCTTATGGGTCATCCACCCAAATTTTTATCTTGTTTTTTATTTTATTTTGCTTATTTTCATCCTCCAATGCGATTGCTTATAAAACACCGTCCCGTTCCACCCTTTCAAAATAAAATTATGACACGTCAATACGGTAGGAGTTATTAACAAAACTGACTGCGATGTGAGAGTACCTATACTATGCTGATGCCGACCTACGCGAGCATGCGCGCTTTCACTGCATTTACCGGCCGAACGGTCGTGGTCGGCCGCAGTCGCATACGCCTGCAACCGTCGCGATGCGCGCCGTTCGATGGGCATCGTATCCTATACTTACATTTCGGGATGGCAGACTTCAGGCGTCCTTACCTTACCCCTGAAGTCTTCCAATCTTTATTAGGTAGGGATTGGTAACCTATGTTGCGTGTGTGTCACAATGGGGGTGTAAGTCAGCAAATTATTGTTGAGATGAGAGCAATGTTCTACTAATGTAGGTACTGAATGTACGTAAAATGTCAAGCAATGGACAGTCGGACAAAAACCCTAAGTTGGGTTCATTTGAACGTCGTGAAACAAGTCTATTTTGTGACAATTAAATATCACAGATACTTTTGTCAAAACTGGTGTACCAACGGCAGACTGTTCCATTAGAATAAAAGTCATCGTAAAACGAATTGAGTCGGTAGTCTGATAGCAAAATGGAGGGTGTATTCTTAGATTGATAAAAAGTATCGATGTGAAATAACTACCATAGAATTTACAATGTTGACTTGCACCTGATACACCCAGTTGCGTTTGTTCTCCATACCGAAACTTCAAAGGAATTTGTATTTCCTCATGCTATGTTACTGCAGGTAGGTACTTCATCAGTAAGTAAGTTAATTAGTAGTAACTAACTAATATATAAGGTCAGTAAATAAAACTCCAGAGTAGTTCAACAACACTTGACTATATTTTCAGTCTGCGCTAAATAAAAAAATAAAAAACAAATCTGATGCAGGGACAGCATAACAGTACATTATATTGATTATTGTATTATTTGTAAAATTATAGTCTTTTTTTATTGTCAATTTGAGAGCACTTTATATCGTCGCATTGTGACAGATTTTTTAATTAATTTAAAAAAAGTGCGACGCGATTTTGGGAGTGAACAAGGTGGTCCTCGCCCTTTTTTTGACCCTCTGCTGTAAACAATAATAGATTTTATATCTGGCTTTTACAAATATAATATAGCATTTCATCTCTAAAATATATAAAGTAGTACATAAGTAATTCAATAAAAGAAAATAATATGATCAGACAAAAGGTTCAAATCAACTCTTATTTGAATGCTCGATTTCAGCTTTGTACCCATTATGAGCGAAAAGTTCCACAATGCTAAACAGTAGAAAAACCATTGTTATGGATCATAATTATGTGATACATGGGACCGGGAAAGGGTTGATTAAAGTTGTACATTTCAACACAGGTGCCATTTTTCCAATTTGTTGTTTACTGCAAAAATAATTAAGTTTCAACATAAAGTTAATAGGCTGAGTTCCAAGTCTCTTTTCGCAGAGTGATTTTCACCCTCGTCGAATAGAGAGACAAAACGAGCAAAACCTTCGTCTGACAGCTTGCAGGTGAATTTTATCGGGCACCAGGCACCGGGAGAATTAGCACTTGTCAGAGAGATAAAACAAAACAACTAGGAAACTGTCAGGTGACAAGACAGCTCGGTCGGCTTCGATTTCACGCGGGTTCAATTTGGAACGGGTCCGAGTGATTTTCACTCCTGTGTGAAATTCCACTCGTTTTGGAACACAGCCCTAGTGATTAACTGCATACTGCCTCTGTCCATTTGTGATAGATTTAGGTATTATTTTAAATGCAATAAATCTAATTTGTTGTGAATAAAAAAACAACACGTAACTAACGCCTAGCTACTTATAATCTACAATACTTACGCGACAGTAAGTCAACTATAACTACATAAAAATGTATAACTAGGACAACATGATTATTATAACTTAAAACGTTTTAATGAATGATTGGACCCATTAGCACGAGATAAGTTTGTTGATTTAGTCGACCACCACTAGAGGGTAAAGCTTTGTTCTCGCGATCGTAACGCACGCTGCGGTATGCGAGACGTGGAAACTTTTGTGTCTTGTGTCACACAAAACACAAGCTACCGATGAATATTTGATTTCTATAGAACCAGTATGAAATCCTTCACTCCCTGCGCATACGAAAAATGTGTCCGATGTGACCGCTACAGCCCCCCGATTCAGAACGAAGTTTTCGACCTATTCGGTAATTTTGTTTTAATTATAGTAAATGATCCGCTTAACGGTAGCAATCAATATTTTTATATGTGAAAGCCAAAAATAAAAGTAAATAACCGAATCGGTCGATAACTTTGTTTTGAATCGGGGGGCTGGACACAGCAACTACGGTTTCCTTTGATGGTGTGCCGCGAGCCAACAAAACGTGTCTACGTTAGACAAAGCTTCAACAACCGCGCTGTGACTGACAGTTGGCGGCCTAGTCGCGTACGGAGAGTAAGGTCACACTTTTTTTTATATTGTCTGTCAAAATGACCTCACCCCACCTGAAGGTCACACTTTTTTTTATATTGTCTGTCAAAATGACCTCACCCCACCTGATGGAAAGCGGTCGTGAGGTCCAGATATGAGGCTGACAAGCCCAGTCATTCGAATCATTGGGCTGGCCATCCTCACCTTGAAGGCCTGCAGAAGACACTATCACAGCGCGGCAACAGCACCGCTCCAACCCGGCAATTTACTTGCCATTCACATTAGGGCATTGAATTGTGTGGACTATAGTATATTTTACAGTGTCAATATGAAAAATCGGACGGCGGCGAAAAACACTCGAACGCGAGTCGCCGGCACTGGAATAAAATTTAGATGAACTCACTGCGCGAGTCGGTGGCTATGAACGTGTTAATAAGAGGCGATGACAGTTCAGAGCGGTGCTGTTGTCGCGCTGAGACCTTAACCGCTTTATACGTTTTTTTCAATTAAATTTTAATTTTAAGGTTTTCGTACAAAAAATGTAAGTATGCCAGTAAGTATGCCATAATCACCCGGTATTGGCATTAAGATTTGTCTCTGTTTAAATACCCATGTGGTATCGCGGCCAGTATACAATGAGCTCTCATAGGTATATGAACGCAAGAAATCATATGATATGCTAGAGTGGTGGTCGACCATGTCACATTTCCTCTGTTGAATTTACCAAACCGTTAAATAGCCATCCACAAACTACGTCACACGAATTTCCTGTTTTTTGGAACCCGTCTTTTTGGTTTAAAATCGCTTTTCAGCATTACTAAAATAACGATATATAATATACAAAACCTATCTAACTCAATGAGCGATAATTCACTCGTGATTTTGTAATATTTCAATAACTTTTATCGTTACAGTTTAGTTTAGTAAATGTGGCGTCACAGAGCTTATATCTGACACATTTTTGGACCCCCCCCCTAACATGTGACGTAATGAATCGATGACTCCTATGACAAATTAGTAAAATGTTCGGCGAGTTTTGGAAGTACTGTAAACCACAGCAAGCGAGCTCTGTAATGTTTGCGAGTTGTATTCGAGTTCACAGCAATGAGGTCCAAGCTCAGGGGCCGTAGTACAATATTTTGCCACTGTCGCGGCGTGGCCGTTTACGGTACTAAGTGGCTCACTTTATTAGACACATTTTAGTAATGATAAAAATAAGGTTGAATTTCATCTAGCAGCAACGAATCGCACTTTCCTATGTTTCTGTCCAGGCTCCAGACTCTTGAATCTAATTTCGCCGGATTGGCATTTCATTAACGTCACCAAATTTTTTCTTGAACCTTAAGTCTTTGATATAAGGTTCATAAATTTCTTGGGACATTTCTGCAATGCTTATCCAATGGAATTCTGTTCGAGAGTCAGGCTTCAGATGTGGTTTAACGCTTAGTTCATGCTTACGCTGTGGTTGACGGTACCGTGCACTAATATTTATGCACCAAAAGATGTTCCGTTACATTATTATATCTGTCGGACCAGAATAATTAAAACGAATTTTACAGAATTATCATAAAAATATGCAAGTTCTTTTTTTAGTAAAATTGAATTTGTATTCTTCATGTATACACTAAGGCAATTCATTAAATATCTTAAACTATACAGTAACGTTGCTTAGGCTTCTTAGTACAGTTCGCGACAAACTGCAAGTCCACTCTGAAGTTGCCCCGAGTCCCGCATTCCTGTTTTCTTTTTAAAAATAGGTATTGCGCATGCGCAAAACAACTGGTGTGTGTGACTAGAAGTTTGACGCGAACTATAAATTGTTTGTGTCTACCTATACTTCATTCATTATAACATTAGAAATAAGAAGCAGGGGTGCCAAAATGAATGACACTTTGCATTTGACGTTGCCATGACGATGACATACCGGAGTATAACCTGGCAAAATTGAAAACCCCTTCCACCACAACGTATGAAGGGATTATGTAACATTTAAGATTTGGTGGTTATAGTGATGGTAAAATTGTGTTCGGATAAAAACCGCTGCTTCTTTTAGGTTCTTCTTTTGATGCAAGACAAAATAATTTATTTTTAGCAAAAGTCTCATACATTCTGAAGTTACTTTACTTTAATTGAGAACAATTAAATGTGACAGCTGCTATATAAGTCGATTTTAATAAATTCGGCATAAATCTTTAAAGTAATAATGTTTGTTGTACATTTACCATAAAGTGTACCCTAAAAAGAACCTTTTTTTTCTGTCTAATGTTATAATGAATGAAGTATAGCCAGTTTATATTCTACATATCTAATTGTTTGCACTCCTTAATGATTTAGAATATTTTACTCTTCGAAATGAGAAATTACTAATACATCAAAATTGAATAAAAAAGCAAACACATTTATAAAGTGTTTAAAAAGGTGATGTAGTCCCAAAAATGGACAAATTCTTTCCAGCTGACAGTGGTAACACATTTTTTAAATTAAACATACATAATATTCGAAATAACTCTTACATCATAAAAGAAAACAACGCAAATGTATTACCTTTTCTATTAAACCCACAATGCCTATTACGTAAGAAAATTGTATGAAATCTATTTACTTTTTAGTCTAAATTCTCGTTAATTTCCCTCTAAGGAGGGTAAACTGTTTGAGAGAACCTGGCAAAACGTCCAGTGTTGCCAGATTAGAAACAAGGTTTAGCTTCTATGACGTCACTACACATCACACTTAGCTCCATCAGCACCTTAGCTTAAGTTCACTGTTGTCTGTGCCCAAACGGAAACGTCAAAACTAAGACTTCTGCCCTTTAGATCTCCTGGTTACCATAACGCTGGTGCATCCCATTTGGAGCCGCATGGTGTTGTTTTCTTTGCGCACTTCCGCTAATTCTTCCTTTAGATTCAATACTTGGAGCACAAGTTTTTTGTTTTCCATTTCCACTTTCACTAACCTAAAAAAATAATAGTAGGTAATGTGAGAAAATATTTTTTTGTTACACAATAATGGACGGCAGAATGGCTCAGTTCAAATCAGTTAATAAACATAATAATAAACAATAATGCATACTTCTTGTTTCTCTCTCTCATATCTGTAATATAGTCGCAGGCTTTTGCCAGGATGCCTCCTTTGCTGGCGGTGTCAGGGAGACCAGAGCGTGGGACCAAAGCGGCCAGTTTTGTGATCCAACTATTAATTTTGTCTCGTCGTCGTCTTTCCACCTCGTTGTGTGTCACCCTGCGCCTGTCATCCCGCTATACAAATAGATTGAAGAGAACTATAGTCACATTCTTGAGAAAAACAATGTGGGTGAATACAACACTTTGTTGGTCTATACTCCATTCAATAAAGCATTAGACAGAAGTAAAAAAGTTTCTTTTTAGGGTACACTTTGTGTTAAAAGTACAAAAAACATTATTACTTTTAAGATTTATGCCGAATTTATTAAAATCCACTTATATAGCAGCTGTCATACTTAATTGTTCTCATTTCAAGTGACGTAACTTAAGAATTTAAGAGGCTTTTGCCTAAATAAATTATTCTGTCTAGCATCAAACTATATTGTCGATGTAGAAACCTAAAACAAGCAGGGGTTTTTATCCAAACACATTTTTACTGTCACTATACTCTACCAAATCTAAAATGTTACTTAATCCCTTAATACGTTGTGGCGGAAGAGGTTTTCAATCTTGCCATGATAAACCAGATGTCATCGTCATGGCAATGTCAAAAAATATAAATTGTCATTCATTTTAGCACCCCTGTTCCTTATTTCTAATGTTATAATGAAAGAAGTATCTTAGTTAATGGATATCGCATATAGTTCGTCTAACTTCTAGTCCACTCACACTAAAGAGGAAAGCGGGACTCGAGTTTTGTCTCAAACTATACCAACCTTTAAGAACGTGCAACACCAAAGGTATCAGTTGTGCTTTTCCTTTATTAATTTCAAGTCACACATAACAGGTCACAGTCAGAAATAGACAAAATATTAGCAGACCCAATAAATCTAGACCATAACTCTAAATGGAAGGGCACAGCACTAAGTTTAATTTCTAATGGACACACTGTGTGGCGTCACAACACATTATGGTACTAAGGTTGTAAAAGGTCTTGTTATTTTTGTAATATACTCGATAGCAAAATGGGCAGGAATCTTACTAATGCTGCCGTTTCGTGTCGGACTGCACGGACAGTCGTTTTTCATACAAAACGCACGGTGCGGCAACAGTGCGGCATCGGTACCGCAAACGCTCGACCAAAAATACCGCGCGCTTTGTATGAAAACTAACGTTCGTGCGCAATAAGACAAACGCACTTCGGCATCGAAATGGTCCGATACGAAACGTCTAAATTAAAAGCGCCCTTAATGACTTTCAGAACAAGTGGTAATACAGAAAGATAAGTAGGTACCTTTTTGGCTCCAACAGCTTTTGCTTGGATATGATTTCGAGCTTTGGCTTTTTTTGGTGTGTTGGTTGTAACACCAGCGCCTAACACTTCTGGATTGCTGATTACATAGTATTCTGAAACACGAACTTAATCCTGACCCAAACTTTTCTTAAAATAAACAACCCAAAAAATTACAAGCTTTAAGAAAACCCTAGGAATTGAGGCCAGCATGCTAAATTATTGGCAAAATTATGGGAAATTATTTTAAGTGCTAACCTGAGCCCAAGAAAAAAAACTGCTTCAAATATATTACAATTTTTAGTGTTCTTGTGTGGACAAGCAAGAAAATCACAGAAAAAGGAGAGAGATACACTTATAAGGTATGACACATCCCAATAGAAACAATGATCCATTTGTTAACATGAGGACTCAACCAAAATTTCCATCTCTGTATCACCATGTTAAAGCATCTTATCTTAATAAAATTATTGCCTATAGCAAACAAATCAAATTGAAATCGAGTCAGCTACAATTGATGAGTATTATTGGCTTAATCACCATGCTTGGCAGATGCAGGTTGGGCTTGTTTTGTTGAATCCGAGAACATACTTTACCCGACAAAGGATTTGAAATCAGGAACTCCAGGTTTTGGACAGAGCTCTCTAACCTCTGGGCCCATATATCTAGACTCAAAATAATTTTAGGGAAAGTAAATAATGACAAATATTACCATGTGACGGTGAATGTGATCCCATATTACTAAGACATACATCTTCACTGGGCATTGATATCAATTTATATGTTACGGTGCTCGCTGAAACCAAACACAAATAAATAATTAGAAGGTTTAAAATTGTGTCCGACAAAATAGCGTGATAAAATCTGGAATCCAGATAATTTTAATACTTATATCTCCTTCCTAAATTCTACTGTTTGCTACCTGCGGTGAAATAATTGCTACCTTGATATTTGTAAAGTTATAAGCAAAATTAGCTGGTCTCTCCATCTTGACACCAAACACATCATGATTAATAAAGAAAAGAAAACTTTTCTAAGCTATGGTCTTCTGGCTTAATTTTTCAGTCATTCCAGGTTGAATAATAAGTGCCAATTAGTGGCCACTAGTAAATTTTCCAACCAGTTGGCGAAACATAATTATATTTTTGAATATAAACAAACTGAAGTCAACATAATAACCAAACAGAGTAATTGAAAAGTGGTTCTTGCTTGATTCACATCACTGGTGTTTTAGGAGATAAACAACAAAGTTAAAAAAGGTGAAAATAAAAATAAATCTAACGGGGAATTTTTCAAACAAAACAAAAAATATGGGTACTAACGTATCTCCTTGTAGTTGTAATAATCACTATCATTTGGGTTCAAAACCGATTGTGAGATCAATTGGGATCTCTCCTCGGTGACTGAAACGAATTATAATTAATTTTAACCTTAATTCAATAACTATGCGTTAATTAAATTGATTGGACAACAGCACAACAGTCATGTTTAGTAATAATCATTGTTTTTGTATGATAAATTTTGAGTTCACCAGAAAATGCTATACTAACCAAAAGATCCCTCGTCCACCATTCCTAGATACTCGCTGTCGGCACTGTAAATTAATACACCAAATTAACTTAGGGCACATAAAAATCTAATTTCGCCCGAAGAAATAATCCCAAGCCAAGTTGCAAAATTGTATTGGAGATGACCTTCGCTGCCAGATATCCACAAATTATATAACACAGTGTATCACAAAATATACAACACTTTACCTGTTCTCTAGTGAATTTTCATGAATGACATCAACGTCAATTTCAGTTTTGGCCATTGCCATTGCGCGTAATTATTTTTTGAATTTTCTGAATTTTGATCACGGGGACAAATAAAAGGGGTCATGTGATTTGATCAAAGACAATAAAGAATTATGAAACAAAGTCAATGTTGCCAGGAAACCATCAGAAATTTACGCAACATAGTTTTTTCCATTTTTAAACACATGATTTAAAATTAAATTACAGAGAACAGAACAAGGAAATTCTGAAGTCCGACAAATAATATTTACAAATTTAGTTTTATCGAAATAACCAATCTTATTTAAAAATAAAATTTTAATATTCTTTGGAATTCGTAAATGAAAAGGCCGCTTTTTGTTTTGGCAATTTAACACATTTAAGATTGAATAGTTGTCCGTCAGCGGCTTCGCCCGCGTAGTAAACTGTCTTTCCCATCAAAATATAGCCCATGTCACTCTCTGATAATGTAGCTTTATATTAGTGACAGAATTTTTAAAACGGTCTATCGATACAAACAAACAAATCTTTTGGTATGCCTTCTCAATATGCCTTGATTTGGTTGCATATTTACACACAGTGAAATAAATGAAATTATCTTACAACACTCCGGATTTTTATGGTCTATGGTTTAAACGTTATCTGTAGAATTGTGACAGGCTTCCTGTCCTGTATTAAATTATTAATAATTTTTTTTTGGTAGGTTTTATAAAAATTGTAAGCATTATTTCATTAACACCACGAAAAAAATTTTTTTTTCTATGCTTACCATCAACTATTTTCGACCGCTAGAGTTGGAGCTTGCGAAATGAATAGCGCTCTAGTTCGTAATAAACTTCATAGATGACGTTCTTAGAGATTATAGAGAAAGTCTTGGGAACGTATTGTATTTTAATGTATTTTTTTATAGTACCTTTCCGCCCGCGGCTTCGCCCGAGTGATCTTATCGTTTTATGAATATTATAGCCAAATTACATAATAAAGATTTTATTTAATTTAGCCTATGTGTTACAGTATTACAGCTTAGATCAGTTATGATGTCATACTGTAAAGTTTCATCCAAATCCGTACATTAGTTTTTGCGTGAAAGAGTTACAAACATACACACACACATACATAAATAAATCCTCATAAACTTTCGCATTTATAATATTTTTTAAGATACTAGTAGATAAGATAATATGAAGTAAGATAGAAAGATTGGAAAACTAAGTCGCCTTAAGGCATACCAGGCCCCTGATTCTTGAATCTAATATTGCCAGATTGGCATTAGATTACTGTCACCAAATTCTGTTCAAGAGTCAGAACCCTGGAAATACTACAAAATAGTATACATCACTAGTATTAAAGTAGTATAAATCAGTGTACTGAGCTTACTCAAATATGTTTGTCCAGTAAAAAAAAAAAAATTTGGGTCCCCTCAACGGAGAGAGATTAAATGTGAGGTGCCACAAGGTAGTGTGCTGGGACCTTTACCTGGCGCGGCCATCTCCATGGAACTGCGCGTCACGTCCTCTCACACCTCCATACAGTCCACCAATCGTCAACATTTGTCTTTCTGTTCCTTTTTACATCAATGATATAATTAAATCAATTAGACATCGAATTAAACTCTTTGCCGATGATAGTACTATTTTTATGAATTGTGGTAATTACTCATAACTATTATGAAACTGAAATTAACATGACTTATAAAAGATATGGTGTGCCCTATTTTAAAAATTGACTATAAAAATGGTATACACGAATGATACATTTTTCACTTTACAAGTTGGCTGAAACATCCAACCGTGATACTGTCTTGATGGCTTATCATGGTTTTGTAACCACAACTTTTAGGTCTGTTGTAATATTTTGGGGTAATACTCTAAAGAAATATTACTAAGGTCCCAAAAGCGATGTATCAGGGCTTAAAGCGGTTTGTACTCTAAGGAAACATGTCAGCCACATATTAAAAACAAAAAAAAATACAATAAAGTACCTAGCAATATACCTATTACGTTTACGTATGTAGTTACAAACCTACATTGGCTGACACCGACTCCAACAATAACAATAATTGTAAGTATATTATATTATCGTATTAGTTTTCGAAATATACGCAATTATTTGTTTACTTTTTAGTGTTTTGTTTTGGAATAGTTTTTTCTGAAGTTGTTTTTTTTTGTTGAAACTCTTGTATATTTCTTGATTTTTAGTGAATAGTTCTTATTTATTTTACACATCGAAAAAGTATCGTCCTATTACTCCTAAGAATTTAAGAGTTCCGTTACTTTGTCATGGATCCCATAATCAGAACCTAACCAAACTCTCATCAAACTACCCTTGAAGTTTGAAGTATATCCTTTCCAATAAAAAAAGCAGCATTGAAATCGGTTAGCGTGGTATTGAGTTATTCGGCCATTTGTCGCGCATATAGTTTATCTAGGTTTAAGACTTATATGGTTTTCCTATGAATGCCACTGTCAGAACTGCACCAAATTGAAATTGGACCACACGGGTAGCCTCAGCTTTCAAATGAAAAAGGAATTATCAAAATCGGTGAGGGGAATATTGAGTTATTCGTTCATTTGTCGCGCAAAAAAAAACCAAATTAAAAAAAACTATTCCAAAACAAAGCACTAAAACGTTAAGAAATAATTGCGTATTCTTCTGAAACTTTTACGATAGTATAATGTAGGTACAATTATTGTTATTGTTGGAGTCGGTGTCAGCCAATGTAGGTTTGTAACTACCTACATACATTCGAAACGTGAGATGTAAAAATAAGTATATTGCTAGGTATATTGTAGTGTTTTCTTGGCTTGCAAAAAGCTCCATTTGTCTCATGTCCTACGTTTGAGAGCACTTCCTTGAGTATCGGGCCTAGCATCGGAATCCTTGGCGTTGACATTTCGAGTGATGTACAGTTCCGCAGTCCTCTGGAGGGTAAAGCCAAATTGGCTTCAAAAAAAACTGGTGTGCTAAACAGGGCAAAGCAGTATTTCAAGATTTGATTGATATTTCAAGAAGAGAGCGTATTCCCATCTAAAAGGCAAGCAACGCATCGGTGACACCTCTGGTGTTGCAGTTGTCCATGGGCGGAGGTGATCACTCTCCATCAGGTGACCTTCTAGCTCGTTTGCTCCTTATTACATAAAAAAAAACCTTCGCTTTACCTTGCATTTAGGTATTGGAATTGTGTTTATTTTTCGTGCAGCAGCTCGAATAGTAGTGTTTATTTCTAATTGTGAGGATCAGAATTATGGCGAAAATATTCCACAACATTTGAAAACAATGCTGTGATGGTTATTAAAAACTATTATGTTTTATAAGATTTCAATTTCATAACAATACATAATTACTATTTTTTGTTTGTAACAAACTTCATAAATATATATTTTTAAAATTTAAGTAGATAATATATTCACTGTAAATGTAATTGTGAATAAACAATTATTTTATTTCAACCATTTTCATTCTAATGCATTAACATAAAACTAAAAACTTCCCTAATCATAGCAAGCAAGACGTTGTAAACATCATCCGTTCATAGTTTCATAACTCAAAACACCCCAAAAATGTCACTGAATTAACTCTACTTAGTGCACAAAAATATCACCTAATGCTGGTGCAAAACCAGAGTAACTAAAAAAATAATATTTTTTTCAGGTTTTAACTGAACAATTAAAAAAAAATGGTAATTTAACAACCTCTGGAAGAAATTACCTTCATGTATGTAATATTGGTTATTTGATATCTATGCTAAATATTGCAAGAACGATTTTTTGTCGTTTCTGAAAAATCAGTCAGGTATTCATATAGAGGTGCGTGCGATAAGTCATTGTAAGAATTAAGAATACGTTGCACCACGCAGCACTACGCCGAGGCATCTCGTAAATTAAGTTAAATTTGAGTAGCTCTATGAAACGTCATACGTCGCGTCTCGGTGTCAATTGACCCTAAGCGTGTACCAGCATCGGCCTCGGCGAACCCTTTTCATTGTAAACAAAATGAGACTCATTTTAAAACTTAGAGATTTTTTTTATTACCCAGTATTTGATTAGTGTTATAAATTTAATTACACCACATTTAAAATACACCTTGGATGATTTACAATCCCCATACAAAGACCTTCCCTCTTTACATGCCTGCATATAATGGTCAAAATCATAATACTCCTTTTGCTGCGCCGTAATCGGGCAAAAATGAAACCGTACGCTGAGCACTGGCAAATCCGTTACGCAGCCACAAATTGAAATAAAGCGAAGACGAGAACATTCGTGTCCGACTCGCGTCGGTTCGTGTTTTATTTTATTCAGTTGAGTCTGTGAATCGTCGTCAGTGTCACTTAGTTAAGTGGCTCCTCCGACCTCTAGGGTCCTCCTCACTGTACAGCTTCGTAGGAGCGCGTTTCCATAGTTTAAGCTTCCCGCCATCCGCCATTGCCACATATTCTTACATCTGATTCTCGACGAGATCGACTATTTAATTGCCATACAACTATGATTTGGAGGATGCCAAGATTTGTAGTTATGGGGCAGGGGTATTCGGGATGGGGTGCGACGCCAAGTTACCTCCTCGCGTGTGCAGGGTTTTTCTTGTCCGTGGTAAATATTTGTGCGGAACGGCAAACTTCTGTTCCGGTGCTCCCCCGGGCAACGTGTATTCTATAAAAGATTTTGTTTACACTGGCTAATAAAAAAAGGGGTATTAGGGAAAACAAAATCACATTTACATTCCTCACCCCCGCTCCTGCTGAGACCATTGGGATCAACTCCAAGTGATTTATAATAAATAGGATCTCATGGAATAAGCAGCTTAGTAATTCCCGTATCGTTCAGTACCGTGGAAACAGGACCACGTAACGAGAGCTTAGCAAAAAAGAAAGCTAGAGATTTTTATTTTGAATAAGTTTGTTAGATTTTTCATCAAACATTTGGTGTAAGATCTAGTATGTGAACCGAAGCTACTCGTAACTAAATATTTCAAATCCTTAGTTATGTTCAACTTAACCTTGGAACTAAACCTGGGCAAGGCGGTATCTTCAAGATTTAAAATAGCAGAGGACCTATTTCATTCACAAACAGCTTGTCTTCTAAATACTTTAAACATTGAATTCGCAGCAGTTTCAACAGTTTTCTTTTATTTTGAAGGATCCATCCGTACCACCACCATATAAAACTTCATAGAACTTCCGAAGTACAGAGTTGTCTCGGCATGTCTCAATAAAACAGGACGCGCATTCGATAAGGTGAGCGAGCAAGCGAGTTATAACGCCTCGCCGAAGCCTTATCGGCTACTCCGCTGAACGACAACAAAGCAGTTTGGTCTTGAAAGGCCTGTTACGTGCTTATCTTTCTGGTTCGAGGCGTCTGACACTGACAGATATTATGCAGCTCTTGTAGCACCATCGGCTGGTTATGAGTACAACTAGGCTTACAATCTTGGAAGTTGAAATGTAGAGCCAACACAGCAGAGTCTCTCAGCTGTCTTGCCTGATTTTTTAGTGAATTAAAATCAATAAAACAAATAGTTTATAAACTACACCTGCTCGGAAAGTACCTTGATACTTTATCAAATTTACGGTAGAAAGTACGTCATTGCATATCGAACAAATATGCGGGGAGAAAACGCATCTGAGCGGGAGAGAAAAGTGTATGAAAATCCATTTCTTACGTGGTTTTTCTTTTGTAATTTTGGGTAAGACTATGCGCCGGTAACCTAAATATCAAAAGCCAAAAAGTTTTTACAGTGAGTTTTTATCTCCAAATTCGCAAAATGACACTGGCCACTAGCTGTGTGTCGGATGGTGTCGGGCTGGCAGTCGACCCTGCGGCGGTAGGATAAACAATTTGAAAAAAGAACATGTGAAAATTGCAGACGCCATTGGCGCCACTTTCAATTTGTGTGTTGTTTGAGGATTCAGTTTTCGTAGAAAGTAAAATAAAACTATCAAAATGATAAGTAGTGATAGTGATGATGAAGATTTTTTAACTCCGCTGCAGTTGAAGGAAACAGCAAAAATAATAAAGAAAGAAAAAGTGTTACATTAAGCTTCACTAACTGCAACAATTTCAATATAAATTTCAATTAGTAAAGATTTAGTTTTTTATTTTCCTCGTAGGTGTAGTATAAAGCACTATGTATCACTCGTGAGAAAGTGCGATTCCCGATCTAGGGTGTTTTAAAGCCCTCGCCTACGGCTCGGGCTTCAAACGACAACCTCGACGGTAATCGGTCTCTTTCTCCTCTCGGTGAACAATGTACAATGTAATGTATTATGTTATCGCAACATAGGCATACATTATATGACATCTATACTTCATCCATTATAACATTAGAAATAAGAAGCAGTGATGCTAAAATGAATGACAATTTGCATTTGACGTTGCCTTGACGATAACATACCTAGGTAAAACCAGGCAAAATTTAAAACCCCTTCCGCCACCACGTATGAAGGGATTATGTATCATTTTAAATTTGGTAGAGTTATAGTGGCAGCAAAAATGTGCTCGCATAAAAACCCCTGCTTTTTTTAGGTTTTTACATCGACAATATAGTTTCATGCAAGACAAAATAATTTATTTAAGCAAAAGCCTCATAAATTCTGAAGTTACTTTACTTTAAGTGAGAACAATAAAGTGTGACAGCTGCTAATAAGTAGATTTTAATAAATTCGGCATAAATCTTATAAGTAATAATGTTCATTGCACTTTTACCACAAAGTGAATGACTATGATGAATGGAGTATAAGTACATTTAACCTTTATCTACTATAATTTTAATACCCAAAGTCAAACCCAGCATAAAAAGTTAAGTCATTTATGTTTTCATGGTTCGTTTCAAATTTTAGTTTATGTTCCATTATCTTTATGGGTTCTGGAAAATTATTATTTGTAAACAAAGGTAAAATCAAAAATGATAACTTTAAATAAATCAGAACAAAGCCACTGTAATACCTTCTATCTATCATCACCATTCTTACTGCTCGTTCGCCATGAGAACGGGGAAAAGCTTCAAGTCTGAAAATTAGGGCTTTGTGGGGATACGATAGATGCCTCCCCTCCTCAACCTCAAAGTGTCCATAGGACGCGGTTACCGCTTTACGGTTGCCTGTCAGCATGCTTTTTTGTCAACAAAACCAGCAGATACAGCCTAACACGTCATCTTGATGGGAATTGCAAAGGACACGATTTTTTGTTAAGTTTGTATTATGAGTTTCCTTTCAAATCCATAAGTCTTATACAACCTCTAAAATATTTACGACCACAACTCCCCTGGGACCCTATCTGTGTGTCGCATCAAACCTTATTGAATATAGTGGAAAATGTTGGACGAAAATGAAAATATAGGTACGAGGAAATGTTTTAGAAGATTCGACGGATTGTCATGTTCTAGGAAGCGGGAAATCGAACTTGCTTAAATGCGAAAATGTCGTTCGCTTATCGAGTTGTCATTTCAACTTTGTATGTTATAACGATTTACACTAAACGTGATTTGGCAAAACTGTTGAATTAATTATTCTCCTCAGGACCCCAGAATCCAGAGGTCCCGTGTTCCAGAGGAGATGTGTGTTATAATATTTGTATAAAAATGTAATTTTCTTGTTACATTTTAACCACAAATTTTTATACTAACGAGTTTATGAAACGCGAACTGCAATTGTGCAATTGTCGCCGAACCGCCGAGATTGATAGGTAAAGCAATTTGCCAGAATTCTTAGTTGCAAAACCCGTTTTTATGTGGGTAGTATTAGTTTTGTATTTTTGCAATGAGAAATAAATAATCTATCTTAAACACGTTACGAAAAGATTTTCACTAGAGAGTCCTTAACGCTCGCCCTAAGGTCTGGGAACACTATCTAAAGTAGGAATCTACTAACAGAAATGGTAAATTAAAAAAGGAGCTTTTGATAATATTTTATATAACTGACTGATCTGACCTGACGACACGATTGGCGTAGTGCGCTGTAGCACGGTTTCTCGCCTTGATTTACGTGGTGACCCTTTCGATTCCCGATCGAGTCAATTCAGGAAACGATCTCTTGTAAATTGTCTCGGTTTTGGGTGTGCTGGGAGACGCTTTTAGCTTATTTCCTTGTCTGATACCTCACACAGTGATATTTATACCTAGGAGACCATGTCAAGGGGAGTGTTGTGTTGGTAATTTTATTTATAATTTGAAAAGATTCTCAACTATTTGCCTATCCTTTGCTGTATCAAATGTAACGCAGACACCGTTTGATAATCACATACCGTATCAAAATAACGACTGCAAGCCTTCCACATTGCAAGGGACCTGAAAAGAAGGACTTAGAAATCATAGGTTAGCATAAACTGGGATGACTACTGTTTTTTTTTAATTGTTGAAAATACGAGTAAAGTTCAAAATCCTTGACGGACCAAAAGTTTTTGGATTTTTTGGAATATAGCCATAGGTAACAGACTCGCATTTTAGACCATAAGTTTCAAAAATTCTTAAGTTGCTTATTTCCTTCCTGTAGATAGCATCGTACCTAAAAAGCTTATTATTGCGTTTTGTGTCACATCTGACTGTCGCATAATCAGCAATTTGACTATTTGTATGCTATACTTTTTATTTGAAATAAAACTGCCAAATTAATTTATAGTACAATTATCTAGTAAAGCCTGCGGAGCGTGCAAACCTTATTTGTGTCATCTTCGTCCAGCGCAAACTGTAATAAGATCAGTATGTAACAACAGTTACAACTCTCGCACGTTTCGTTCGAATTTAGTGTTCTATTACAACTTAATAAATAAAACACGTAAACTTTAATAACTTGCATTTTCTTTTGTGGCTTGTACAGAGTGTTGTAATATAAAAATAAACATATTATACTAATGTCGTGGATAAATTCGACACAAAATACGTTGTACAACAGATATTAGTATTCTAAAACACCTACACACAACAACATGGTCTAGGGATATATAAAACTTTTTTAAATAACTTAAAAAGTACTGGGCTTACAAAAAAACTATTAATGACAGATTATAAAAACATTATTAAGTTTCTTTTTTATTCAAATTTGTATATAAAAGGTTTTGTTTTAAGATGAAATTCGCATTCATTGAATTTCTTCCAAAGAAGTAAATCTTCACGAACTTCTAACTTGATTAAACCTCCATAAATTTCTATAAATCTTTGTCAAACGCATCTCCGGTGTTCATTCAATCATGTCACGTAGACACTTGACCAGGAACGAAATGTAAAGAGCAGTGGGCATGATTCAAGCTGGCGCTACCCAAATTGCGGTTTCTGAAGCCATGAGGACCAGTCAGAGCGTTATATTCAGGCTTTGGTCACGTTATTGTGTCACGGGGGTAGTGGTGGAACGGCACCGAGGACCTCAACGCATTACAACACATGTACTGGACCGATTCATAGTAAATGCTGCACGAAGTCAACCAAATGTAACGGCGATGCAATTGGTTCAAAGGTTACAAAGAGAGTATGGTTTGCTGGTTAGCGATCATACTTTGAGAAGACGACTGCATGAAGTCAACCTACGTGCTCGTAGGCCACTTCGGGTACCAGCGCTAAGGAGAGGCAATCGAGGAAGAAGATTACAATGGGCTATTGCACACGAAAACTGGAACCATTCTCAATGGTCACTTGTGCTTTTCACTGATGAATCCAGGTTTGGATTTCATCCTGATTCGCGAAGAGTACGCGTTTGGAGAGAACCTGGACGTTGGAATCGACTGCAGCACCCACAACAAGTTCATGCATATCAAGGTGGCACGATTATGCTTTGGGCAGGAATTCGTGTCGGCGGTAGAACGGACCTCGTTTGGATACAAGGCAATATGACTGCTCTAAAATACCGAGATGAGGTGCTAGAGCCTGTAATCTTACCCCACAGACAGCAAATGGGACAAAATGTCCAGTTAATGCACGACAATGCCCGTCCACATACGGCGCGTATCGTTACATGTTGGTTACAACAGCATGATATTCAAGCTTTAGACTGGCCTGCACAATCCCTTGTCTTAAATTCTATTGAGCACGCCTGGGATATGCTTCAGAGAAGAGCTCTTAGGAATTTCCCTGAAGATATTGTGCATGAAAACCAGCTTTTCTTGCATCTTAGCAGGACTTGGGACAGTATTCCACAGTAGGATATTGACACCCTTGTTTTGAGTATGCCGAACCGCTGCAGATGTGTCAGGAGAGTCTTAGGTGGATCCACTGATTATTAATTTTAAGTTTTCAACAATTTTTATAAAAAAAATAGTTGTTTTGTTAAGGTTTTGATGTTTCAAAAATAAAGTTAAGATTGAAATTTTGTCTAGAGTTTTTCCTCTTCTAAGTTTTTTTTAAATTTAACTTTATCTAAAAGTTTATTTATCAGATTAGATAGGCTATTAAACAAGGTTTATTTTAATGTGTAGGTGTCTTACCAAAAAGTTAATAGAATTTTAGTTATTTAGGCTTAATTGAAATATCCCTAGACCATGTTGATGTGTGTATTTAACCAACTGTAATATTCTTTTATAGCTAGTTGAGTGACATGTTAGGTATTAGTCAGGGTTCCTGTGGACAGAGCTGACACAAAACGCCTCTGTACATCAGTTACTACTTCGTTCATCATGGAAGTAAAATTTTCATCTCTAATTTTTTTTCATCCAATGCTGACCGAAAAGACAAATATCTAATTTTTTACCTGTGCGACTACCTCAGATGACAAAAACTAATTTATAAGGTTGGACAAGGGATTCCGAAACTATGTACATGCCAAAAAGAAAGAACTTTAGTATTTTCGAAACCTCAAAACCCAGCGCTACGGGTCTATTTGTAACGAAAGGTAATGCCAGTCAATTGTAGCGATGGCTAGATTTCAATGATGGAAGCCTTTGCCCATTAGAGGACACTTACTTCTATGCTCATTACTATGATCAGTAAACATTTGGATGCAAAAGTAAGTTAGATATACTTTTAAACATTGTTTAGCTACAGTTTTAAGCAAATAAACTTCTTCACAATTCAAAGGTAGGACAGATTCTACCATAATTCCAAAATTGAGTTAACTGTCACGTCATACGTATCGAATAATCCGGATCAGAACGAAGTCCTTAGCTGAATAATTGGTTTATTTCTTTTGGTACGTGGCACGTGCCAAATCTTTGATCTACATGTTTTAAGAGTTCGCATTCCACTCATCAATCCTTGACAAAAATCCTCCGTTCCGTTTATTATTCAATTTCAAGAACACAATTCAACAATTTCTTTACGGAAATTATATTTAACGTTCACAATAACTGCTTAAAATATATACCTATGTACTTACGATAGGCCGGCCTGGTCGGCCTGGTTCTTAGATAGATTCCGACCACTTTTAAACAAATGTAATGTTCTCCCACTCCCAAGTATGTACATTAGAGATGTGTGTGTCTTTACAAATGTCCACCCAGAATATTTTCTGAAACAGTGATATTATCAATCGACAGAGAAGATTTTTTTTTATTTTTTTATTTATTTAATTAAATTGTGGACATACTGACTTAAAGTTTACCCAAAACGCCAGTATGTCAAAATTAATAATAACAAATTAAAAATTAATACATGCAGTAAATCAAAAATAACTATTATATCAAATACATATGTCAAGCAATACAATTAATATACAATCAAATACAAAACAAAAGTCAACTTAAACAATAATAGATCACAAGATGTCAAAATAAATACACTAACATAAATTCACACAAAATTAAAATTACAAATGGATTGATCTTACAATATTAGATAATTTTTTCATTCATCAGCATGCTTATATACAATATTGCTTTTGAACATAAAAGCCCAAAGCGGTCCGCAAATAGGTCAATACTATAGTCATGGGCGAGCATATCTCCAATCATACGCAGAGCACGGGTAGTGGGTGCATGAGCGGCATACGAGGTGCGTGCTGGAGGCCGTCGCAATAGGCGCGGCGGTCGTCGCGGTGCTACCGTCCCCCCCTCATCCCAACACAGACGCTTGGGAGTCATCAGCCCCACCTCACAGAGTATAGTAGGGCTATCACCTTTATTGTGTATTATTGCGAGATAATACTTGATGAGCTGCATGATTCTCCTTAATTTTAGGGTGTCCATATCGACCATGCCCGTTACGAACAAAGACGGATACAAGAATGGACAGTATCCATACTTTTTCTTGTACAACCAACGAGCATACTTCCTTTGCACCCTCTCAACCATTAGACAATACTTTTCTTCATGCGGGTTCCAAACTATTGCACCAAACTCTAGTTTACTAAGCACATAAGCGTTGTACATCACTGTTGCAACTCGTGGATCATCAAACTGTGCAGAAGTCCTTAGTTTTATACTAAGGACTTCTGCACAGTGTTTTATTAACAGCTTTACAGATTGTCGACACGTGTTTGTGAAAGTCCAATTTAGAGTCCATTACTAAACCTAGATCGCGAATGTCATTTACCCTTGCCATTGGTGCGTCATGAATATTATATGAGTTAATGAGAGAACAGAGCTTACGTGTATATGTCATTATTTTACATTTGTCAGTATTAACGGAAGATGGTTTTGGCTACTCCATTCAGTTACAGCATTGATATCGGCTTGCAAAGCCTCAGAATCAGACAAAGTACCAACTCCTAAACATAATTTAAGGTCGTCTGCAAACAGGAGACATTTCGATGAGACAACACAGCTTGGCAGATCATTTATGAAGATGAGAAAGAGCAGTGGTCCTAAGGTACTATCTTGGCTTACGCCGGATCTGGTGTAGTATTTACCAGACTCAAAACCATCCACCCTTACGAACTGACACCGATTTCTCAGGTAGCTAAAAAATAATTGTAGCAAATCCAATTTTTGCCAACTTTTGCAGTAAAATATCATTATCCACTAGATCAAACGCTTTTTTAAAATCAAAGTAAGCGGTATCTACCTGCCTACCAGCGTCCATTTCCGCATAAACATAGTCCACATGAGCTACCAGATTAGAAGTAGTAGAACGAGCCCTACGGAAACCATGTTGACAATCATGTAAGGAATTTTGAATTTGCTTGTTAATGAGGCAGCTCAGTATTATCTCAAAGATCTTGGCGAATACTGACAGAACTGCAATTGGTCTAAAGTTTGAAACATTGTTTCCGGCTTCTCCTTTTGGAACCGGCGTTACTCTAGTTAGTTTGAAAGCTTCAGGATATGCAGAGAGTCTTAAGGCTAAATTATAAAGATACAATAGTGGCGTCACGAGAGCCGAACTGCAATCTTTTGCAATGAATACAGGGATGGCGTCGGGCCCACCTGATGACCTTGGCTTAAGACGTCTTACTGCAAGCCTCAAATCTGTCTCCTCGATCTGCCCGATACACACGCAAGCACTATCGCCACATGTACCAGCTGCACGGGATGCTTCTGTCGGGTTCAAACGGGGCACCTCAGGCAGGAATACTGAGCCAAAATATTCAGCAAAAGCGTCAGCTGCGGCCTGGCCCACCACCGGCTCCCCACGAAGCAAATAAGTACCTACAGATCTTCGGTCCTTCTTTTTTTCTCTTACATATGCCCAAAATTTTACTGGGTCGTCAATAATATTATTTTGCGTCAATTTTAAGTGCTGCTTATACGCATTGTCAACTAAATTTTTGACATGCCACCTATAAAATTTGAACATTTCTCTATTAAACTCCTTACCTTCAGCGTTATATCTTTTTAAATGCAAATGTTTCAGTTTGATATAATTTATAATTTCTTTTGAGTACCATTTCGGGTAAACGTATTTACTATTCCGAGGAAGAGGACGTTTATGCGGGACAAATCTACTAATACAACTGCACAGCTCGCTGTGAAACAGTTCAACAGCCAAGTTTAAATCAGTTGTCGCAAGCACATTCGACCAATCCAGGTCCCCTATAGCTGCATACAGTCCTTGATAATCAGCCCTGTGCCAGTCCCAATCGGCGTTGAATCCCAAGTTCGGGGCGGGTTGAGGCAAGGTCGGCGGCAGCGCTGACGAGAGTGGGAACTTAATTGTAATCTCTAGCGGAGGATGGTATTTATCTATAGATACTAGTGGCTCAGCACCCAGAAGAACCTCAATCTGATCAGGATCACAGTTGCTCAGGACAAGATCCAACATGCCACCATGACTATTTAGTATATTGCTATGCTGTTTGAGGCCACATAGATCACAAAACAAATCTAGATTGATTTTTACATTGGCGCTACATGAATTAAGATTAAAATCATCTACAACTAAAACATTCAGGGTTGCATAGGTCATAATTACATTTTCTATACAAGTTAGCACAGTCAGATATTGGTCATCTTTATAGCTCGGGGGTAAGTAGACAACACAACATAGCAATTTGAATTTATTACAGCTTATAATGGCGCAGACTAGTTCAATTTCAGACCCCAGCAAATCAATATCAGTAATTTCGCGGACCGAATAACAGTCTTTCACTGCGAGCAGTACGCCTCCCCACCCGCGGTCGTTTGAACGATCCCTCCGCACCACCACGTAGTTCGAGGGGAAAAGGTCGCCGTCACATACCGAACTCGTAAGGAATGTCTCTGTCAATGCTATAATATCAGAGCGATTTTGAGTCACTTTGTGCAGAAAAGTATTCGTTGACAGGAAGCGCGGGAAACGTCGAACTGTGCGGTTGACATTTTTGGGTTTTGATAAAATTTATTTTGTAATTAATATTATAGGATCAGTTAAGTAGTTTGGTGTACATATTTAAGTATTTCTTTGTATATATATTATTAGTTAGTGTTATTTTCTCACTATTGGGTAAGTCAAAAACATTTTCATTGTAATTTATGAACGAGCCTGAAGACCCTGGGGGAGCAATCCCCCAGGCGTCAAGTTTCGTTACCATTCAGTTAGATAATGATCAACCGAACGACATCACGTTAGGTTTAGAGACTGAAAGTTCTCATCATGACGACACGGACGGTTCGGAAAGTCATGCCAACCAGGTTAAACGTAGAAAAACTACAAAAAAGGGTTGTAAACATTGTAGAAGGAAAAGGAGAAATCATAGCACTGATTCTTTGCTCGGCCCGGCTGACAAGTTTGATTGCAAATGTGATAATAGTTACAACAACAATTGTTTACCTAAATCAACAGACATCACTGATCATGTCACTACAACTGCACCAAATCCTTCACAAACTCAAGAAAGTCGTACTCCTGTGGGGATAATTTCTTATCAAGCCTCTGATTCCGGACCCTATGTAATACACATACAAAGAGAAACATCAACACCCACTGAAAATCGTTCCATTCACTCTATCTCATTTGGCCGTTTTCTTAAAAAGAATAATGTTAAGAATATCATCAATGGCAGCCTAAAAAAGGTATCCAGAGACCGTTTATCAATTACTTTTTTGAAATTTGAAGATGCCAATACTTTTTTAAATAACAACTCTTTAAAGGTAAATAATTACAAGGCATTTATACCAGGCATCAATATTACCCGACAGGGTGTTATCCGGGGGGTTCCTACTGATTGGACTGAGGATGAAATAGTAGAGAATGTGTCGTTACCTTTAGGATATGGTAAAGTTCTCAAGGCTAGACGTCTAAATAGGAAAAACATTACAAAGGGGGGAAAAACAGAATATGTGCCAATAGAAACAGTAGTACTCACTTTTGACGGTCAACTTCTTCCACCCAGAATCTTTTTGTGTTATAATTCACTTCCAGTTAGTCTATACATCTATCCCACCATACAATGCTTTAATTGCTGCAGGTACGGACATATAAAAAGTCAGTGTCGATCCACACCTAGGTGTTTTAAATGTGGTCAAGCCCACTCAGGTGAAATCTGTCCAGTAGATGAGGAATATTTTAAATGTTGCCTCTGCTCTGGCCCTCATTTAGCTACAAGCAGACAATGTCCTGAATATTTTAGACAGAAAAATATTAAGGAAACAATGGCTAAAAGTTGTATTACTTATGCGGAAGCATCAAAACTACACCCACCAGTCTCCATGTCTTATGCTGATACCTTAAAAACTTCATCCACACAAAATGAGCCTACTTAACCAAATTCTTCACACAAAAATATATTACCAAATAGTCTGATAAATAAAATACCAAGTAATAGTTCCAGTAAAAAAACAATTTTTCTTAAACCCAAATCCCCTCCCAAGCTTGTTAAGGACTTTGATAGGGTTGAACATGAATCTTTAGTTAATGACTACAATAGCCCCTTTGGACCTAGTCAAAGTATTTTAAATATTGATCAAGCTATAGATCAAACTAATTACCTTAAGAATTTGCCAGTAAAAGAATTAATCATATTATTGATTAACTCTTTCTCTAAATTTGATAATACATTACCTTCACCGTCCAACGTTGCCATACCTGAGAAGAATCTTGATAATAAAAATGATAATAACCATGGATCAACTGTCATCAGTAATCCAATGGAATTGTCACAGCATTCAGAATAAGAAAAGTGACCTATTTTTCATCATAAATAAATATAATCCTTTCATAATTGCCCTACAAGAAACCTGGCTCCGGCCAGATTCCATTTTTAGAATTCCTGGTTTTTCTTGTGTAAGAGAAGACAGGGCGGATAGTTATGCAGGAGTTGCATTACTAATTCATCATTCTTTTACTTTCGTACATATTCCCATTCCACAGCATAGTAGTGGTTTTTCTATAATTGCTGTTTGTGTAAATAATATTTCATTTGTTTCATTGTATATACCTCATCCATCATCATTATTGTATGATGAAATCGAAAATATAATTTTAAGTTTGCCTAGGCCAATAATATTATTAGGAGATTTTAATGCCCAACACACATCATGGGGAAGTTCTAGATCTAATTATTATGGTAATAGAGTTCTAGATTTAATAGACCAAAATAACTTGTGTTTATTAAATTCGGGAGATGCTACACGCCGTACTAAACCAAACGAAGGAGTAAGTGCTCCTGACTTGTCAATTTGTTCACCAAACTTAGCGTCAACCCTTTCTTGGTCAACTTTATCATCTTCTTTTGGAAGCGACCACCTTCCTAATCTTATTAATTTTCCTACCATAACTAAACCATTTTTGAAAACTACACCACGCATGAAATATAAAATATCAAATGTAAACTGGCAATTATATAGAGATAAAGTTGAACAGAAAATTTCATCATTACCTAATGTCCAAGAAAATAATGAACATTTATGTGCTGATGCTATAGCTACATTGTTATTAGAAACGGCTGACGAGGTATTTCCTATTAAAAGAGATAGGAATAGAAAAATACCATCTACACCTTGGTGGGATAGTCACTGTTCAGATGCTATCAAAAGGCGAAAACAAGCTGAAAGAAATTATTGTACTGATACAAGAAGAGAAAATTTCGAAATACTTTCAGATGTTACTCGGAGTACACGTAAATTATTAAAGCAAAAAAAATGGGAGGGATGGCGAAAATTTTGCCATAATATTTCTCCAGATACTCCAGCATCAGCAGTTTGGTCAAACATTAGGAGATTCCGTGCAGTGTATAAAGATCCATTACCACCTAAACTTGATGAACCTTTAGTAGATAAATTTCTTGACAAACTAGCACCGGCTTTTGTTTCTGAGAAAGTTTGCAATAAGCTATATTTAATCAATGGCGATGAATCAGAACTTAATAATCCATTTACTCTTAGTGAACTTAAAGGTATTCTTTCATATGTAAAAGACTCCGCTCCTGGTAATGATGGAATTCCATATTCTTTCTTAACTCATTTAAGTGATTCTGGTCTGATGTATTATTTGTCTCTCATCAATATTATCATGCGCACTGGTTGTGTTCCTGAACAATGGAAGTCACAAGAGGTAATTTTGGTTTTAAAACCTAAAAAACCCATAAATGATCACAATTCATACCGTCCCATAGCTCTTTCATCTGTTTTAATTAAGATCGCCGAGCATTTAATTAAAAATAGACTGGAATGGTTCATAGAAAGTAAAGGTTTGTTAAGTAATAGTCAATATGGTTTTAGAAAGGGCATGAGTACCATGGATAGTATTGGCATATTCACGACTGATATTCGAATAGCTTTTTCCTATAATCATTCACTTCTTGCCGCTTTCTTGGACATAACTGCTGCGTATGATAATGTTTTGTTGACTATTCTTAAAGATAAATTAATAAAACTTCAAGTTCCTACGTTATTAATTAATTTTATTATTAACATCTTGTGTGGGCGTTCTATTAACGTAATACAAAATGGTATAACAAAAACTAGATTGTTGTGGAAAGGGCTTCCACAAGGATCAGTTTTAAGTCCATTACTCTTCAACATATACTCTCATGATTTGGAATCAACTCTCCAGAACAATGTTATTGTATTACAATATGCAGATGACTTATTAATATATATATCTGGAAGCGACATTAATCAGTTGAGCATTACTCTGACTTCATCATTACAAAATTTACACCAGTGGTTAAATAAAAATAATCTGAGTTTATCGGTACCCAAGAGTACAGTCGTTTTATTCTCTAGAAAACGTTGTCCGCCTCCAGTTTTTGTATATTTTGACAATTCTGTTATTCCTGTCAAAGATGAAGCAAAATTTTTAGGCATTATTTTGGACGCCAAATTAACAGGTCTTCCTCATTTCTATTATGTGACAGCTAAATGTGAATCTCATTTAAATATTCTAAGATGCTTAGCAGGAGTTTGGTGGGGGTCTCACCCTTTTTGCCTTAAACTTTTATACAATGCGCTTATCAGGAGTACTCTAGACTATGGCACATACTTTTTAGAACCGTGTAGTGCAGTTGGCCTCCGAAAGTTAGATGTTATCCAAACGAAAGCTTGACGTATTGTTACTGGCGCTATGCGATCAAGTCCTAACAATGCTTTGCAAACTGAATGTGTTGATCCTCCACTAATACTTCGTCGTCAGTACTTGTGCGACAGGTTTCTGTTTCGTTCCCTTCAATTTTCTAATCACCCTCTTTTTAATAAATTACAAGAGTTATCAGATTTGGTAAATACTTCTCCATATTGGTCACATAAGTCGGCTCCTTGCCTTGTCAATAGTTTCCGAAAGTTTTGTTCTATTCAAGCCCCTACTTATAGATGTTCCTATCTCCCTATTTTCACTTCTAACTTCGAATCCTTGATTTTGTCAGCAAAAATACACTACGATCTAGGTATTTTTAAAAGCGACATATGTGCTAATGTGACTTTTAATAGAATTCTAGAAGAAAGATTTCATGGTTGGGATCATTTGTACTGCGATGCTTCGAAACATTTAGTGGACAGTCATGTGGGTGTTGGTGTTTTTCATAGTCAATATAAAATAAATCAAATGGTTAAATTGCCTCCTGAGACGTCCGTTTTTACGGGAGAATGTTATGGACTTTTCAAATGCTTAGAATATATTCATATAATGAAATTGAAAAATACTATAATTTTCTGTGACTCGAAAAGCGCACTACAAGCCTTAGAAAAATTCCCTTTCAAATCAAACACTTGTTATCCTATACTGATGGAATGTAGAAAGCTATTGTATAATTGCTCTTTGAAAGAAATTAATGTCACATTTGCCTGGATTCCAAGCCATTGTAAAATATCCGGAAATGAAAAGGCGGATAAACTTGCCAACGATGCAGTGATTTGTGGGGACATTTATCCATATCACAATTACTGCCATGATCTAAGTAATCTTCCCAAGAGTTTTCTCTTAAAATCTTGGGAGGAATACTGGAATGAAACTAGCCTACTCAAAGGGCGCTATTATAAACAGATTCAACCGAATATTCCTAGTAAAGCATGGTTTTCGAAGATGAGGCTTGACAAGAGAGCCACCTCTTGTATCATTCGCATGCGTCTAGGTCATGTGTGTACTCCTGAACACTTAGCTAGATTACGTATAATTGAAAGTAATATGTGTGAATGTGGTGTTGATGTAGGAGATCTTAATCACATCATATTTGCGTGTCAGAATTATGATCGTTCCTTCTTAATTTCCTCACTCCTGTCCCTCCGTGTACCTTTCCCTGTATCTATAGCTTATCTTTTATCAACTAATGATTTCGATATTTACAAACTTTTATCTATATTTTTATTTAATAATGATATTAAAATTTAAACTGTTTTGTATTCATTTACTCTAACCATTTAAATTTGGAATATATACTTATTATCCTACTCACCGTACCTACCCTACTGATCCTTTCAAAAAATCCTAATTGTTCCTTTTACATATTTGTAAACGTTTCCCAACCTTTGTTGTGGCAAATATGCACAAGCCGTGCCAAAGCCAAAGAAGAAAAAAAAAAAAAAAAAAAAAGTATTCGTTTTCGATCGCAGACCCCGAACATTTTGATATGTTATGGATACAGCTTTAATTTTTAAACCAACACGCTCACGTACTTTTTTCTTTACGAAAGTTCTGACGCCACGGCTTTACACAGATATCCTCCGCCCAATTTGAAGGCGCCATGACACTTTCCGCACATTTAGACGGGACACCGAGCTTAAATGATGCGTATCGGCCACGGGATTTCAAAACTTCTACAGTGCAGACATCAGTACCACAAATGGAATTCAGGTGAGCAAGAACCTGCTCAGCCGTAGTGCCTTCTTGAACATAAAATAGATGGAAATTTCTCCACCTTTCAGAGGCATGAAGTGTCGCTGTCCCCGGCGCTGCAGTACCTCTACGGGCGCCAGTAAGTGACGAACGTACTCGTCCCCGCTTCACCTTCCATTCACCTTGGTCTTGCACATCGTCATTAACAACAGTAGCCTCCCGTTGTGACTGCTGGTCGGCCACGGAATTAACAGGCGAAACCGCTTTATTTTGAATATTGATGCTGACTTTATCGGTACAAACAGAGGATTTAGTCGTTGTTTTCACTGCGTTACAGTACGTTTTCTTTTGGTCAGATTGCGCTTCAGTAGGCTTTTTAAGGCCGCTATTCAGACGAGCCGAAGAATGGACTTTGACAGCATCGGTTGTCATATTTTTCTGTCCCAAATCACTCTTTGTAGCGGCTATTGCTTCAATTCTATTCTCTAATACATGTATTCTACTAGTCAAGCTATCTACTTTGTTGCACAGATCTGTCTTGAGGATTAAAAACTGCTCAGTTATTATGCTACGATTTTTTTCAGAAAGTCGTATTTCAAAATCATCAGGCATTTGTTTTAGTTCACGCGTAAATGAGACATGCATTGTCTC
The DNA here is from genome assembly GCA_947369235.1 of Udea olivalis. NCBI lineage: Eukaryota > Metazoa > Arthropoda > Insecta > Lepidoptera > Crambidae > Udea > Udea olivalis. The sequence goes on along the minus strand of OX376354.1, from coordinate 4,081,863 downwards.
AGGTGAACTGTTCGGCGTTACAGTTTGCTTAGTGTAGCGCAAGCCAGTACGACGCACCGTCACATTATCAGCACTGCGTATGTTGTGCATAGATATGTCGGGTTCGCTGTCACTAGGAACAGTAATATCTTGTAGATACTGCTGAGTGTGACGTACAGGCGTACGAGAGTTATCGCCATTCGGTAATTTGCTACGACATTCAACACATATCCAAGACTTTTTAAAATCAGATGTGAACGTTGCATACACATTGTTGTTATAATTTGCACATAAAATATCATAAAATTGCTTACATTGCACGCAGTTCATGTACGCACTGCACTATCTTCGGCAATTTTATCGCGGCATCCCGCACACGTAACATCTCGCGTCGCCATCATTGCCGGCCGAACACACCTGCTACCCGACGAGTCTTGTAGTGTAGCAACAATGAAAGTAGGTGCAGTTTTGGCGGCTGGACGGGCAAGGCGCGCTGGTCAACCGATGAGTCAACGCAGCGAGCGACCGGCGGGTTGCGTAGGTCAGTTACATTAACGGTTAGAGAATGTTTTTAAAACTTTTTTAGTTAAAACTCCCTAGTTACTTGATGTTTTTTAGATCCAATTTCACCAATAAGTAGATTAGTTCACTGGCTCAAAATTGATACTAAATTTTTAAGTAAACTTTAACTTTTTACAACTATTTCGAATTTTATTCACAGAGACAAAGAATACAGATGTTTATTGATAAGCACTTCGGCGGGTATTTTATCAACATGTTATACCAACCTGCGTGTCACAAATCATCATCATCATCATCATCCGTGCGGTCTATCCCGGGTGTGAACCCACCCTGGTGTGTGAGGTCCCAGGGTCCACCTTTCTTATTTTCTTGGCCCACTTCGCGCGGTCTTGTGACAAATACATATATAAAAATAATAAATACATTATGTGCATTTCTATATACAACGATTGCCTAACGAATTAAAAATATTAAAACCTAATGTATTTAAGAAAAAAATTAACAATATGGTTATTAGAAAAATGTTTTTATAGTATTATGGAACAGTTGGAACATACAGTGTTTTGTTCAAAATTATGTACAAACCAGCTAGTTTATTAAACATTTACACGAATACAATGGACAATTTATCCTTTATTTAAGACCTTTTTGACATGTATCCTCGTAAATAATTATTTTGACTTTGACTTTGATATTATTTTATAAATATAAGAGATAAGATATGAAGAGATAAAATAATAGTAGAAAAAAACGTAAAGGATTTCATTTCAATAGGCTTTGGAAACTCATAAGCTGACCGCCATTTAAACTACTATGATCATAGGTCCTAGTTAAGAAGCTCGAAGCATTCAAATAAATCAACGGTTGTTATATCTGAGCAAATAATTTAAAAACATAATTACCTACCCATTTATAAAGCCAACCCTAAAATTCACAAGAAATACAAAAAAGGGCTTATTTTCGTCAGCATTCAGCCAACAGCGTATTCAAAAGTTTTTTAACAAGCCGGATATATCCAGACATATTGCAGATCCAGGAATCATCTTTAGCAACGTAACAATTTATGAATTATCATTCTACATAAAAAAAAAGAAAACTTCTCAGTCTGAAATATCACTAAAGAGAATTGTGATTTGATTTTTTTGGCCTAATTCGTTTTATTTTGCACAAGACTGTCACTATATTGTAGGTGAATGGGGTATTAGGTGCTGAATTTACTGAAAAACAGACTGTTTTCTGCCCACTACGAGCATAGGTAATAGTAGATTATACACCAAGGGGATAAAGCACTGTTTTATGTCACGGGCGCTACATTGAATCCTGAACGTAACGAAGGACTCCAAATTTAACTCCCGAGCGCAGCGAGGGTGTTATAAGTTAATTCCGGAGCAAAGCGAGGGAATTAAGATTGAGTCCTGAGTGCAGCGAGGGATTCAAGCGCCCAAGAAAAAAACAGTTTTATCCCGGTGGTGTATACTCTACTTTTCTAACTTTATGCGAGACAATAAAAAACCAGGCTTAGTAGATAGTGTTTACTACAGCATATTAAAAGTGCAAATTGATATTGGAGACATTAGTCCAATTATGGAAAGATAACGTTATATTTTTTCATCACTCGACATTTTTTATTTTTTCTTTGAAATATTTATAGAATCTTCTAAGCTAGTATTACTACTAGCTACGGCTATAGCAACTTCTTTCAGCTGGCGTGGCCTACTCGATTTGACAAACAAATGAAGTTCGTCTCAGTGCGAATCTAGTGGGCCACGGCCTCCGTCTTCGAAAATCGAGTTGGCCGCGCCCGCTGAGGACACATTCTGTTTAGTGAAATTAGACTTTATGGACATAGCAATAAGAATTATGAAAGTGAAAATCACATTATTGACGGCTAAAGCCAAGAGATATAATGTCCGGTAAGGTTCACATGACATATAATTCGGCATTGTCGAGCATGTGGTGTGAAAAATCTTTTTTTGCAAAACAATGTGTTTTTTGTACAATTTAGGTGCTCTTATCGCAACAGAGCGATGTCTCCACTACTAAAAGTTGTCGGACTTTCGGTAGAGGGATATACAACGTGATAATTAATGAAAAAGCGCAAAACCTGAAATTAGTTTATTCAGAATCGAGAGTAGAATCGATTCCACTAATAAAAAATAGGGGTAAAATTTTAACCAAAAAAATGTTTTGATCACGCCGTGTTTAATCATTACTTAACTCTATTATTGCGGCAGCACGAGAAGCGGCAAGGTCGCATTAGCACGCGCTTTATTACCATAGACTTATTAATTTTGCAACAAAGACAAGAAAACAAAAAACAGGATATCTTCGTAAATAATCCGCGAAAATTAAATTTAATAATTTACATAATTATTTTATAATAAAAATAAGTTGGGGTGTCTAAGGTTTTGCGCTTTTTAATTAACACGTTGTATAGAGAACTAGCTGTCCGTCAACGGCTTCGCACGCGTAGAAACACTCTCACGTCAAATAAAGCCTAAATAATGAAAAATATAACCTATGTCCCTTACTGATAATGTATTGTTATATTGGTGAAAGAATTTTCAAAATTGGTCCAGTAGTTTCAGAACCTATTCATTCATTACACACAAACAAACAATTAAACAAATCTTCCTCTTTTTAAAATTAGTAAAGAAGTCGTATAAATGAGCAAGGCTGTGCAAAAGTGATAAAATAAATATTCCAGAATATATAAAATTTTATGTTTCTAGCAGCTAGGTTATAAAAAATTAAATGTAAATATATAAATAAGGGCCAGATAACATACCACTTATTCATGGTCTCGAAGTAGGGATAAATATTCCTGTGTAACGAGGTACCAGACAAGGAATTTAGCCAGGGGCGTCTCCCAGCACATGCAGACCCGAGCCAATTTGGGAAAGATCGTTTCCCAAATTGATTCGACCGTGAATCGAACCCCGTGTGCAACTACGTAAGCAAGAAACCATGCTACAGCGGGCTACGCCAGACGTGTCACCATTTTGTACTCATATGATGTCTAAAAACCAAGCCCGCGCGTTCATTTTGCCATAAATGGCCCAAACGGATCGCTTTGCAGTGCTCATTACAGCTCCGCCATGTTCAATCTTCAAGCGCGCCGTACGTAAGCAAGTAATAGTCACGCAAGTGTGGATCAGATTAGACTATCGTTCTATATGTTATTATTCTAAGACTAGACTGTATTGTTGTCTGAGGGATGAACCATTATTTCAAGGTGTCCAGATACGTATGTTTCTGCTTGTATTGCAGCGGCACATCAATAATGTTACTTGTATTTGTTATTCTGCTATAAATAAAAATGCCTTTATTGCTTTCACCAGTACAAACATCATAAAACATCAACACTGAAAGTAACTGGAGGTGGCTCAGCTTGTACTGACCTAGGATCTGGATCCTAGACAGCGCTGTTTAGAAAGTAGCTTACAATATACTTGAAAAGCTAACGAAAGAAAGCTTCGATAGTCATATATCTGGTCAGTAAACAACAACCATCGTATCTTTAGATAAAATATCATTTCTAGTGATAATATTTCACCACTTTGGAGATGGATCGTTGGCTAAGACCGCGCCGCCACGACGCGCCTTTTTGGCGCCAACTCAGTCTCATAGTTATACAACATCAGCAAAAGCGAAATTAAGCTTATAAAAGCAACTGTGTTACTACCTACCCTTTGTTTAGAAGAAGGTGATCAGCAACGGTTTTAAAGATAATTTTAGAGGAAATAAATTTTAGAGGGGGGCTAGTCAAGAGCAACACGCTACTTTCGTTACGACTTTAAATTCACGTTAAGTTGCCACTTTAAATTTACGTTATCGTTCGCGTAAAAAAATTGTGTTGGGATGACACATGACATGACAATGTCAAATCCCAGTACATTTTTTTAACGCGAACGTTAATGTAAATATAAAGTTGCTACTGGTAGACGTACTGACGTTAAATGTCATTTCGATTGAACGAGTGCTAATGTACATTTTTCAATTTGAAATGTCGAAACGAAAGTAACTAGAGTGTTGCTCTTGCTTGGCTAGGGCCTTAAACTCAAACTCAAATAACTTTATACGAATAGACTTTCACAGTAAGTACTTTTAAATCGTCAAATTTAAAGCAAGATACACTAAATAATAGACATAAATACTATAGTAATATAGATATATAAATACACAGTATACAGACATAATGCGACTCTACCACCGCGCCGGAGTTGTTTCTTGCTGAGAAGATCCGGCGAGATACAAAGCAGTTACTCTTTCAAACTTGTTTTGGGTATACAACAGGCGTTAGTAAATACAACAATACAACAGTACAGTACAATGTGTCATTTTGATACAAATAAACCTACTGAGTACTCTAATCTAAAGAATATAAAACAATCAGAACTACAAAAACCATATGTAAATCAGTATGACTTACAGATAAGTGATATTTTTTTTTAAGCATTAGAACAATTTTCTATTTTAAATCTATAGATAGAAACTATAAAATTGCGGATTACCGGATTGCGGAAGGCGCGGGTTTTAGTCCCGCTTGAGCCCCAGGATCAGGTAGCATTTTCCTAGTTTCTATTTTATACAGGTTATGATAATGCTTACGAACACTTAAAAAAATCTCTAAACTTGAACTAGATAAATGGGCTTGTTTTGCCAAAAAGATTATGATTTATAGCGTACATTTGACAGTCCGTAGTAAACTAATGTGATGTCTGTACAAAGAGATAATGCACCCGGCTTTCCCTGTTCGCATCAGCATGCAGGCGACGAACGTTGGGGGGAGCAGCCTTTATCTTCGCTAGGTACGTGACCGACCCTGGGGGCCTACTTCAGTTCGTCCCAACACGTAGTAGCGTGAATGTTTAGACGTTGAAAAAGAAGTTTGAATTTTTTTCTTGATTGATTGAGTGATTTATTTATTTATTTATATCATAATACAAAATTACAATATATATAGCATTGAATATCAGAAATAAGAATTAGTATTAAGATCGTCAATAATATTCATAATAATAATAATAACATAAAGCTGAGAAGGACAAACTCAGCAAGTACCTTGACTTGGCTCACGAGGTGACCGCCATGTGGAATGTTGATTCGACGATCATTGTCCCGATAGTTGTATCGGCAAACGGCTTAATAGCGATGAGCCTCAACCAAGACGTTGAGAGGCTCTCGCTCAGCGGTTGGGTCAAGGGTCAGATGCAGGAGGCGGTGCTCCTGGACACGGGTCGTATTGTCAGGAGGTTCTTCTCTCTGCAGCCCTAATAACCACTGGTAGTCTGGGCCTTGTCTGTTCCGCTGCCGGCGGCACTCTAGGTTAAGGTTTTTATAGTTTTTATAAATCATTGTTTTACTCAACTTTAATTTAAGCTAAAGTTTTATAATTATAATAACATGCATAGAAACAATAAAAAACAATGTCAAGGTTAAAAAATAAACAATTACAAAAACAATTAAAATCTGATATCCCAATTACTTTAATTTGTCTACAAAATATATAGGACTAGGTACAGTCAACAGCAAAGGTGATGATGGAGCAAACTTCTAATTTGCTTTTATGAATGAAAACTACGTAAAATATTGATCAAAATAAGCATATATCCATTAAAATGAATGAAATATCTCATTTACATTCTGAGTAGTTTAATATCATCTATTTTGGCACGTTTAACAATCACTTACTTCTGCTGTTGACTGTACATACTCGGCCTAGTACTTATTGTGATATACTTGGCAGAGTGGTAGCAGAGCTCGGTTCGAGATCCGTAGGTAATGGGTTTCAATCCTTGGTCGTGAAAATTTGGTTCTTGGATTTTTTGGAAGGTAGCACGGGTTTGTGAGCACAACCCTGCAATTGGGAAGCGTGGTGACGAAGCCAGTACCCATCAACTGTAGCGATGACTGATTTCAATGATAAAGACCTTTGTCCAGCAGTGGTAGGTAGAGTAAATAGGCTAAAAATTACATTATTTTACCGCTCTTTACTTCTTTGTGCTTTTTAGCCTTCCACAATTTCACGAAACTACCTAGTTGTCATATGGGAGTTAGCCCTCAGACTATACAAAGTATGTACATACATGCGTTCCCACGGTATCTGCTTGTAACCCTGATAGGTATCGTGTATTTTAGGGTTCTCTGTCGAAATGCGAGTATACATTCGGCTAAAAATTCATTGTTCTGTTGTTCACCGAATGATTAAATGCCAAACAGTGTTCTTACGTCTCGGAAAAAGTTATCGATTTATTGAATAGGACGCAGCGTGGGACGCCCGCCTGCAAGGTGGACGGACGACCTGATAAAAGTGGCGGGATTCTGGTGGATGCAGAACGCCTGAAACCGGTCACTTTGGAATTCGATAGGGAGGCCTATGTTCAGCAGTTGACGTCTTGTGACAAGACGTCACCAGATCACCAGAGAATCATCAGATTGTTGACTATGAGTAAAAATTAGTAAAACCCAATTAAAATAAATAAAAATAAATGTTAAATTATTTTACTTAGATTGTTATGACAGCACTGAATTTAACATAAAATAACAACAGGGGGGCTAGCCAAGAGCAACATGCCGCGACGATTCCTACAACAGAAAACGTCGTGGTGTGTTGCTCTTAGCTAGCTCCCCTAGTATACAATAGCAAAAAGCCTTTAATGTACAAAACCAATACAAAAACTGACGACAATCTGACAAAACGAATAAACTAGTTCTGCCAATAATGAAAACGACAATGTGTTCTAGGAACAGCCGTGTAATGGCCATTAGAATATATAATAAATTACCAATGAACTTAAAGAATCTATCATTAATTCAATTCAAGTATAAGTTGAAAGTTTGGCTCATTCAAAATTGCTTTTACAACCTAGCTGAATATTTTGATATGGAAATTTAAATTATTGTGTTTGATATCGATTGTGTTTGTGCATGTGAAATGATGAATGTATTATAATTTTAATTTTAAAAGTTGACAATATTTAATTGCTATATAAAATTGTATTTGCATGCCTCAATGGGTGAATGTGTCTTGTTTATTTTTAATTTTTCTCTACCACCTAAAATGTACCACATTCTTAAGAAATAAATATTCTTATTCTTACAAAGCGTAAAACACGTTCAATACTCATGCTCATACTTATGGCTACTTACTTTAAATGAGTCCTCGTAATTTACAGCCTCGTCTCGGGAATCTCTAATTTCCTGACATTACAAGACAAATGTCAGTTTTACGAGCCCATAAGTCACTGTAATGGGTCTTTAATGACGTCACCGGTTTGTTAAGGCGGTCAGAGTTTTCTTAGGAAAGGCTTTCTTCAATTCTTGATTCGAAAATCATTGACGCTAGTTTGGGTTATTGTTATTATCAACAAACAATTCTATGTTTAAGTTTTTGAAACGATTGATAATCAATTTTATGTGCTCGTCAATAGCACATCATTTTGACGACTCGTACCTACGTGTAAGTACGTAGGTACGAGTCGTCAAAATGATGAGATTTGTTTAGTAATATCAAGATTTATTTTGAATTTTTAACTTACACGCAAACGCTCCCGGTTCGAAACCGCCGCAAGACATATTTATTATTACAATTTCTAAAAGGCCCCATATACGGTACGATTGATTGTTACGATCCGTCGTTTCAGATCGATCGACACGACGAATCGTTAGGCTCTAGTTACTGAAATCGTTTACGATCTTGACATAGGTACACTAACGATTCGTCGTTACAATTGGTCTTAAACGACAAACCTACCGTTTAAGGGGCCCTTAGTCACACGTCTAGTATTTCATTAATTCTTGCTTCTAGGTTAAAGTTATTTTGCTTATATAAATATGGATAGACATTTGCACGCCTGGCTGGGCGAGACTGGCTGTCCATGCGGGGGTGTTGGTGCCGGCGCATATGTACGGAAGTGAGAGTTGGGTACAGCAAAAGAAGTATGAAACTAGAATTAATGCAGTGGAAATGAGAGCATTGCGAAGTATGGCTGGAGTGACATTGAGTCATAGAATGAGGATAGCATAATTAGAGAGCGTTGTGGTGTGGAAGAGGATGTGGTCACTAAAATTGAGATGGGAATGCTAAGATGGTTTGGTCATATGGAAAGGTTGGATGAAAGGCGATTGACGAAGCAAATTTACAAGGCGAGGGTGGATGTAGTTGTCGGAAGGGGAAGACCTAGACGGACGTACTTAGGACAAGTCCAAGGCGTCCTTAGAAGAGGTCAGGTCAGGAGTACCCTTAATTGACGAGCATGTATGCAAGGATTAATGAGAGTGGAAGAAGCGCAAGAGGTGTGTCAGGACCGTAGCAAGTGGAAAGATGTGGTCACTGCCTACGCCGTTGAGAAAAAGGCGTGATGGTACGTATGTATGTATGTATTTGCACGCAGGACTTTACAAACCTTGTACAGTCAGCAACAAAAGTACGAGTACTTTGTCATGGTTGTTCCTATTCTACCACTATCTGCTATTTACCTATAACAACTTACAAAAAGTTAATGTGTCGCGGTGCTGAATTATGGTACACTACCTCTGTTACTGACTGTTCATTTACACTTATTTACTTTGGCATAAATTGGTTCGCACAGGCATCTTGACTCCGATCCCATACTCAGTCACTGTTCAAAGCGTTTCCTAATTTACTTCCACCAATATTGGGTATGGTGAGGGTGCGGCATTCAATTGCAAGTTAAATTAAATGGAAACCTGCTTGTTAAGACTCACAACACGCTTCGTTACCACTGTAATGTACATAACCGTGTCGTTACCCCCCCGAAAATACATAAACATTGTCCCTTCACCACTCCTATTCGATTCTCTCTCCTCGGCGATTCTGTAACAATCCGCACTCGTATTCAACCAGGAACAAGAACTCAACACACTTTAACTTATATCATAACTTATACACACTATTTCAATAAACTTTATGTCAAAATGGCATGCAACTTAGTGTTTTTCCAGTTTTACAGATTGGGAAATTTTAATTAATCTTGAAAAACTCACTTCAAATCCAGCACACTGAATCCGTTGTGAGATTCAACTTTCAAATGCAATAAAATTCGAAAACGAAGACTGGAACCCTTTTGGGCGAAGGTTCTATTCATAAACAAATTCTGTGGATATGGGTAGAAGTGTGTTCGGTTACCTAAGTGAATGCGAGTTCAAATTTTCTAAGGATAGCGTCAGTCTAATACCACAGAAGTAACGGTCTATTACATGTTCAACATTTAGGTTCGAAACATACACAACAACATACTGCTCTCATCTCTGGGACGGTTCCGCCAAGTACCTACTCGAAGCTCTTGACAGGTTGCAGCGGCAACTTTGACCCTTGAGCCTCTCCAATTGCGTAGAGACATTGCCAGGCTAAGTGTTCTCTATCGCTTCTACAATGGGAAATGCTCTGACGAGTTATTCCAGCTTATTTCACCCTCACCTTTCCACTCCCGAACCACGCGTGCTGGACTACGGCGTCATCGACACACAATTCAGCGTTTGTTGGCCCGAACTATAAGGTTCGGTGACTCGTTTCTTTGTCGTACCATCCAGACGTGGAACGCCTTTCCAGCACATGTGTTTCCTTCCTCTTATAGTCCCGGGTTCTTCAAGCGGGGCGTGAAAAGGCATTTTTACAGGCCTTCAAGGTGAGGATGGCCAGCCCAGTGATTCGTTTGAATGACTGAGCTTGTCAGCCTCATATTTGGACCTCGCGACCGTTTTCCATCAGGTCAGATCATCTTGACGGGCAATATAAAAAAAAACAATACGAGCAATGGATAGGTAAGTGCGATAGCAACGTGACAGTGATGAGATTGAATAAAACGAACGACGCCATAACGTTCTTCAGCATTGCAATAAAATAATGAATAAAGAGTATGGTACTTAGTTACCAGTTTTAGTTAATTTTTAGATATTTCAAAGAATTTGTAAGAAACACTAAATGGATAATTAAAATTATTCCCAGTCAGACTGGTGTCATGATAACAACGGTTCTATGATAATTGACCATATAATTCCATTATTACAAAAGCGGTAAATTTTCCTTGCTACTTCTACTCTTCTATAGCCCGGCATACTTCCAGGGTAACACTTGACTTTGGACCAAACGCACGCACTATTCATAGCGATAAGAACTTAGAATGCTGGTTGGTTCTGCTTTATCTGTGGTTGTACAACTTTTGACTAAATCTGAATGTCAAAAATAGTATTATAGCAATTTTGATGGCCTTTATACTACAATTGATGGGTATTGGGCGTTGGCTTAAGCTATGTTTTGAAAAATCCAAAACACACCTTAATTGACATAGAATGTTTCGTTTCGGGTCGAGCTATGTTACCACTTGGCTGCGAAGGCGTTCCAAAACCAAAAAAAAATGATGCGTTAAAATCTTTCTCGGCAAAAAGCACAGGTAGATTTGACGACCGACTTGGTGTAATGGTTAAGAAGTTGGCTACTACACCAGAGGTCGCGGGTTCGATCCCCGCACAGTACAAACATTTGTGTGCATGAACATGTCTGTTTGTACTGGTCTGGGTGTCTCCTATGTATAATAAGTATGTATTTACAAAAGAAAATGTATTTAAGTATGTTTATCCGTTGTCTAGTATCCCATAACACAAGCTTTAATTAGCTTACTTTGGGGCTAGATGGCGCTGTGTGGAATAATGTCCAGGGATATTTATTTATTTTATTTATTTATTTACCCAAAGACCAGGCTCACATTCAGACTCACAGTGCGAGTATGGTCGTTATGCCAGCCTGCAATACCTTCAGCAATTTATCAGGCTTGTGACGTAATGACTCGGAAGGTTATTACCAGCTATTACCAGGAAGGGCTCATTAGAAATGGGAGACGCTTATTACATATTCTGTGACAAAAAACACGCATGCCATCATGACTTTATCCGTACCGGGGTAGTCAGAGGCAAGTGACTGTGGCCGTCATGGTGAACGGAACAATCAGAAGCCCACTTTTCACCGATGGTATTAGAATCCAACGTGGGAGGGGGTGAGCCTTTTGCCGTTATCCGGGTTGATTTGGTTTTTTATCTATGTTTTCCGTCACCGGAGGGTTAGTCGGACTTAACAATGAACACAATGATGTGGTTTTGGCCAGATTAGAACTCGGGACTACACGATTCACGATCTGAGTTGGGGTGCTTAGCCACGACACGACTTGACAAAAAATACATTCAAATATAGTTTTTACAAGCAGTAGGTAGCCAGTAAAGTTATCAGCCGATACTGTTCAACTTCTGGGCAAGCCGCCGTCATTGGAATCAAGACAGATTACCAAACGCAGAATCATGCTGTGATAATGACTCACCTATGTTTCAAAAATTCAAACCATACCTAGCCTACCTGGAGGTGCCTGACTGGGATTTGACAGGTTTTACCCATCACAGACACCGGATCCTCACAAATCCTAATATAAGTCTTGTTTGTTAATTAATGATGTGTTTTGTGAGGACCAATAAACGATATTATTATAAACGATAATAGACAAGACCGAAATTTGTGACATGGAGCCTCAGACAGACATACCATTACGCCTTTTTCCCAACGGGGTAGGCAGAGACCACATCTTTCCACTTGCTACGGTCCTGACACACCTCTTGAGCTTCTTCCACTCTCATTAATCCTTTTATACATGCTCGTCGATTATGGGTACTCCTGATCTGACATCCACCCTCGCCTTGTAAATTTGTTTCGTTAATCGCCTTTCATCCATCCTTTCATGCATACATATTATTAGTATTATATTATTTTGACTCGACATACATAGTGGTAATTTTCTTTTTTATTGAAGAAGTTAGATTAAAATCTTGCCGTTCAAACAAATGACGACACGATTGGCGTAGTGCGCTGTAGCACGGTTTCTCGCCTTGATTTCCGTAGTGTCTCGGGTTCAATTCCCGGTCGGGTCAATTCAGGAAACGGACTTTTCTGAATTGACTCGGGTCTGGGTGTGCTGGGAGACGCCCCTAGCTTGTTTCCTTGTGTGGTACCTCGTACACAGGGATATTAATCCCTACTTCGAGACCATTACAAGAGGTGTGCTGTCTGGAGCAAAAAAAAAAATGGTTGTTAAATTTGCTCTGTGGTATAACTGGTCTAGTTCATAAAATATTGAATTTATGCAATTTAAACCCGAATTATTTTTGTTTGGGAGTTATCATGGGGTTTGACGACCGACTTGGTGTAATGGTTAAGAAGTTGGCTACTACACCAGAGGTCGCGGGTTCGATCCCCGCACAGTACAAACATTTGTGTGCATGAACATGTCTGTTTGTACTGGTCTGGGTGTCTCTTAGGTATAATAAGTATGTATTTACAAAAGAAAATGTATTTAAGTATGTTTATCTGTTGTCTAGTATCCCATAACACAAGCTTTAATTAGCTTACTTTGGGGCTAGATGGCGCTGTGTGGAATAATGTCCAGGGATATTCATTTATTTATTTATTTTTATTTATCATTAGGAAATATTGCGGTTTTAAATAATTGTTTTTACTTTATTTCTCAAATTCGCGATTTTTGCGATCGACTTCAGTGAATAGTCCAGCGGAGCTCTCCTCTTGACATGTCGCAGCAAAGTGCCATTGACTCGATGGGGCTGGAGTACTAATGGGGATAACTATACTAATGAGCTCTTTGTCTAATTTAATATCGCTGACATTGTCAGGCAATGGCTATGCACTTTACCTGTTAATAACCCTTTTAATTCAAGGGGAACTTTGCAAGGAAAAAAAAACTAAATATACCTATTGCAACCGGCTAATTTTTAACTCTTTCATTGGATTCTTTTTAATCTTATTATTGTTGCTATTTTTTTTTGTATTTAGCATGTAGTATGCAACGATGTTGCTTTAGTTTTTTTAATAGTTTGATTGTGTTCGGGCCAATAAAAGCGTTTTTTACTGTGAATTTTTTCATCTTCTTTTAATTTTTTTGCTTTTAACTTTATTCTTAATCTTTACGTCATTTCTTGATTCAGGGTTTTTGGAGTAAGTCTGTATCACCATTTCGAATTTAGAATATGAACTAAGCACATTTTAACGAAACAAAACACGAAGTGGAGGACCGCTACCTCCTTGGATGTAAATTAATTTCCTCTTTGTTCGACTACAAAGGGATTATATTAAATTTCAAGAACTTTTGGCTCACAATGTAAATATCACAAACGCCTAAGTACATTCTCAATCTAGAAACATTGTTTGAACACGAAACACTACGATAATATTTATGATTATCATAAATATATAAATATGCGCCAGAAAACACACCTCTTGTAATGGTTTCGAAATAGGGATTAATATCCATGTGTTACGAGGTACCACACAAGGAAATAAGCCAGGGGCGTCTCCCAGCACACCCAGACCCAAATCAATTCAGAAAAGGTCGTTTTCTGAATTGACCCGACCGGGAATCGAACCCGGGACACTGCGGTAATCGAGGCGAGAAACCGTGCTATAGCGCACTACGCCAATCGTGTATCATGAAGTATGTACATGAATTCATTAAAGAATATAAATATAATTGTATAGATAGAAACATATAATAGTAATAGACAGCTTTCAGCCCTTGCCCACACTAATTATACGAGTATCATAAAAATTTACTCAATTTTGCAACAGTACTATGCTGAAACGCTAAATAGCATGCCAAAGAAAAGCACACAAATACTAATTTTCCTTTTAATTTCAACTACGAAGCTAACATATCGAACATCAAATAATCAAAATAAATGTCTATTAATATCAAATACAAATATCTGTCGAAAGGAAATGTTTATCAATAGATTCGGAATAAAATTCTGCAGCGTGTATCATCGCCAGTTTTAAATCATACCAGATTTTTTAATCTGTACCATGAGTTGACGCTGATGAAAGTTATGTATGGGTCTTGGTACGCCCCGCTAGTGAATGGTATGCAAGTAACTAAAAATGCCAGTCTACTAGCTAAAAAGTCACAGGTGAATGGAAACATCGCCTGTCCCGTAAAATGTCAGCGGGGCCTGCTCACCCAGTAAATGTCCTACCTACTTTATTTGATATTCCTAAAGATTTAATTGATGGTGAATATCATATTTGAAAGTACAAAATACATGATAGATAGGAGATCTTATCGTTTTCGTACTAACTCAGATCATATCCCCTAATATATTATTTTCCCGAAACTACGGCATTGTTGTGTAGTACTCAGGTCTTAAAAAGGATACCTTTAAGGCCTGTTCAAACTTGAGCGGTATTCGCTGCCGCTGTAGGTAGCGGTACAATACCGCGCGGGTTTCGCTCGGGTATTTAGTATCAAGTTCCGCGGCAAAATGTACCACTACCCACAGCGGCTGCGAATACCGCTCAGGTCTGAACAGGCCTTTATTAATGTTAAAGCGTCTTACTCATGTTGGACCAGACATACTTAATTACCCCTATAGTCGTCACGTCTGCTCCCCCTACGGCTGTTAACTAAACAAGAAGAAACTCAGTCGGTTGAGCTTATGATTAATTCATTTAGCTGGGAGATGCGCGATCAAAGGTGCCACAGATAACACTAGTGATGGGCTAACTTGAGCTGATTAATTGTAGGTGTTAGTTATATACTAATATTATTAAGACGAAAGATTTGATTGTTTGTTTGTTTGTTTGTATTGAATAGGCTTCGAAACTACGGGACCGATTAAAAAAAATCCCTAATATAAAGCGACATTATCATCGAGTGACATAGGCTATACTTTTTTAGGCAATATTTTAACGAGATAAATAATCTACGCGGGCGAAGCAGGTAAGGTCGATGACATAAAGGAGTTGAATCTTTGTCAATGCGAAACAACCGTCAGCAAAGTTTTGATTAACAAACAGTTTTTTTCACGACGAACTGATACTTTTTGCACCGTTTTTAGAGTATGAGGACATAAAGTCAAAGTCAAAGTGTTTATTGCAATGATGTGGTTACAAAGGTAATGAACATAACAAACGAGTACCTACCAATAACATGAACCCTGTTAAGGCATATCTAGGTAATTTACGTAATACAATAAATAAAATGAAATTAAAGTTGAATTATATTAAAATTACCTAAAATTAAATTAAATCATACACAACTAAAATAAAGTTAATTATACCAAACAAAATAAAAACAACTTAAATTAAATTTGATTATCACAAATTAAAAAAAATATAATACTATGATAATACATCAAAAAAGCGACCGAAATAACATTATTTCGAGAGAGAAAATATTTTTCAAAAACAAATAACATAACAAAGATGAAACAAAATACGATACAGAAAATAGAAAAATTATATCTGCACTGTCTGTTTGTCGTAGAGGTTTATAACATTAATGACGCTAACGAAGCTTTTAATGACATACTTCTTCTTCTTCTTTCGTGTCGGCAAGAACACGGGCTAAATCCGACTTGCCCAGAAAGCGGCAACTGTGGTAGCCCTCTGGTTACTGACAAGTAAGTCCTTACGCGAGCAGGTGGTCGGGCACGCGGGACAGTTAGTGAGGTGAGCCATGGTTTGCAAGGGTTCTCCACATTCACAGCTGGCGTCTACGTAGCTTGAGTACCCCCACCGACCCCCCGACCAACCTGGGTCCTCAGCCTATTTAGACTTCTCCAGGTTGGCCAAGGATCCTTATACCCTGGAGGCAGATTTTCATCAGGGGGTACAGTGAATGTGGGTACTGGCTTGCCCAAAGCCTGCACCTCATGTCAGTAGGGATTTCGTCGGTAGGCTGCGTAGATCGCAGGAAGCTTTTGCGGCTTCGCAACCGACCTGTGGCGGGGGAGAGCCCGTAGAGTGGATGTCTCGGGTCGCTTTCCTGTTTTTACATACTAAGTAACTTAGTTTTTTCGTTTTTAGAACTAACAACATAAATTAATAAAGAAGTACAGAGCTGACTAAAAACCGGCGCTGAACGAGTTTCTAGCTCTTGCGGAAGTTTTCACTATTTTTCGATTTCTTTTTCTAATAAATCTAAATGTGTCAGTAAATATTCCTATTTTAACAATTTCGCAAGAATCTCATCCATTTTTAGTTTTTAATAGTAGTTAAGTTTACCCAATTTTATAATCATAACACACAGCATTTTTTGTAATTACTCGAAAGGTTTTAAAAACTTATTTATTAAAATATGATGTAACTAGCACGTGCTATAACAAAAGTCGCAATTTGTGTGAGAGCACTATTTAATGCCTTTCCTATTTAAAAAATCAAAGTAGTTTCTATGAAACAAAATCTTGCCTTCTGATTGCATCATAACATCCCTACGTGGCACGCTATGAATATTGCATCAGCCCCCGTGATCTCTATTCATACGCCTGAGACCGCGTGGTCTCCAGAACAGTGACGTTTGATACAACAACCATTGGAATATAATCTTGGTAGTTGCTTATGGTTCAAGATTTGTAGATAACGTCAGCTTGAGGACATTCAACTTTGACCTAGTAAACCGCATGCAAACAGTTTGACATGTTTATAAGGGGTTGCAGTACTTGCAGTGGTGGGTATTCAACTAACTATCCAATTTACTCGGGGGTCAGAAATGACCGCACTTAACGAAATATAACATTTATAATTTCTAAATTTTACAAATTGTCACATAATATATAGTGAATAAAACTACTCTAGGCGCTTAACTAATACATTTTAAATACCTAGCTAAATAGTTAAAAAAAAGTGTAAAACAATTCCCATTTCAACCGACTGAAAAAAAGGAGGGGTTGTATTTTTTTTAATTTATTATTAAATTAATATCTCAGTAAATTATTTACACACGGTTATCTAACCCCTGGATACCTGATTTTTTCATGATATCTAATCATACCACTCAAAACTGCGCAGGTTTAGACCGTCTGATAAAACATAATTTCAGGATTATGGGCACATTCATAAGCTGAAGATTTGGAACATTAACAGCACTTTTAGTGGCAACAGACTTCAAATCGTGATAGTTGCGTCAGATTCATGTGAGATTTGTGCAAGTAAAAAAACAGCTTGAAAAAATAAAACACTGATCTACTCAACATGTAGTCAGTAAGTAGGTACCTACTTCATCATCATTGTTATCTTCTGAACATTTAAGCTTGCCCGATATGTTTTAATGGTACGCATATTGCTCTCGGCTAGGACCTCCGATTTCTCAAATAAACGAGCGAATATCATTTACACATAACATTTTCCAGTAAATCCTCAAATGTTTAATGACAGAATAAGTTCTTATCTTCAAAGTCAAATTATTTTCAAGATTTTTGAGGTACTTATAACGAAGAGAACCGCTCTCAGAAGAAAATTACCAAAATTGCGTGCGTGCACGAAGCTCCGAATAATTTGTAATTTCCTTTCGTATCCTTGTTTAATTAATATAATTTTGGTGAAGAATATTTTCTTAAGGTAAACCAAATTTTCAAAGGAAGTCTAAAATACATTTTTAGAACATTTAAATAAGATAATAATATTTTTTTTCGACTTCTTGGAAGTGAGTGATTGAGCGACAGATTCCCAGTAAAAATGTTTGAAATATGCTTAAACTCCAAGATAATGTATGGCCTTGAATCCCCAATATCTTAATTCAAGAGTTAGAGAAGGGCAAAAATATATAATAAATATTTCTTTTAAATTAAAGTACTTATGTCTTATGGTTTTTAATAGTTATCCCCTGTGGAAATTTTGTGTTAATAAAAGGTAATCGTATTTTAGGTCACTGATGTAATTGACATTCTTAAAAATTTCTTACTCACTTAAAATTGTTCACCCGAGGTTTTGTTTTATGTGATTGGATGAAGACATTCAATGTTGCATAAACAGGCGGTTGTTACTATCTGAATTCTCTGGTGCTGGTAGGTAAACCAATGAGTAGTTCGTATTTAGGTCATAACAAACACAAATATTTATGAAAAATATCACCCTTGAACTTCATTTTATATTTTAAATAATGTTCAGGATTTTAATAAAGATATATCGCGATTTGCATTGTAGGACGGCGTATTTTTCTTAACAAAAATATAATAAATTTTCTGTACATGTTGTTTTTTAGTTTTTTTCACATTCTTCATGAAATAAATGAACACACCTTCCCACCTACACACACACATTTCTTAAGCTTATATACTGTCTCGAAAGTCGGTTTTTGGTTCTTAGTAAGGGACTTCGAGAAGGCTACCCTAGAGTGATCAGAGCAAATGTGGGTGGAACTACTTATGCTGACCCTGCCTATACAAACAAGGCAGAGCCCGTCTGATGGAATATTAAGTCACTTTTTGTTGAATAGCCCTTTTATGCAAAAATCATTAGACCCCGATGGACTTGAATAATTCTTCTGCCCTTTTAGATGTTTGGGTATAAGCTTTTTATGGTAAAATCTAAACATGTCGAGGAATCAGGAAGGTCTTTCTCAGAATTTCTTTTTTGTTTCTCATAGCGTAATGAAAACAAAATTGTTTCGTATAGTCAGAAGCATGGATATTTTCTCATTATTGGTTTATTGATGTCGGTTCATATACTTCAGACTACAAGATCCATTAATGGCCTTTTGAGAATATATCTAAAAGGTATTGTAGAGCCTCAATGCTACTAGGGCGTCATATTTGTCTGAAACTACGTTCATTTATTAAATAACTAGCTTTTCGCCTGTGCCTTTGCCCGCATTTCGTTTTATATTATAGCTGAATTACATCAAATATAAATAAATTGTAGCCATGTGTTATTCTGATGTATAAGCCGTATTATTGTAAAGTTTCATTCAAATCCGTTCAGTAGTTTTTACGTGAAAGAGTAACAAACATACATACATACATCCTCACAAACTTTCGCAATTATAATATTAGTAAAATAAATATTTAAATGTGTCTAAATACATACTTAAAGAAATAATAATACACAAAAAACGACGTCTTTAGGAGTAGCAATATACTTGATTAAGAGGGTTTGCTTTTTGCGTTTGGGGTCGATCGTAAACGTTGCATTTTTTTTAAGTTTTCGTGATTATTTAGCTGAATTCAAATTAAGTATAAATTATCTCTCTATTATTGAATGCACCTTTTAATTTCATAATTATACCTTTAACGTGTACAGTAAATTTTTCAGTGTCTAATAAATAAAAAAAAAACGGTTTTTTATTAAATTTAGCAAATAATTGTCTACTACCTAATTTTAGACCATTCAATGTGTTTTTAAATAGTATTATGCACACAATAATCGAGCAAAAATTTAAGTTTGATTCAATTCAATGAAATAAATACGAAAATCTTACAAAAATGAAACGTTTTCGATCCACCCCCAGCTAACGCCCTTAAGTTAATATTTGTTACCTTAATCATCATGGTAAGTACTGCCGACAAACTGTTTCTCAGTTTGGCAGATACCAAAAGAAACCTAATACTGTTCACGAGAAAAAAAAGGTAGGTACTATCATTATCAACTTCCACTTTAAACACCTGAAACCACACGGTAAATTGGTTTGTTTGCACTGAACTTCATATTTAATATTGATTAGCAGACTGTTACGTATGGTGGTATCAACCTATCCTCCTCCCCTAGATGACTTCATCTTTTTAACGCGCCAAACAGTCGCCATGTAGACGCCGTTCAGTCTGTAAACATTTACTTGCAAACTGTTTTTTTATAGCATCTCTACATAACCTTATTACAATGCAGTAGAGCGTGTTTCTCTTCAGCCAACTGCAGACAATGTCTCCTTGAACCATGGGATCTGCAGAATTGCGTCACGCCAACGCACAGCTTTGCCAAGTCACATCGTAGTTCGCCAAAATACTTAGGCCTCTGGTTTGATGGAAACTATTTTAAGAAGTGTGCCTTTGTGAGTGGTCAGGCTTAATCCTATTTATTGAGAAAATGGGCCCAAGGGTATGAGCTAGATTACCTTTTAATAAATAATGTCAAAGCGGCTGTCCGATGTGGACTACAAAGCGAAAGGCATAGATAAAAAAAATAGTAGTAACTTTATAACTGAATAAATAACACTATGTAAATATCTGGGACCACTTACACAAACATCACTTGACAATAAGTTCAGCAGATTGAGTAGTAAAAATTACGTACTTGTGCGATCTAAGTAAACTAGTAGTGAAATTCCAATCCAATTTCAGTATATTTTTTGGATATTTTGACATAGCCTGTAGTTTACTTTTATGTTATCTATTCTGTTTTTTTTCTCTGTAATTGTAGGTTTTGTAATGTGATGTTCTTGAAAACAATAAGTAAATAAATAAAATAAATATCTGGGACAATTCACACCAAGATCATCTGACCCCAAACTAAGCAGCGCTTGTAATATGGGCGTCAGAGACTGATAAACACACTTAAATATTTCTAAATATATACTTAAATAGATAATAACACCCAGACACAGAACAAATACAAATGTTCGTCACACAAATATTTGTCATGGGTGGGGATCGAACCCACGACCTCCGGCGCTAAAGGCAGGATCGCCACCATTGCGCCAACAGGTCAGTCAAAAAAAAGTCAGTGTTTCTTTTTCTTTTCTTCTAGATTGAAATCATCCCGAGTTTTCGTTGTCTCTCACGCGTAAACATCGATTCGTGTCACTGATTGCGTTTATTAATAACACATTCATCTGTCATTCGTTCCCTGTTACTCTATTTGTTTATTAATTTCCACTTTCAGAAATGATATCCCACATGCTTTACTGAGAAGACAATATCAAAGTTTAAACAAGCCGAGCTTGTCAGCTAATGCATAATAGCGTTCGAGCGGAAGTTATCCTTCGTTTTTTGTCATCTCTGGGAGACAACCTCCGTCTCGCTTGTTTAATTCAAACATTGCCACTTGGAGAAGTTTTAAATTTACGAAATGAACTTGAAAGTTTAGGTTAGGAAGCCAGCGGAGAGGGCGGGACGTTTCATTTAACTTAAACCGCCTGTCAAGTCAACAATA
This sequence comes from Udea olivalis, assembly GCA_947369235.1. NCBI lineage: Eukaryota > Metazoa > Arthropoda > Insecta > Lepidoptera > Crambidae > Udea > Udea olivalis. The sequence continues at coordinate 4,060,430 of OX376354.1, read as the reverse complement.
TGATTGTTTCCTTAACCTAGTTTCATTTAATTAAGTTTAAGGCAATCTGCTGGTGTACTTAATTTACCATCGCCAATAAAGAAAAAATCTTGATCTCGGCAAGCTTTTTCTCCATTTGAATTTTTCTTCTCTTTCTACTCTTATTCATCCAACCATCTACCATAATATGCCATATGATTTAAAACAAAAAAAAATACGGAAGGTATTGCGAATACTTGATTTCTAAAAGAAAATCGGACTCTCGCTCCCCGCTTACTTGACGACCGTGACTAGAGGCTGGCGTGTAACTCAATAAAATTCTAAATGAGACTTTAGGGTGGAGCAGTCTACCCGGAAGGTGTTCCTTGATTGTTTAGAGAAAGTAATTTCCTCCGATGACTGAGCAGTAACTTACTGGAGCAATGAGTTTGCTTAAATTTGGGCGGTTTATTTTGTTTGCTGCAGCTTTATTACGAAAATTTTAAAGCATAAAAACTTAATACCGAGAGTGAAAAACATTGAAGACTAGGCATAACTTAAAATATTTAAGTTATAAAGTAAGTTAGTGATAAAGCAAATACAAGTACCTATCAGAAAAATCCAAAGCATCAAATATGGAAGAAGTAACGTTAGAAAACTTTGTAACGCATGTTAAGAAAATTTTACATTTTAAAAAGACTGAAATAATGGTTTGCAAATTCATTAATATAAATACTTAGCTCTAGAATGTATTTCCGATAGGTACACTGCTTTTTAATTCGTGTTGCAAATTTGAAGACTGCTACGGAAATTCGTAGCTCGTAACGTTCTCCTTCGTAGCACTTAGCCAACAGCATGCATTCTACATCTGATCTTGCAAAGCCGCGCGGTTGTTGAATAAGCAAGCAGGATCATAGAAGCTGATTTAACATTTTTTTTAGATTACCAGAAAACTATTTACGTTTTTCGATTTTTAAATTTAAACCCCTAAAAAAGCTTTAATTTTTAAAAAGTTTGTTTATGCCTCGTGTAAATAAAAAAGTTTTTCAAATTCAGACAGGTCTTGCAGAGTTCATTAATACATTTTAAATTACAGTAAAATTAAAAATCATTTATTACACATACTTAATTAAAAATCCATATTGTGAAAAATTATTAAAACACAAATACAATTAAACAATAAAAATAATAATTGACATTGTTGAAGAAATTGCATTAAAATTATATAGAAAGTAAATAAATTTAATTTATTATAACCAATTAAATCTACATTAAAATTACATAATTTTTTTTTAAACTTTTTTTATGCCCCATACAACACACCTCTTGTATTGGTCGCGAAGTAGGGATTAATATTTGACCCTACCGGGAATCAAACCCGAGACACTACGGCAATCGACGCGAGAAACGTGCTACAACGCATAACGCCAATCGTGTCGTCAAAAGGATATTTATCCTTAATTTTGGTTTAAAATGAAATGATTGTGATACTAATCGTTGTCAACGGCTTGTTGGTACTAGGTGGTAGTCAGCAATTAGGTATTGTTTCAATGTTAGTTATAAGACGTTGTAGGCCTAAGTGCTTAATCTCTACAAAACTAATATCTTTTCCATGTCTTTAGCAGCTCATAAAGATATTGAATGCTGAATACAATCAAAGGCCATGTCACTATCTTCTATTATTGCTACAAACAACGTGACAAGTAAACATAGTTTCCTTTGACCTTTATCTACGAAATGTTACGGAAATATGATATTATTCAGGCCAAATACTGCCTATTGTTAAAGCTGTTCCCCAGAAATCAGGCGCGCCTGTGGCATTTATAAAATAGCTAGATTCTATAAGTAGGGCTGCCTCACTACCTCGTTATTATTTTAAATAAATAAATATATAAATTTGCGCCAGACGTGTAACACACCACTTGTCGTGGTCTCGAAGTAAATATAAATAATATCATTGTGTTATTATGAGGTACCAGACAGGGAGTTTAGCCAGGTGAACGTCTTATGTTTAACACTGGTTAAAAACGTGTATAGTACAATGAATTTATTAGTCCTTTTAAGAAGAATAACTGATATTAAGGGTACATAAAGGTGATGTTCATACTAACGGACCTTCTTGCGATGCATTTTTTTTTGGGAACACTTATAATAAGTTTCATCGTGTGCTGTGCAGCCCTAATATTTCAACCTTGAGTTGAAACTTTGCCTTACCAAGACACTTATAATATTATGATGGTAAAGACGAAAGTAACATTTCACCAAGTTACTTCATATAATAGTATATTTTATATCGAGGGACTAAACGAAGACATAATATACCAGAGGTGGTTTGACTCCCGAGCGTGCGAGGGCGTCAATGAAACCGAGGGTATATTAAGTTGGCGTTTAGTCTCGAGGTGCAAACTGTACTTTTTACTTTGAGTGCTAGAAAAATAGTCAATTTAGTACAAAAACATTTAAAACTGAACAAATTTGTTTTGTTTTTATTTATTTTGTCTATTTTACACGTAGGTAAAACTCCCAGATTAATATCTGGGGGCTAAGACATCCTCGTAATGTGTGTGTCATTTTGATGATCAATCATTAGGCAAGCGCGAAATTCGTATACATTTAAAGTTTTTTTCACTTCTCATGCTCTAAAAGTACGCCAACATAGCCCTACGAAACGGGACTAAAGTGACCACTTTAGCCCCTAGGGAGTAAAAAGTAATTCGTTTTTTAATTTCCTTCATGTGACAAAGACAAGCTCAAACAGTCAGTAAAAATATACTAATGTCTGTGGAGTGTTGACCACTTACATTGCGAAAATGTTGAGAGTTTTAGTTCCATGGTTTGTCCGCAAAGAAAGTGGCGCCATGTGTTTTAAATCATTAATCTGTGGTTCAGTTCAGAAGAAAAAACTGACCACGAAAATTTCAGAACTTTTGCCAAGTGTAAAGTTCGATTTTAAATGTTTTTGTACTAAATTGACTATTTTTCTCGCACTCAAAGTGAAAAGTACAGTTTGCAGCTCGAGACTAAACGCTAACTTAATATACCCTCGGTTTCATTGACTTCGCACGTTTGGGAGTCAAACCACCTCTGGGATATTATGGCTTCGTTTAGTCCCTCGATGTAAAATATACTATTAGAAATCACAACCAGAAAAACAAAAAGGTTCTTACATATTGAGCATACGAGGGTTAGGCAAAGTATTTTTACAAAGTTCTAATTAAAACTTCAGATGTATGGTCCCCACGAGAGAGAGGAACCCTGTCACAGAGCGCGCCAGCTAAAGGTCGGGCAGGCGCCTTCAAGTCTGAGTCCTGATAAACAATCTTTGAAGTCACAACTTCTTGAGAACTGTCTCGAGACGAGATAAACATGGATCTTTTGTCGTTACTTAACCTATTTCTTATACATAACTATAAAATATGTGACCTATAACATAATACCGACAGAAAGGGACCTAATGCAATGCATAGACTCAAATGCACTGCTTAGCTTAGGATTCAAATGTTTTTTTCCATAGGACATACTTTGACACTGTGCAGTTTGAGATTTGCCACAAAAAAATAGTTACGAGTATATTTTAACACATGATTAGAATAATTACATATAGAAACCAAGTCCGCGCGCCCATTTTTAAGCACCTTGATTTGGGCCATAAATGGCTCCAACAGACCGCTTTGCGTGGCATGGTTTAAGTATTTTGAAAAGTAAAGTATGACGACTTAAATAAGTACCTACGTGGCAATGATGAAATGACACTTCTGCCCACCACAGACTAATAATGAGGAAAGGCTTCTGCCAACATGGTTGACAGTTGCGCTACATTGCACGAAATTAACTTTTTTGTAATCTGCGCATGTGTAGTCACGCAGTGATTCACACCTTATTATTATTCTATTTTTATTTTTATTTGTCACTTGATTATTTAATTAATTAGGTACTCATTATTGCTTATCTCCACAAACACATTTCTTTCTCTGATTTATTATTTATTTGTATTTACAACGTCGGACAAGACCACCCATCGAGGCCCTGTCAGAATACTAGCGCTGCTGCAGCTTAGAGCTGCAGCGGCACACGCTCAGACAGGGACCTTGTTGGCCCCCACATTGAGGTCTGAAATTATTTAATTTAATTTAATTTTACTTAATTTTGATTTTGTTGTACTGTATCCTCTTTTTCTTTGTTTTTTTTTGTGTATGCCTCATTGTGCGGTGGCCAATAAATTACTTTTTACTTTTTAATTACTTTTTACTTTGCAGTGTTCATTACAGCTCCGCACTGTTCAATGTCAAAGCGCGCCGCTTCAGTGCTTCATTTTTGACGAGCCGAGCGGTTGTATGAAGACTATCCTTCTATACGTTATTATTCTAAGAACACATGCTTAGTTCGAAATAATGTTTAGTGCTTGTGATATATTTGGGTTCTGAGTGCCTAGTGCGAGCTGCACAAAGAGATTTCAATGACTTCATATTGTTTCATGGTTGTTTTTTTATCTATTTGTTTTATTTTATATTCTTTTAGGTTTATTTGTATCAAAATGACACACTGCTTGTACTTTACTAACGCCTGTTGTAAACCCAAAACAAGTTTAAAAGAGTAACTGCTGAGTTTCTCGCCGGGTCTTCTCAACAAGAAACTACTCCGACGCGGTGGTAGAGTCGCATTATGTCTGTATACTGTGTATTGATATATCCATATTACTATGGTTTTTATGTCTATTATTTAGTATTTATATTTTGCTGTAAATCTGACGATTCGATAGTACTGATACAGTCTATTTGAATAAAGTTATTTGAGTTTGAGTTTGAGTTTCACCATCTGGCTTACGTGCTCGCAAAACGCGGCGGTGAAGTCATTCTAACTCACTCTGTTAAGGTGAATTTTAATTTTTAGCATTTGCTAATGCACTATTTTCTACCCAAAAAAAATCTAGCAGGATGGGTATCCTGCTAGGGACTCAAGCGGGGGCTTGAGTCCCTAGGATCAGATCGAGTCTTCTAGTTTCTATTTTTGTCACTCTTATTTATTTACTTCTTCCTTTCTTTTCTTTTCAGCCTATAGCTGTCCACTGCTAGACATAAGCCTCTCCCAGAGCGCGCCACAAAGCCGGATCTCACGTTTTTGCCACCCAGTCACTACCAGCCACTTTCTTTATTTACTTCTGCTCATTGGTCAGTTGTTCAAAAAATACTGTACCTACTACAAAAAGCGCTGTGAAGTGCTGCGTACCCTTATAGTTATGTATTAGAGCTGTAGTTGTCCATGCAAATATTAATATGCATATTCATTGTTGGTTAATCTTTATCATTCATAAATAATTACATAGACACAGGAAAATATATCGCTTAAATAGGCACAGTTATTTTAAACATACTTCCCAAACATAAATTATCTTCCTGCAGTGTTTACACAAACGCGTTCATAATTAAATCAAACAAGGTTTCGTTATTTTGCTTTCGTGATTCGCTCTCAGATGGTCGTTATTTCATTGTTGTCGTTAAGTAATTACACACATTCGGTGAATTTATTGTTGATTATTTACGGTTTCAGCTGAAATTAAGTGTTCTACGACTTCATACAAATGAACAAGACGTGACGTGTAAGTATAGGACTTAGCAGATTGTGCTACTAATGCCAGAATCCACGTTAATCAAAGTTAAGCAGCGCTTACATGTATAGCTGTCCGTTTAATTTCTACTGATATGTGACGGGGTACCATCCATTTGAAGTGTGCTCAACTTTTGATTTGCTTTTGCAGATTCGGCGGTAAGTGACAGAGACTGATGAACGTTTCTAGTTATGAACAGTGTTTGTCCTAGGCAGGAATCGAACACACGAATTAATAGCAAAACAACTAGAGTTATAACAATGTTAAAATAAAAGGTCATTTTAAAGAAGCCTCGAAAAAAAGTTAATCAACAACTAAACATGACTGACATGTATTGACATGTCATTTGAATATATAGAATATAAAGAAAATAAAACAACATTAAAAAGAAAAAAGAACAAACAGTATAAAGAAGCCTTAATTCTAACGGGGCCTTGATTGGTGATACCAACCAACAATAAGTGTATATTAAGTGTATTTAGTGAAATAAAAAAATAGAGACAGGGTAAAATAAAAAATGGATTATAAATGAGTTCAATTAACACCATTATTTTACTCCTTACTATGTGCAATAGTAACATAGCTGTAAGTTGAAGGAATAGAGAGCAGTAGTCCGTGTCGCCGCGCGCCGCTACCGAGCCACAGACGCGTCCAGTGGCCCAGCTTAATACTACAGTATACGCGCCTTAATTTTCTTATGTTTTGCTCGCGTGGGGTTGAATATTGCCACACGACACGATTGGCGCAGTGCGCTGTAGCACGGTTTCTCGCCCCGATTTCCGTAGTGTCCCGGGTTCGATTCCCGATCGGGTCAATTCAGGAAACGATCTTTTATGAATTGATTCGGGTCTGGGTGTGCTGGGAGACGCCCCTGGCTTATTTCCTTGTGTGGTACCTCGTAACACAGGGATATTAGTCCCTACTTCGAGACCATTTCAAGAGGTGTGTTGTCTGGCGCATGTCAGACCATTTCATGTACCCCATTTCATTGTATTATTTTAACATTTTGAAATAAAATACATTAGATTCTAGTTATGTCTTCATTCTACAAGTTTAGTGTCATGGCACTTGTTCCGAAGAAATAACATAAGTATTTTTAAAAAATATACCAAAAAGTTGTAGTAAAAAGTTACAAAATTTACCCAGCCTTGTGTATTAGCGTTTTATTATAAAATCAATTGATTTTTTGGCCATTTTCATTGCAATCTGTACAAACAAGGATCTGATAATCAAGACAAATCGATCTGTAGCATGTTTTGCAGATCTTTAGAGCAGAACGGTCACGTGATCTAGGACAGAAGGCGCATTGACAATTTTCATCGTTCTGAGGGCATTCCTAGGATTAGTTGGTTCAATTTTACCGCTTTTCTGTTTGAAAAGTATCTGTGCTTTAGTTTTGAGTTCCCTTGGGTTGTTTTTAATTCCAATTCTATAGTTTCCTTTTAACAAATGGCCCATGGATCGAACCATGTTTTCATGACGATCCTCCATATTTTAAGAAAACTGCAAGATAATTATTACAAATGTATTAGAATTTATATAAAATTTAAATAAAACCAATACTTACAAGTAATCCTCTGAAATTTGACGTGATATTTTGTAACGCCGATACTAGCGTGGGGTGAAATTCCGTCCTGAGCGCTTCCCCGCCTTTTTTTTTCACCACATACACACCACGTACACGTTGACTATCAGCACGGTACTGACCTTGAGCGTTGTTCAGTCATCTAGGATTACACTAGGCGACATAATCTACAGTCGCATATTTAAAAAGTTATAAACAGAAATGTTCGTCTGGGGCGAATATTCACCCCGCGCATGTACTGTAGTGTTAATCACAGCTCAGCCACTAGGCGGCTTGTCTAGTGGCTCACAGTGGGTGGCTGAGTATATCCAAAAATATAAACTTACCAGTTGTGATTAGATCACCGCAGCGCGAGATCGCTCTGTAATAGCTAAACTAAGTTTTAGGCACATTTTTTTCTGACAGCACCGGAAACTCGATTACCAGTGGTGGGGAATTTAATTATGGTTGTTTCATAGATATATTGGAATAAAAGTATAGTGTAATACGGGATAGGGAATAAAAAAGGTATTTTATTTAGGCAAACGTTAACTACATTTTAACAGACATTATACGGTTAACACAATTTTTGATAACATACCACAAATAATCCTCATTGGTATTTCCAGCCGTCAGACTACTGCTTATTGAATCCATATTCATTGATATTCTGGATGTAGTTGGCTGTATCCGGCAAAATCTATTAACTTTTTAAAATAATCCGTCTGCCGGAATTGTTTCATTCAACCATCAAACAGTTGTTCGCTCCATCAATGAGCTCTGCCCACAAACATTTTAGCTAAAACGACTTTGTAACAAGGTCAGTATACTTGTGGTCAACAATAACATAGCTTATCTCAGTTTTCTTGTATACTGTAGTGAAACAGTAAGAGGCTTCTAACACAGTTATCTCAGGTTGTGCACTGAACCTCAAAATAATCCCAACCAGCTACAGAGGTCTTCAATTTGGTTTGAAAAAAAGTTTGCAGGAGTGATAAGTCTTTTGTTACAAACTGTGTACTCACTTTTCACCTACAGACATAAGACTTAGCTAACTCAAATTAGCTATAGCAATATTATAATTCCGTTTCCGAACTCTATTTCGGTGATATTCAAGCCACACGCTGCGGTTAGATTTAGCGGCCCATATCCATGCGCAGACAATAATATTAGGAGCCAGGTCAGCATTTTCTATAGCAAACGTATAAAGAGAAAATTGCTTTTTCATTGCATCCACAAGATAGCAAGCGATTGAGGAAGCCCCACTCATTAAGAATACTAAAGTAGCCATCTGAATTTTAGGCCACACATTTTTGTTGGACTGCCTTATTCTAGAGCTTTTCAGTAAATTCCACAGAACCACCATAAACATAATAAAAATTACAAACTGAATTAAATATGGTAGGGAAACCAGTAAATCGTCTACAAGATTGTATGTAGTAACAGTGTTCATTAGTCCTAAGCAAATAGGAATTGCCCAAGCTAAAAACGCGGACTTTAGATACCTTCCTTTAGTCGGTGGCTTAAATATTTTCACAATACTAGAGTAGAACATTACACTCAGAATTAACATCCAGAAATTATAAGCAAATATGGAAATCAAATAAATTATATAATAACTAAAGAAATTTATGTCATACTCGATGATGTAATTTACAATTTGTTCTAAGGCATGTTTCAATAAAGCCGCGAGAGTGACATTTAGGAGTACATAATTTCTAAACATCCGCCATTTTGGTAACAAGATCCACGATACAATTCCGTACACAATGGTCATTGATAGTAAAATGATGTTCAGTGTGTTAACATAAAAGTATACCTCAATGAAAAGCTCGAATTCAAATTCGTCTGAAGTATAATTAGCATTAGAGGAGTTGTACAGATTTGATTCGTTTAAATTATTCAATATATTAGTAGCTGTTTCATTGTCAGTGAACATTGTCTTTGGTATTATTTGCTTGTATTCACTCACTTAATTACAACGCCATATAGTGCAAAGATGTACACGTATAATACGAGTACAACACTTGATGCAGCAAGTACTCTACGATTTCACAATTTAAGATCTTCATCAGCTTCTGCAAAGCACCTTCTTCACCATAAGGAAGTTTCGCTTGCACAATTTTCTCAAATTATGATGAAGTAAATAGCTCCTTTCGTGTTGAAAATTAACTTAACAAAGACAAAACATTCATTGCACTTTTATTTGCCATTGCTTTTCATTAATCAAACAAACAATGCTATAACATTGGCCATTTTTACTCTACTTACTAAATTGTGTAATTTGAGTAGAAACAACAAGAATGAACGAAATACAACGATGTACTAATGAAACTTTATCGACACATTTATCCGTAAAAAGTTATAACAATGTTTTGTTAATTTATCACAAGCATTCATTACGTGTTTCTACTTACGTCGTTAATTGAAATTTTCTATCGACATTGTTAACCGTAATGATTAAAATTATGTTACAAAGTTACTGATTAGGGCTTTTGGTAATGATGGCAGTTAAAGGTCAGTCAGATCTTGTGTTTTGTCGAACACACAAGGCTTTTGACTTAGTGCATCAACAAAAACACTTCATCAGATCCTCTTTAGCACCCCCAAAATGGGGTCCCTGTGGCAATGATTAGGTATTCCATTCACCTTGTGAATGACCGTTCTAAGATGCGTTTTTTGTGAGTCTTGCAGAAAGTTTCTGTCTTTTGAGGCCATTAGATGTTTTCACTTTGTGACCTCATACCAGCCAAAACTTAACCTGTAAGTGACTTAGCTTAGACTATCCATAGGGTTGGCTTATTACCTTACCATGTCCATACAACATTAGTGTGTGTTCACACTATGTCCCGACATCCTTATCGGGACGATCAATAGATACGAGTTGGCATATGTATAGTTCAAATGTAATGGGCGTACTTTGACCTACCTAACACGTGTCACACCGAATTATTAGCGCATAGTTAAATAAAATTAAACTATGCGCTATTAAGACGCAACTTTTCGCAAAGGTCAAAATCTTCAAGAGACCACTTTTGGAATTGCTGAAATTTACTTCATTATAGATTTTTCCCTACATTAACTCCGCCACGAAACCAATTGGAGTGTTGAAGTTATTTGCACCATCAGTCAATGCGAAACAATTATTCAACGTCTCGAGCAGTTACAGATAAATGGCTGCCATTGACTTGCCAGTTGTTCACGAGATAGTATTGAAATGCCTCGGGGGACCTTTTTCATTAATTCATGGTTTATTTACAGCAAATGCTTGTGTTGAATCGATACCTTTGTGACCGAACTTCCTATGATCCATGGTAATAGGCACCGTTAAGATATTGGGGAGTTTTTTGGCCAAATTGACAGGTTTTTAATTAGATTTGTCGGTATAGGAGAGTTCTTAATTTACCTCGTTGACCAACAAAATACGGATATCCACCGAACTAAATCTTTTAATTATATTTAGTAGTTTGAAGATTTTTTATTGATGCATTTAATTATTTTGGCAAAATAAACATGCACACATACATACCATCACGACTATATACCAAACGGGGTAGTCCGAGGCAAGTGCCGTCATGGTGAACGAAACACTCAGATACCCACTTTTTACCAATGGTATAAACAGACTGCGAACCCAGGTTGGGCGCTGCAAAGATAACCTGTGCAGATGGGGTTACACAGATGGCGCGAACAACGTGTGCAAATGTGGTGCCTCCCCCCAGATTATGAGCCACCTTCTTTAATGCTTCTCATGCCCTTACAGCTGCACACGCGGCGACCTGCTGAGTGCCAATGAAAAAGCTGTAAAGGTGGCGGAATACTGGTCGGATGAAATATAGTGCTGCTGTCGACACGACAAGAATAAGAAGACCAATGGTATTAGAAGCCCAACGTGGTAGGCGGCGAGCCTTTTTATCGATGTTTTTCATCACCGGAGAGTCAGTCGCTAAAATTAAATTGGTAAAATAAAGCTTAAACTTATTTTTTAACTCTTGGAAGATGCGTTCGAAACTTTCATGTTGATAAACTAACCTAGCATCGCCTAACCAGTGCCATGCTCTACCTTAAGAAGGAATTTAAGAACATGAAATATCCAGAAAAGGGGCAAAGGAATCTTTGTGAATGCCCCAAGGAAGACCGTTATCATCAATCACAGTGGGGTTTCTGCGAAACCGTGTCAGATTTATCACCCACTTTGCGGACATAAATCCAAATATATGACACGACTGTATGTACTTCACGTAGTTTTACTTCAAAGTGACAGCAATGCTCCTCTTGCGACGCTCGCTACTACTAATCCGGTCAAATTAGAAAGAGGCTCAAAGAACAAAAACTCCGACAGAGCTAAATTTTGGTACAGACCTCGGGTACACCAGTAGAACAGTTAACCTAAACTTAAGACCCATCTTTGTATCAATACAATATATTTGACTTTGACTTTGAAATAAAGGGCCAAAAGCCCCATAGACCCCATGTATTTTCAAAACTTTTATTAGTACCCTGAGGCACTGCGCAAACCAGTTTCCAGTTACCGACACCGAACACTTTTTGATCGTTAGGAGTATGTGTTAAGCAACTGGACACAATTTTTTTTACGGATGCGCAGGGGGTGGATGATTTCATACTGGTTCTATAGAAATCAAATATTTTATCAGTAGCTTGTATCTGACACAAGACACAAAAGTGTCCAGTGTTTGCGCCCTGTCTCATAGACCTCTACCAGGGTGGCGCTTCATGCACTTTCATGACGTAAAAATAGGCTAGAAAAAAGTGTCAGGCATGCTTCTCATACAGACGGAGAGACTTATGTTATCTGTTTTGATTTATGCCAGTGATCCACTCTGTGCGAAATGTGCGATTTATGAATCATTTAAAGATGTGTGGAGTAGGTAAGATGTAGACCAAATGACGCACGTTTTATCGTCTCACGTGTAATGATAACAAATAAGAAACGTTACGCAGTTTTTTTTAATAAGACGGAGCTATCTGACGTTAAGTTACTTACACTACTAACTTACATTAGTGATATATTTTAAGGCACACCTGGAACCAATCTGATAAATGCCATAGACATGTTCCATTTAAAAAAAAAGGAAACTATTTTTCTTCTTTCGCTATCAATAGCCTGCTGCTACGACCCTGTTTGTTCATTTACCTGCAATTTGGGTGTTGAGACTAAATAAGCCAATCATCAACTTTCTAAAAAATATAAACTAAAATATCAGAGACCAAAATTAAAGGACAATAGAAGAAAAAACAGTAATTTTCATAATAACTTTTAACTCTTTAGTTCAATAGTTTGAGCATGGGAGAGTTTGGGGTATGGTGTTTCATATTCAAACCCAGGATTTAGATTGACTCAGCCTATAACTGTGTACGCTCGATGTGATCGAGGCGTCGATTAATCTTTATTTCTAAAAAAAAAATATCTGCCACATTTTTTCAGCCCTAATATTTTAGATGATTTATCACCTTCAAACCTTATTTTATTATTCATACTAAGTAGTTCTATAAAGGTTATCCAGCCTATATTAGAGAGATTGTATAGAAACACTTATAGGAAAAGGAATTGAACAAGGTGTCTTAATTTTTTTCAGCCGTGTGGTTTGACTACAACATAACCAGGTGTTTTTTCACGGAACAAAACAATAAATTATATAAAACCATTAAATGATGTTATTATTTCGCAAATATATTTTCCTATATTTTCATGCCGAATATTATTGTTTCAACGACTATTTACGTTCTACACAAAGATAAAACTATTTACTTGAATAAAACATGTTTCACAGAAATACAATTCAATGAATTTCATATTCTCATTTGTTCATTTAAAAATCGCATGCTTTATACAGAGTTTTTTTACAGTAAAGTTTAGTTTGAAAAACTATAAGAACTGTGACCATCAGAATAGAATTGTCGGCGAATGAACATTAGTGGTAAAAGTTTTTTTTCTTTCTTTATTTTACTAAAAAAGTGGTACACATACAGATGTCAAAAAAAAATGGTAGTCTCTCACATTTTACCAGACACTGGCATGCAAAAATATAATAGTTAATTATAAGTAAAAAGAATACATAATGCTCATGTCATTTAAATTATTAATTGCTGTAGGTTAATAGGTTTATTAAACATAACTATTTGACGACACGATTGGCACAGTGTGCTGTAGCACGGTTTCTCGCCTTGGCTTCCGTGGTGTCCCGGGTTCGATTCCCGGTCAGGTCAATTCAGAAAAATGACTTTTTCTAAATTGGCTCGGGTCTGGGTGTGCTGAGAGACGCCCCTGGCGCATTTCCCTGTCTGGTACCTCGTAACACAAGGATATTTATCCTTACTTCGAGACCATGGCAAGTGGTGTGTTGTCTGGCGCATATTTATTTATTTATTTATAACTAATAGTACATATTGAGTAGGTAACAATGTTGGTATTATTAAAATGTCCCTCGATAGAAGATTTTTCTTTGTTATAAATTTATATTAGCATAACATTATGATCATACATAATAACATAATATTTTATTCAATGATATGTATATCGTAACACTAATTTTTCTTTGTAAGTTACTGCTCTAACTACAGAGCTACCAAAATCTTAATTACGTTGGCTTGCAACGTAAGCATATACTAGAAAGATTCATTTGGGTCAGTAAGATTTCTGTAGCTCAGTGGTTAGAGCAGCCACCCGGATTGTGGAAGACGCGGGTCCGAATCCTGCCTGATTTCTTCAAGGTCCGAAATTAAATTTTTTCTAGTATTTCTATTTTTAGATATGAAAAACAAGCATTGTAAAATGCTAAAATAATCAAAGTAATAATATAGGATATAAATTTCTTTGAAGTACTTAACTTACTGCGTATTTAATATTTTAAATTGATCTTATAAGATTAAATTAATTTACTTTTTGAAGTTTGACAACGGTTTCATAACATTCAAACGAATATAGGTACTAACCCATGTTTGAACTAGATCTTAAGACTATTGAAGCGTTAAAATTGGAAACAAAAATATTAAAACTCATCGGAGCGATACTTCCATCAGGATGGCTCCGTATTCTAGATTTTTACAGCGCTACTCAGATCGCTTCTATTCTATCGCTTTCATTTTATTATGCTGCCTGATTGTTATTTAAACTTGAGGTTCAAGTAGTGCTTGAGTTTAAGGCCGAGATCCATAGCGCGTGCTTAGCTTAAACTTAGATTTATCTCAGACTTTAAACAGCTGTATCTATCAGAATCAGACTGTTCTAATCCATATTAAATTATTTTTGTTTTAGTTAAACATCAATTTAGTTATTCGTTAGTAATAATAAAATTGTAACATCACTCAAAAGGTAAGATAATAATGAGCATGATAAGTCTGTGCTTAGCTAAGTAACGTCGATAAATCTCATCCTTAGATTGATTGCCGAAATGAGCTGCTGTCGTCGACATAGTCCGATTCTCGATCTGTCATTTCTCACAGATCTGACGTCAGCTTTTAAAAGAATCTGTATTTTTTTTATATAAGGTCATCAAATTATTCATTCCTTTTTCTATAGACACGATTGGCATAGTGCGCTGTAGCACGGTTTCTCGCCTTGGCTCGCGTGGTGTCCCAGGTTCGATTCCCAGCGGGGACAATTCAGGAAAATAATATACCTGAGGAGATAGCAATCAGTCCAGATCATGTTTATGAGGCCTTACGCCCAGTTCAAGAGTTTGACGGGAACCCAAATATTTTAACTAGGATGAACCTTAGAGATCGCTTAATTTGACTTAATTTTATCTTACAGTGGCTTCAGGATTTGGCAAGCATGACTACAGAATTCTCCTACAGAAGATAAGGCTTGAAAGTTTTGCCATCTTTGCTGATTAAAAGCATCTGCTGAGGACCATTTTTTCTTTTTCTGTGCGTATAATCAACCACAGTACAAGTAAAAGAGCTAACTAAAGCTGTTTTATCGAATTTTTGACTTGTACGTGCTAGTGAGATTCATGAAGTTGGTTATTGTAATTTTCTTTTAAAGTGCCCGTCAAGATGACCTCACTCCATCTGATGAAAAGCGGTCGTGAGGTCCAAGCAGAGTATGCAAAAATGCCTTTTGACGCCTTGCTTGGAGACCCCGGGATTATAACAGGAAGGAAACACATGCGCTGGGAGAGCGTTCCACGTTTCGATGAAAGAAAGGAGTTGCTGGACTGTGTGTGGATGACACCGCTATCCAGCACGCGTGGTACGGCAGTGGAAGGGTGAGGATGGGACCAGTTGGAATATCTCTTCAGAGCATTCCCCATTGCAGCATTTGGTATCTTTTGCATAAAACATAGCTATTATAAATTATTGACTTATTCTGTACCTTACCTCTAGCATCGTAATAGCCGATCGTGGGAAGTTTTATGTTGTTAAAATATTTAAATCAATCAATTCTACAAATACTGCCAGAATATTCCCGCGTTCCGTATTCCCCGTCGCTCAGTATTTTGCTTTCCAATATGCCCGCGGCGCTGTTTGAACAAGTTAAGCAGAGAATAAAACATTTTCCTCTCGATACCTACTGCTATTTTTGCACTTAAAATTCCTCACTTTTTCGCAATTTATTGCTTCGGTTACGACATCGGGGTTGTTGATTATGTGACTGAAGAAAAAAAAACACAAAGTAAAAGAATATAAAACGTTTATCTATCTGTCTGGATAGGGTGATCCCTGGTTTCACAGACAGAATTTTCATAGAATTGCGGTTTACAGAAATGTTTCATAGAATATCCGGTTGAAACATTTAATTTCCAATATTATTGTTTCAACGACTATTCACTTCATAAAATATTCAGTTCACATATTTTCATGTCAAATATTACTATTTCAACGACTATTTACTTCATAGAAACATACTTCACAGAAATTTAATAACAGATATTAGTTTAAAAAGCCTTTGTTGGTTAGGTTAGGTTAGAACTGTGACCACATCGCACGAGCCGAGCGAGCGTATCGAGCGTGCCGCGTCGGCGGCCGGCGAGTGCCAGAAGCGAATTTTCGGCGAATGAACATAAGTGGCAAAAAAAAGGAGAGACAATTTATGTGAAATGAAATTCTATTAATCGATTTGCTATCAAACAGTGTACAACCTCTGGATAGTCTATGATGTGTAGATACTATATTACACAAGATGTGAAAAGTTCGAGCCTTTAAATTTAAGTCTTGAATACAGGAATACCTACGTTCTTAGTGTCTTACAAACACCTTTTTAACAAACCGCACTGGGCTAGCTTGTCGAAGGTCTTGTAGGGCTTGTTCGTCTCAGTTGAGGTGAGGTGGGTGCCTTGCAATAGAACCAACGTATATTTAAGGCTGTATTCATCATCATTATTATTCACAGCCTTAAGGCTTCAAAAACATATGTCAACCCAAAAGATTAAAGCGACCTGTTGCAGGTGGGCATCCACCGGAATCCTGCCACCTTTACCAGGTCGTCCTCGTCCTTGGGTGGTCGTTTTATGCTGCGTTAACCTTTAAAAAAGTTCTCAAGTTTTTCAAAGACTTTTTTGTCCCACGGCCATCAGTTTTCCGAGCTATGATACGCCGCTGGGATACGTTAGTCACTTTAGTTCTTCTACGAATTTCCTTTCGTAGCAAAAACCGAACAGAGCCCTCTCCGTAGCTCGCTGAAATTATCTTGTTATTTTTCATAATATCAGTTGGAAAAACTTAATTAAATCATAATCGAAAACGATCGATTAAATGCGGTAACAGAGCGTAAAAGCAGCGCTTTCTGTCGATATATCTCGCCAGTAATTAGATCTCAGCGCCGATGATAATTGGTTTTCCCTGAGCGCATTCCTCTAACGAGTCTGAGCGAATGTTACTAGCATTTTATTGTTATTGGTTAATAAATATCTAGAGAACTTTACATTCAAGTATCACCGGAATTAAATTTAACCAGGGTTACTAAGGGTGTAAAATGTTGAAAGACACCATTTCTGTGTCCGTTAATTTAGTAGTTAATCGTGAATTTAACGTTTGTTAATGAGTTGAAAACAGAAAAGAAGCCAGTCATTGTCACAGTTATATGAAAAGAAAACTTAAAATAGAATAAATTAGAAAATTATTTATTCACTTTTAGGACAACGTTACATTTTATAAAATATTAACAAAAAAAACCAACTTCAATAAAAACTATTCCAAAACAAAGCACTAAAAATTAAAGAAATAATTGCGTATTCTTCTAAAACTTATACGATAATATAATGTAGGTACAATTATTGTTATTGTTGGGGTCGGTGTCAGCCAAGGAAACACTACAATATACCTATTTCTTACATATCACGTTTAGGTATGTATGGTAGGTAGTTACAAACCTACGTTGGCTGACACCGACTCCAACAATAACAATAATTGTACCTACATTATATTATCGTATAAGTTTTAGAAGAACACGCAATTATTTCTTTACTTTTTAGTGCGTTGTTTTGGAATAGTTCTTTCTAAAGTTGGTTTTTTTTTTGGTAAAATTTTTGTTTATTTCTTGATTTTCAGTGAAAAGTTCTTGTGAATAGTTCTTATTTATTTTACACATCGAAAAAGTATCGTCCAATTGCTCCTAAGAATTGAAGAGTTCCGTTACTTTTTCATGGATATCATAATCAGAACCTAACACTCATCAAACTACCCTTGAAGTATATCCTTTCCAATAAAAAAAGAAGCATCGAAATCGGTTGGCTTGATAATGAGTTATTCGTCCATTTGTCGCGCATATGGTTTATCTAGATTCAAGACTTATATGGATTTCCCATAGATGCCACTGTCAGAACTGGACCAAATTAAAATGGGACCACACGGGCAGCATCAGCTTTCAAATAAAAAAAAATATATCAAAATCGGTTGGCGTATTATTGAGTTACCCGTCCATTTGTCGCGCATTTTGTCTATTTCGATTTAAGACTTATATGGATTTCCCATGGATGCCACTGTCATAACTGAACCAAATTAAAATGGGACCACACGGGCACCATCAGCTTTTAAATAAATAAAGAATTATCAAAATCGGTTGGCGTAATATTAAGTTATTCGTCCATTTGTTGTCCATTTGTCGCGCATTTTGTCTATCTAGATTTAAGACTTATACGGTTTTCTCATGGATGCCACTGTCAGAAGGAGATCAAATTAAAATGGGACCATTCGGGAAGCACCAGCTTTCAAATAAAAAAAGAATGATCAAAATCGGTTCACCCAAATAATAATTTAAAAAAAACATACAGTCGAATTGAGAACCTCCTCCTTTTTTTGAAGTCGGTTGAAAAACAAAAGTAGTAAGCATTAAAAACAAAACAAAATAACAATTGAAAACGCCCATACCATCAGGAATTGGTGTACCGATGCTCAAATAATAAACGCACCTCATTCAGCATTTAACCTGGGCCCAAAGGCTCAGGCGCTGATTTTCGGTGGGCCCAAACTGATTAGACGCACGAACATACCTGTACATGTGTGCATTTTAAAGGTATCATAAATATCGTAATAAAAATAGAAATAAATAAATAAATAAATATGCGCCAGACAACACACCTCTTGTGATGATCTCGAAATAGGGATTAGTATCCCTGTGTTACGAGGTAGGTACCACACAAGGAAATAAGCTAGGGGCGTCTCCCAGCACACCCAGACCCGAGTCAATTCAGAAAATATCGTTTCCTGAATTGACCCGACCGGAAATCGAACCCGGGACACTACGAAAATCGAGGCGAGAAACCGTTCTACAGCGCACTACGCCAATCGTGTCGTCAAATAGGGTGAAATAGGGTCAGTATTGAAATACATTGTGTAGGGTAATAATTGTAATACAATATATGGATAATACACACTCTGCCGGTTGTATACTGTGATTGCGTGTGCGCGGTGATGACGCATGGCCTTTTTTTGGTTAGGTAGTTTAGGGTCCATTCCTAAGTAAGTAATTATTGAGTCACGAATATATTTTTAAGCCTGCAGCAGATATGTTCGTAGGTATCCTGCCGAAACCCCACAAAGGAACTGATAATATATCCAACAAAAGTATGCAGTTCTGCATCAGTTATCTGATTGTTAAATAAAACTCTTTTCCTTTCTTTCATGGTACTAAATCATTCCAGATCAGCATATTTATATTTATTTATTAAAAAAAAAAAAAACTTGGGCACACTTGATTTCATGAGACCCTTAGAAGCGTAAGTTTTATGAATGGATAAACATGTTCAGACAGCGTTATTTTCAATTGAATAAACAGTTATCTTGTTAATCAAACGGTACCAGTACTTTTACGGCCCAACGTTTTGCCATCTACGAGTATATTGACTCATTTAATAAAAAGTATAATGAGGTGTAACAGAAATCGCAATCTGCCTAACCGGGAAAGGCAAACAATTCGCGGGGTTTCGACAACTTTTTAAATTTGTGATTAAGCTGTTAATCTCCTAAACTGAAAATTATTATACTGAATTATTCCAAGATCGCGAAAGCCTTTCGAGTTTAGATTGCCTCGCCATAACTCTGAGAGTGTTTTAACGAAGTTATTGATTGATTCGTCTCCTGAAGGAAATGGTTACGTAAATTGAATAGCAATTGGTTTGGATGTTATTCCTGAGGGGTTTTCTGTTATTTTTATCCTTGTTTTCGTTTGTTGTTGCGTTAGTTTCTGTTTTTTTTGTTGTTTATGCTTACGAGCACTAACACGTAAGTTTTCAGTTAAGTAATCTCGTTAATGTCGCTTTTGCGAGATTAATCTTAGTTTCAGCAGAAAAGTATAATACCATATTAAAAGTGTCGATCTTATATAAACTCTCTGTCCATCAATAATACTAATAATCATATTCATACTAGGTATATCCACAAGTAACTGTTCGATACGCGTCCATTTTGGTGAACTATGGTGTTAGAATGGATTTTCGGCTGAGGAAAATTAGTACGAGATATCCCAATTATTGACGTCACTACATTCCAAATTTATGAGGTGTTAAACTAACACAACTCCTAGCTACCACTCAGTGCTTAATATTATCAGTGCCCGTCAGCGGCTTCGCCCGCGTAAAATAAATCCCCGGCAAAATATAGTCTGAATTAAAAAAACCTGATAGTGTAGCTATATATTGGTGAAAGAATTTCAGTAATTTGAGAGCATATTATTTAACAACAAACAAACAAATCTGTTCTCTTTATAATATTATGAGTAGATACCAGTCACGCCACTACAAAGGCACTAGTAAAGCGCAGTATTAACAAAGGGATCGTTTTGGCAATAAATAGTTGTCGGCGAATGGCAATTTGAGGTGCGCGATCGATCGCTTCGTATTCAATCAGCGCGATCGTTCCGGAGTGCCGCTCGTGCAAGCCATCGCTTGTGACGATTTACATCTATGCAGACACGCCCTTAGAGTAAGGGATAGGTTTAGAAAGTAATTATTGATTATTGATTGATACCTTTGAATCAAGAAGATTAAAAAAAGGGTAAAGCATAAACCTGAAGGTGAGATTCCGTGCTCGGCAGCTGATCGTAGACAGCAATCGTGAATAATTCAATATTGCCAACGTTATCACCACGCTTGGAATTATGTTCCTTCAGATTGTTAAAATAAAACTGTTGGTTGTATTCGGTGGCAGTGTTTGTAATCTGCAATCCAGTACTGGGCGTATTATTGAGCGTAGATTTAACCTTTGCTGCAGTGTTTACTCTGGCTTCATTATACAATTTTCGGCTTTGAAGATTTTTGTTAAAAAAACCTGGATAATGGGGCAGCTTCATCAACACTTGCTGAATGCGTATAAGTATCACAAATCAGGGCACTATTCCGATAGATCTGAAACACTATTCCATACCAACATAAAAATACAAAACCAAAATAGTTAGAACACATTAAAAAACCGGCCAAGTGCGAGTCGGACTCGCACACCGAGGGTTCCGTACACACCTGTAGGTATATTTATTCTTATTATATGCTGTATCTAAAAAATTACGGTTTACGAAATTTTTCCTTTATCTGTGCTATAAGAAGATGCTTCGTACCTAATTTCAAGATTCTGAGTTTACGGGAAGTTCCCTGTAGGTTATGATTCCCTTGCGAGTGTTGGAAAGATGCGGAAATTTGCGGCATAAACGGCTGTATCTTTTGATTGCGTTGGCTTAGAGGTTTGATTTTTTCACAGCTCCAAGGGGCAGTAGACTTGAGTATTTGATATTAATTCTAGCTAGATACCTTTATGCGTTCTTGAGAAAAAGGGTCTTGACAGACCGACAGACGGACTACAAAGTGATCCTTTAAGGGTTACGTTTTTTCCTTTCGAGGTACGGAACCCTAAAAAGATTTCCTCAGGCACTTTTAAGTCAGTGAATCAGTTAAATCGTCATCATAAAGAGTAAACGCTTCCTTAGCGGAGTGAGAGCGCTTGGCTTGGAAACCGGAGGTCTCGGGCGCAAATTCTAGGCCGGGCAGGCAAAGTGTGTCTTCGGAATCGCAATTCGCAAGCTATGACTTGATTTCAATGAGGCCTATGCCCAGCAGTGGGACAGTTTAAAAGCTAATCGCTTTACTTTACTACGGATAAAGATTTATAAATAAACTAAAAATGTTTTATAAAGATATTGCATCCGTTCAAGTCTTTATGCAGCCCCACAGAACGTTTTAACGCCATTGCCCCCAGAAGTTTCCAAATAGTAATTCATACCAGAATTACTACTATTTACCGCCCAGTAAATTGGCTAAGTAGTTTGCTGGTTTATGGCCTCCCCCGATCCTAAAATGACCATCAAACGTAGTTTAGTACTATATCTCTTCTATTGATGACACACCGAAAACTGGTGGCATAGAATTCACGAATACTTAGGGCCCGCTTTAGGAGTATTGTATAAATGCAAATGCAGTCATCAATTGACATTTTCGGACATGCTTCAGTGTAAATGTTAAAAACCCTCAATTATGCGAACTTTAAGTAAGTTTTGTTAAAAGTGTTTTTTTTGTCATTTTACTAACTACTACCACTCGACTGAGCAATTTAGAATTCCGTGGACTGTTTGAAAAACACTAAAATCATAGGTGATGTTTAGCAGCACGTGTTTATGCTAACCTTTTGTGTTTTGCTGTGTGTTATAAAATATTTATTGTTACAAAAAATATATATCTAATTAAATTAGAAAAGCAATTCATTAAATTATAAGGAAAGGAAGTACCATAAAGTCTCTCTAAAGAGCTAATTAAGTCATTACCCCTTCAAGAACTTTCCGAGTTCGGAGTTGTAAATCTTTTAGAACTTAAATCTTGGTTAACAGTTCTTTTGGGCGACTTGTAAAACATATCTGAAGTTCGTGAAGTTCACAAGTGGTTTTGCGTAAATTCCGTTTATGTCATTCGGAATGACGTTGGAACTTTGCTTGTAGAAGTTTTGCAATGTTTGGGATTCGTTATTTGATTACATACCTGGTAATGAGGCCTTGCATTGTTTTGGCGCTTTCATACTTTTTAAATGTCTTTGTATTCTTAAAAATGTTCTTCTGTGTCCGTTACTAAAGTCTTTTCGCAGTAAAAAGTTATATAGTTTTAAGTTAAGACTTATCTAATTGACCACTGCCCTGTCTTACTACACTTGCGTAGTCTATTTCTAGTACCTCGTTAGTTACATGACATTTCTTATATCTTGTTTTAGTTAAAGTAACTGGATTATGGGTTGGGTTAGTAGTATTTCTCATATTGGCTAGTTTCTTTCTAGGCTAATTGAGAGTACTTAAACCCAAGTGGTCCAAGTAATATGCCTTGTCGTGGTCCCAAAGTGGGGTTGTCACTTAGGTGATAAGAAACTAAACAGGTATGAAATAAATATTAATGAACATCTCTATCATCAGAAAGTTATATGAGTGGTTGGACGAGAATCGAATCCTTGCGGCGCTTTAAACCACCGCGCCAAACGTATAACGTACTAGCTGCCCGTCCGGCTTCGCCCGCGTAGATTCCGTTATGACACAGCCTAAAAAATATAGCCAATGTTACTCGCTGTTATTGTAGCTTCATATTGGTGAAAGAAGTTAAAAAATCGGTCCTGGAGTTTCAGAGCCTATTCATTACAAACAAACACATAATCAAATCTTTCCCCTTTATAATATTTTTTTGGATCATGGATTACTAGCTTTCCGCCCGTTTGAATTTATCGATATATATAATGGCCAAATTATATCAAATCTTCATATATTGTAGCGTGTTATTCTGATGTCTAAGCTGTATTACTGTAAAGTTTCATCTAAATCCGTTCAGTAGTTTTTGCGTGAAAGAGTAACAACCAGACACACCTACATACTCACAAACTTTCGCATTTATAACATACTCGTTACTTACGAGTAAGATTATTAAAGTATAGATCAGGCGTCTTATGGCTGGTTACTGGATTCCCACTTTTTTGATCATGATTTATATGGCGGCGTTGGATTCTCTCACGTGCACATTTGTCACCAGGCGCCGGAGCCCCTCGGCGCCTTATCGTTCAGACAAAGGACCAAGTGATGTCACACCCACAGACATAACTCAAAAAAGATAACACAATCCGCTGTAAGTTTGTATCAAAACCAAGCGTTGCATTTTCTTGACTCTAAGACTACTTTCCACCAGAGTTGTGCTATGAAGCTATGCTGCAAAGATGTGCAAGATAAGCTACGAAATTATATTTTTTTTTTTTTTTTCTTCTTAACAAGAAACAACTCCGACGCGGTGGTAGTTGCATTATGTCTGTATATTGTTTATTTACATATTCATATTATTATGGTATTTATGTATAATATTTAGTATATTTTGCTGTAACTTTGACGATTTGAAAGTAATGATACAGTCTATCTGAATAAAGTTGTTTGAGTTTGAGTTTGTGATGTTTCGACAGTAGGGAAGGCACGCTCAGCACTCATTCATGGCACGCTTCCATGGCACCACGCCATAGTCATAGTCGGTTATGGGACCACGTCGCCGATGAACAATACGTGTATACATTTATGTAAAATGTATATATTAGTTACGTTAGTTTTTAAGGTTTTCATCTATGGGCCGGTTATGTTTAGTTAAGATATTTAAATGTAATTTTGTAACCTGAAAATAAATTATTGTATTGTGTACATGCATCGACAGCACGCATGCATGTGCCATGTCATGTGTCATACTCGTATAAAAAAAAACATTGCTTGTAGAAGCCGTTTGCACAAGTGCTATGCTATGTGGACCAATGAATGTGATTGATGGATATCAAACACATACCAATCAATAAAGCATAGTACATCTTTGGTGGAATAGCAGCCTGAGGGCCTTACTGCATTAGGACACCATGGTTGTGCCACAGGCGGGTGATTCTTGCCGGCAACCAAGCTTATACCAGGTGAGATACCCTTCATACAAATATAGCTACACATATTGTTGGCAACTGGTTGAGTTGCCAACAAAATGTGGCGCCACATTGGTGTCCTAAGGAATTAGGTTCATTATCGTGAAGGTGCAATAGCGTATTAGCAGTTTTAGTTTGATTTGATTGATTTCAACCGAGATAATAGACAGAAAAATGATCAATGTAAATCGAAGTAGTTAGATAGGTACATTCTAAGAGGATCACTGCACTCCCTTATTAAACACAAAGTAGGTATATACACTCGCTTTATCTATATCTATTTATGTTTTTGGCAAACTGAATGCGCACAAAGAATGATTCCCATCTATTCTAATCTATCCTTCACATCCTTCAACCTGGATTTCGGAATCAAATATGAAACTCGCTTTTCTGTTTCTTTTTATTACTCATTTAATTGTGATCCGCATACTGTACTGCGGAGCCACATACAATACACGAAACAAACACAAAATGTTTGTTCTAGGTAAGGATTGAACCCACGATCCGCTGCATCAAAGCAAGGATCACTGCCAACTTACCCAACAGTTGTCTATTTTGCGCTAATGGGTATATAACTGAACCATTCCGTTTTGGATACCAATTTAAACTGTATTGTTAATTTAAATAACAATTAGAGTCAATTAAATTAATACCTCAATATCGCTTCTGTGGCATTGTTGGGAATGAATAATGTTTCCGGAATGGTAACCACCGATATTTGCTTAAATATGTTATTGAATAACGTTGGAAATGCTCGAGCGGTTGACTGATTTATTAACGGTAAATGTAAATGATTTTTGGGATGATTGTTTGTGTTTTGAAGTTTGGTTACTATATAGGACAAGGGCACAATTACAGTTTCTGGAATTTTGCATTTGTGCTTTCGGTTTTTTCAAGGTTTTTGGGTTGGTTTAACAAGGTCGCAATTAATGGGGGGGGGGGCTAGCCAACAACACAACACAACAACACACTACAACAACAAACAACAACAGCAGCAACAACAGCAACACACTAATTACTTTCGATTCAATTCAGGAAACGAACTTTTCGGAATTGATTCGGGTCTGGGTGTGCTGGGAGACGCCCCTGGCTTCTTTCCTTGTGTGGTACCTCGTAACACATAGATATTAATCCCTACTTCGAGACCAGTACAAGAGGTGAGTTGTCTGGCGCATATTTATTTATTTATTTTTATACGGTAAAACAAAATATCCGGTATATTTTGCCCGGATAAATACATTTTATTAAATTTAGTTCCAAAGTCATTACGAGTTTTATATGGAACTTCAAAATTTAAATAGGTTGCTCACCTCACTAAGATGGATTCTGGAATTTTTTAATTTATTAGTGGGATTGTTCATTTCCACAAAATGTACAATATCGAATTAAAGTTAACAGATATAAAGTTATCTGTATAGATATAATTAAATAACGTTGTACATTGAAAAACTTTAAATGGTTTCGTTCCCAGAAAAACTGTCAATTCATCGAAACACTGATTATACGATTTCAACGTGCAAACTAAACAGTACTATGCAAACTTCAAGTAGTAAAATTCAATAGGTAAGTCAGTTCTGGTTAAGTAATGGTTGGTTCAATAGGTAAGTGGTTCAGCACCCGAACTCAGATCGTGGATCATATGGTCCAGAGTTCAAATCTGGCCAGAACCAAAATCTTTGTGTTCATTGTTAAATATACGGCTCACTCTCCGGTGAAAACATCGATAAAAAAACCAAATCAACCCGGATAGCGGCGGAAGGCTCACCACCTACCACGTTGGGTTGTAATACCACTGGTGAAAAGTGGGCTTCTGAGCGTTTCGTTCACCATGACGACACAGTCACTTGCCTCTGACTACCCCGTTTGGAAAGTCGTGATGGTATGTATGTAAGTCAATTCTGTAAAATATCAGCAAGTCTCATGGAAAATGAAAATCGTTGCAGTTAATTGCGAAAAAGTGACATACACTCAGCGCATATTTGCCTTTGCGACTGTAACGATGGAACAGTTGAGTACATCTCAACGCAAACTCGTTATTTGATCGATGATTGATTAGTCATTAGCGAATGCATACAAGCTCGGCGAAGTGAAGTACTCGTACTATTGACACTGTAGTAAACGACTGCGGGAAATGAACTTAATGATATGATACCGCACAGCGCGCTACGAGGCAATGCTTAGACTGCTGGGTATTGATGCATTTGCTTTTTCTGATCAAAGAAACGTCAAATTAGAAAATAATGTTACAATTTAAAATGATGCTGCTCAATGGGCCACTATAGCTAAACCGCATAATTGATGCCTCGCCTGCGGGGTGAATAAATATAGTCGTGGCTACTAGTGGTGGTACTGGGCAAATGACCAGATGAACAATAAAAGTAATGTCTGAATAGAATGCATATAATGTTTTGTATTTTATTATGAAAACCGATATTTGAGTAAACTAATCGAAACTATCGCTTGATGAACATTTTATTTATTTATTTAGAACAACCAACATCTGCTTACTTACACTATTACATGCTTATTATACCTCATATAATATATTTATAACTAAGTGCAACAAATACTTAAAGGTTAGCTCCACATGCATTAAGAATCTTCCTTATTTCTATGAAAAACCTTTTTTTTTGCGTTCGTTTACATATATTTTAATTTTAAAAACTTTAAAACGGTTTTGTAGAACTTGCCATATGAATCAAAATGTACGTCCAATAATTCACTGCATGCATTAAGAGTCCTACTAAGCCTAGGCACAGGAGAGTTAAATTCCAGTACTGTTCTACGTGAAGGTGCACTTAGAGGCACCATGGTCTTACGTGGTATTCTTGGTGGTGCGCGGAACAAGAAATAGCTCAGCAGTCTGGGGCAATCTATTTTACCTCTTATAACATTGTAATAAGTACACTACCATTCCACTGTATTTAATTTTAATCTTTACTTCGAGGTAATGTGTAAAAGATGTAATAGCGATAATTATTATTAAACATTTTTTTTAAATACAATTTCAAATGGAATTACCACTAAATTTATTTCGTTGCATAAATGCATGCATGTTGTTGTCCCAATAGTGTTTAGAATTTATAGTGAGTAATGCAACAAGAAAGTAGATAATGTTTGACGGCACGATTGGCGTAGTGTGCTGTAGCACAGTTTCTCGCCTCGATTTCCGTAGTGTCCCGGGTTCGATTCCCGGTCGGGTCAATTCAGGAAACGATCTTTTCTGAATTGACTCGGGTCTGGGTGTGCTGGGAGACGCCCCTAGCTTATTTCCTTGTGCGGTACCTCGTAACACAGGGATATTAATCCCTACTTCAAGACCATTACATGAGGTGTGTTGTCTGGCGCATATTTATATTTATAAATATAATGTTATTACTAAATTGCTCAACACTTTTGTGCCTTGTGAAACTATACTTTATTCATTATAGAATTAGAAATAAGAAGCAGGTGTCTTAAAGTGAATGACAATTTGCATTTGACGTTGCCATGACGATGACATACCTGAGTATAACCTTGCAAAATTAAAAACCCCTTCCGCCACAACGTATTAAGGGGATTAGTAACATTTTAGATTTGGTAGAGTTATGGTGACAGTAAACATATGTTCGGATAAAAACCCATGCTCCTTTTAGGTTGTTACATTGACAATATACACACATCAACATGGTCTAGGGATATTTCAATTGAACCTAAATAACTGAAATCCTATTAACTTTTTGTTATGACACCTACACATTAAAATAAACCTTGTTTATTAGCCTATCTAATCTGATAAATATTTCAATAGATAAAGTTAAATTTAAAAAAAACTTAGAAGAAGAGGAAAAACTAAGACAAAATTACAATCTTAACTTTATTTTTGAAATATCAAAACCTAAACAAAATAACTATTCTTTTTATAAAAATTGTTGAAAACTTAAAATTAATAATCCGTGGATCCACCTAAGACTCTCCTGACACATCTGCAGCGGTACTCAAAACAAGGGTGTCAATATCCTGTTGTGGAATACTGTCCCAAGTCCTGCTAAGATGCAAGAAAAGCTGGTTTTCATGCACAATATCTTCAGGGAAATTCCTGAGAGCTCTTCTCTGAAGCATATCCCAGGCATGCTCAATAGGATTTAAGTCAGGTGATTGTGCAGGCCAGTCTAAAGCTTCGATATCATGCTGTTGTAACCAACTTGTAACGATACGCGCCGTATGTGGACGGGCATTGTCGTGCATTAGCTGGAAATTTTGTCCCATTTGCTGTCTGTGGGGCAAGATTTCAGGCTCTAGCACCTCATTTCGGTATTTTAGAGCAGTCATATTGCCTTGTATCCAAACGAGGTCCGTTCTACCGCCGAGACGAATTCCTGCCCAAAGCATAATCATGCCACCTTGATATGCATGAACTTGTTGTGGGTGCTGCAGTCGATTGCAACGTCCAGGTTCTCTCTAAACGCGTACTCTTCGCGAATCAGGATGAAATCCAAACCTGGATTCATCAGTGAAAAGCACAAGTGACCATTGAGAATGGTTCCAGTTTGCGTGTGCAATAGCCCCTTGTAATCTTCTTCCTCGATTGCCTCCCCTTAGCGCTGGTACCCGAAGTGGCCTACGAGCACGTAGGTTGACTTCATGTAGTCGTCTTCTCAAAGTTTGATCGCTTACCAGCAAACCATACTCTCTCTGTAGCCTTTGAACCAATTGCATCGCCGTTACATTTGGTTGACTTCGTGCAGCATTTACTATGAATCGGTCCTGTACATGTGTTGTAATGCGTTGAGGTCCTCGGTGGCGTTCCACCACTTCCCCCGTGACACGATAACGTGACCAAAGCCTGGATATAATGCTCTGACTGATCCTCATGGCTTCAGAAACCGCAATTTGGGTAGCGCCAGCTTGAATCATGCCCACTGCTCTTGACATTTCGTTCCTGGTCAAGTGTCTACGTGGCATGATTGAATGAACAGCGGAGATGCATTTGACAAAGATTTATAGAAATTTATGGAGTTTTAATCAAGTTAGAAGTTCGTGAAGATTTACTTCTTTGGAAGGAATTCAATGAATGTGAATTTCATCTTAAAACGAAACCTTTTATATACAAATTTGAATTTAAAAAAGGAACTTAATAATGTTTTTATAATCTGTCATTAATCGTTTTTTTGTAAGGCCAGTACTTTTTAAGTTATTTAAAAAAGTTTTATACACACATCAAAAGTGTCTAGGGATCAACATATATTTTTGCAATAACTTTTCTCTTGATTGATATTAATTAAAATTTTCTTTAAGGATTCATCAAATAAAGTGTTTTCGTATGTCTACAGTAACGATAAACCAAGTCACCTTTGCATTAATAAAGAAATTTGCCATTTTCCTAATAAAGGGTTTTTTGACATTTGAACCACTAACATTAAAGTTCGAAAAAAAGACTGAATTATCAGTTTTCTTTAAAATTTTATTGGGTAACTTAAACAATTAATAATCCGTGTTTCTACCGCGAACACTAACAACACAAGAACATCGGTTTGGCATACTCAAAATGAGTTCATCCAAATCACGCTGTGGAATGGCCGCCCATGTTCGTTGCAACAACAAAAAAAGGTCTTCTTGCGACTGGATACCCTCCATATTCGGCAGAGCTCTTCTCTGTAGCATATCCCATGCATGCTCAATCGGGTTCAAGTCTGGCGACTGAGCAGGCCAGGGCAGGACATTGATGTTAGCTGCGGCGAGAGTCTGTCTTACAACTCTTGCGGTGTGCGGTCGTGCATTATCATGCATTAACTGAAATAAGGGACCGATTTGCACTTGTAGAGGAACGATGACGTCTGATACAATCGTCTCAGCATAAATTTGAGCGTTGAGGTTGCCTCTGATCCAAATCAACTCAGTTCTTCCGCCGATCCAAATACCCGCCCATACCATGATGGTTCCACCACTATAAGGATGGACTTCCTGGCAGGATTTTAATCGCTGTTGGCGTCCAGGGGTTCTCCAGTGTCGTATACGTCTTGTATCCGGTCTCATACCAAAACGAGACTCATCAGAAAAGCACACGAAACGCCATTGTTCTTCTGCCCAATTTCTGTGTTCAAGAGCCCATTGATATCGAATCCTACGATTGTGCATTGCTATAGGTGGTACCCTTAGCGGTCTTCGGGAATGAAGGTTCACTTCATGCAAGCGGTTTCTGACTGTTTGGTCGCTAATTAAGTTCCCTGAAGAGTGATGAAGCCTCACGGCTAACATCATGGCGGTTATTGTTGGAGCTCTTCGAGTTGTGATTTTAATGTATCGGTCTTGTCTCCATGTGGTGCAGCGATACCGTCCTCCATGGCGCTCAGCCACGGTACCAGTGCTTCGGTAACGTGTCCAAAGTCGACTGATAACACTCTGACTTGTATTCAGAGCTAAAGCCACAGTACGTTGCCGGGAACCAGCTTCTATCATTCCCACGGCTCTGAGCATTTCTTCCCTGCTTAAATGACGTCGCCGCTCCATAATAACGTTGGTTTTAATCAGTAGTAGGGAAACAGTAGCACTAATAATGTCTTCAATGCGTTGTATGTTTTTATAGGGAAAATATTGACAGCTGATTTTCATCTTTTACTCGAATTTGATTGACAGTTCCTGTTTCAAATTATGAAATGCACCAAAAAGGATCCATATAAATTTATAAAATCATAAATTTATTACAAAGCCACATCTCAATCTCAAGAAATCCGCATATAAATGCTTGATCCCTAGACACTTTTGATGTGTGTATATCCCTAGACCATGTTGTTGTGTGTAGTTCGATGCAAGACAAAGTAATTTATTTGAGCAAAAGCTTTATAAATTCTGAACTTCTTTACTTTAAGTGTGCCAGTTGCTATATAAGCAGATTTTAATAAATTCGGCATAAATCTTAAAAGTAAAAATGTATTGTACTTTTACCAGAAAGTGTTCCCTAAAAAGAACCATTTCTACTTCTGTCTAATACTATAATGAATGAAGTATAACTTTATTCTAGTTGCTATAGAAATCACCAGAGGAATGTCAGATTAGCTACTACGACGATATTACATAATTTCGCTACTAATGTTGATGGCTCTACAACCTGCTTGATTTTCCATTAAAAAGTATGAAAACACCTGGACCAGCTCAGCACGTAAATGCTCTAGATGTGGGACAATGTCAAAGGCGACCAGCCGTGCTGGGCGGGCGGCAAGATCAAAGCGGCCTCGCCTTTGATGTGCCGCCGAGCGCTCCGACGGGCGGGCCCGAATGCTGCGTGATCCGATTATTGAATAGTTTATTTACTGTTTTGATTGCATTTTGGATGACAAAGAGTTGATAGCGTAAAATTACGTAGTATTTTATTTTTTAATTCAATCAATAGCTTTTTACAATGCTGGTTTTCATACCTAAAGATAGAAAAAAAAAACGAATTTCGGCTGTTCTAACCGCTAAGCTGCTGAAACTTAGAAGACCGCTCGAAATTTTTAACTTCAAAACTTCAATTTGTTTTTTGCATTCATGTTTTACATTGTAGGTCTTATATTTAAATTAAATATTTTAATCCTTTTATAATTTAATTTTAAAGCGTATTTTTCCACGGTGCACAACATCGATGGAATAACTTTCGATTATTACTTATTAGTCAATAAAATTATGGAGAACCGACATTCCTAAAAGTTTCCGCGAAAATAACCATCCCAGCCAGCCAAGATTCCCTTCGTATCTGCCTGAAGCGGGAGGCTCATCTCATCTGATAACTGGAGAATTCCAATCTGCCAACGACGGAATTTTCCGTGTTGTCTCTCGCTGGAATGCAAAACTATGGAAGCTTGTAAGTTTTGACATCTTATTACTTCGCTTTGAATCTGAAGTTACTACGTACTGATTTGTAAGGGGCCTAGTACCATAGTTTTATTTATTCATTCGTATGGCAACAAAACCTCGGAAGTAAAAGGAAGAAAAACATACAAGAAATACAGTACCATAGTGATTTTTTTAGAATTGAAAAATGTTTTTTTTGGTACAACTTAACAATGAATATACATAGCAAATTATATACTATTCAATCTGACCCGTTCGTAGTGTAACAAACTTAAAGGCGGTAAACTAGGACAAAATACATAAAATAAGAGCCCGTAACTTATTATCGTATTTTTTTTAAATTTTCATTTCATCATCATCATCATCATTTCAGCCGAACGACGCCCACTGCTGGGCATAGGCCTCCCCCAAGGATCTCCACAACGATCGGTCCTGCGCTGTCCGCATCCAGCGGCTTCCCGCGACCTTGACCAGATCGTCGGTCCACCTTGTAGAGGGCCTACCCACGGAACGTCGTCCGGTACGCGGTCGCCATTCGAGAACCTTTCCGCCCCAACGGCCATCGGTTCTCCGCGCTATGTGTCCCGCCCACTGCCACTTCAGTGATGCAATCCTTCGAGCGATGTCGGTTGTTTTTGTTCTCCTGCGGATCTCATCATTTCTGATTCGATCGAGCAGGGAAATACCAAGCATCGCTCTCTCCATTGCTCGCTGGGTGATCTTGAGCCTTCTTATGAGACCCATAGTAAGGGACCACGTCTCACTCCCATAGGTCATTACTGGCAACACACACTGGTCAAAGACTTTTGTCTTGAGACACTGAGGTATTTTGGACGCAAATATATGCCGGAGCTTCCCGAACGCTGCCCATCCGAGCTGGATTCGACGAGAGATCTCTTTCTCGAAGTTGGACTTACCTAGCTGGATTGTCTGTCCCAGGTAAACATAGTGGTCAACAACTTCGAGTGTAATGTTCCCAACGTTAACTGGAGCGGGTGCAATATGGGCATTTAACATGATTTTCGTTTTGTCCATGTTCATCTTAAGACCCACTCTTTGAGAAGCATTACCGAGATCTTCGAGCATTATGTTCAGGTCTTCCAAGGTCTCAGCCATAAGAACTACATCATCGGCAAATCGCAGGTGTGTTAGGTACTCGCCATTGATGTTGATGCCGCGTCCTTTCCAGTACAGAAGCTTGAAAATATCCTCCAACGCAGCCGTGAACAGTTTCGGAGAAATAACGTCTCCTTGTCTCACGCCTCGCTGTAGTTGGATCGGATTAGAGCTCTGGTTCTGTAATCGGACCGACATGGTGGCGTTCTGGTATAAGTACCTTAGCACCTCAATGTACCTGTAGTCTATTTGGCACCTTTGGAGAGACTGCAGTACTGCCCAGGTCTCAATCGAATCAAAGGCTTTCTCGTAGTCCACGAACGCTAAGCAAAGTGGCAAGTTATACTCTTCGGTCTTCTGTATAACTTGCCGCAGCGTATGAATATGGTCTACGGTACTATAGCCTTTTCGGAACCCTGCTTGTTCGGGAGGTTGGAAGTCGTCGAACCTGCGAGCGAGACGATTCGTAATGACTCTCGAAAACAGCTTATAGATATGGCTCAGAAGCGAGATGGGTCTGTAGTTCTTCAAGAGAGTTTTGTCACCCTTCTTGAAGAACAGCATGACATCGCCTCTGCCCCATGCCTTTGGCGTTTTTCCCTCGAGGATGACAGAACTGAAGAGCGTCTGGAGGACCTTAAGTATCGGCTTGCCGCCCGCTCTCAGGAGCTCGGTTGTGATTCCGTCATCACCCGCCGCCTTGTTGTTTTTAAGCTGCTTGAGAGCCATCCTAATCTCGTACAGGCTGACGTCCGGGATATCTTCGGTATAGTGTCGGGTAAGCTTGGCTCTAGGATCTTTAGCCTTGCTTTCAACAGGTGTTTGCGTGGAATATAACTGTCCATAGAAACTCTCAATCTCCCTCAGGATTTCAGGTGTTGAAGAAATGACGCTACCTGCCTCAGTTTTCAGCCTCGTCAATTGGCTTTGCCCAATAGACAGATCTCTGGCGAACACTTTGGAGCCTTTATTCCGCTCAATTGCCTCTTTAATACGCTGGGTATTAAATTGGCGAAGGTCGCTCGTCAAAGACTTAGATATCTGTCTATTGAGTTGCCGATAACGATGGGCATCCGCTGAGTTCTGTAGCCTCATTTCGTTTCTCTGATCCATGAGTAGGAGAGTCTGACTGGAGACTTTCTTTGATTTGGGACGGCGGGTTTTAAAGTGCTTGGACCCTACCGTACGGACAGTATCCACCACCATGTTGTACAGATCGTCCACATCGATGCTGTTCTCAAGGGCTTTGAAGCGGTTTTGAAGCTCGAGCTGAAAGCACTCGGGGTTTTGAATTTGAGCCGGTATTGGTCGGAGCGTGGATTTTATCAGTCGCGCTCTCTCAAGCTTTAGGTCAATATTCAATGTGCCTCTGACCATACGGTGATCACTTCCTGTCTTAGCAGCGTTGATCACAGTGACATCATTGAATATATGCTTCTTCGTCGACATGATAAAATCGATCTCGTTTTTGACTTTACCGTCCGGACTGATCCAGGTCCATTTGCGGCTTACGGGCTTCTTGAAGAAGGAGTTCATCATAAAGAGGTTCTCCCTCTCCATGAAGTCTGCCAGCATCTGGCCCCTGTTGTTCCGTTGCCCAAATCCAAATTGCCCCACTCTCAACTCATCACCGCAACGTTGCCCCAACTTTGCATTAAAATCCCCCATCACAACCGTGTAGTGGGTTTTATAGCTATGCATGGCTTTAGAGATCTCCTCATACATAGCCTCCACTTCGACATCGTCGTGCTTTGAGGTCGGAGCGTAGACCTGAATGACATTCAGCGAATATCGTTTCGATATTCTGAGTATCAGGTACGCTACCCTGCTCGAAACACTTCCGATAGTAATCACGTTGTTGACAAGGGATTTGTGGACGATGAACCCGACACCACCTAGGGACTGTTGGTCGCCCTCCCGGTGGTATAGTAAGTTACCGGATTGCAGGATTATCGAGTCCTCCCCCTCTCTTCGGACTTCAGATAACCCAATGATATCCCAATGTAACTTACTAATTACCTCTTCCAACTCTATGAGCTTCGCGTCGAGCCTCAGTGTGCGCGTGTTATATGTTGCCAGGTCGAGTCGTCGTTGTTGGCAGCCGGATCTTACCCGGGGATTCCTAGCACCCCCTGCCCCGCCGTTACCATAGCCGCTGCCGTAGCTAGGAATAGCAGGGCCGCCGGGGACTGGGGGCCGATTTTTTGGTTGTGCAGCCATTTTGGGGGGGGTTTGCCATAATCGCCACGCTTGGCAGGCGGGTTGGCGATCGCAGTATGGCCTGCTGTTATCCGGAGACGCTGCTGCCCATCTCCTTATGGCAATTTTCCCTCGGTCGGCTCTTACGACACCCACGGGAAGAGAGGGGGTAGTGCTATTCTTTTTTATGTGCCGGCACTACACGGCACAATTTTCATTTCAATTTGTTAAAAATAATCTGTTAAACTTCCCAAAAAATACATTTTTTACATATTTAAATTTTTCTTGAAAGCTAGGTCGTAAACATACATATTTTTGAAGAAATTTTAAAACTACACTATTACTGTTTATTTTTCGGGCCCTTATTTTATGTTTTCGTCGCTATATTAAATCCTAGCTTTCAGCCTTTAAGAGCGTTTGCTGGGGGTGGATCGAAAACGTTGCATTATTGTAAGATTTTGGTGATTATTTTATTGAATTGAAAGAAAACTTAAGTTTTTGCTTTATTATTATTTGCATAGTACTATATAAAAACACATTGAATCGTCCAAAATTGGGCAGTCGCCAATTATTTGCGAAATTAAATTGAAAACCGTTTTTTAAATAATTGTTAAGAAACGTAAAAATTTACTGTATACAGTTAAAGTTATAATTTCAAAATTTAAAGGTGCGGACAGTAAAAGAGAGGTTTAATTAATAAATAAATATTTATTTATTTAATTTATACTCAAACTTGAAAAACTTAAGTTTTATTTCAATCCAATGAAATAATCACCAAAATCTTCAAAAAATGCGACTTTTACGATCTACTCCAAACGCTTAAGAGCGTTAGCTGAAAGTGGATCGAAAAAGTTGCGTTTTTTTAAGATTTTCGGGATTATTTCATTGAATTGAAATAAAACTAAAATGTTTGCTCTATTATTGTGTGCATAATACCATATAAAAACACATTAAACTGTCTAAAGTTAGGTAGTCGCCAATTATTTGCTAAATTAAATATAAAACCGTTTTTTTTAAATTGATAAGACACTCAAAAATTTACTGTACACAGTTAAAGTTATAATTATGAAATTAAAAGGTGCATTCAATAATAGAGTGATAATTTATACCTAATTTAAATTCAGCTAAATAATCACGAAAACCTTTAAAAAATGCGACGCTTACGATCTACCCCAAACGCAAAAAGCCAACCCTCTTAAATTTGATACACTACGAACGGGTCACATTGTACAAGTATACAGTTGGTATCAAATTAAAAAGGTCTCCGCTTAGCACACTGTCGTTCCACTGGTAGAATCTCACGACGGTGGGTTTCTAGTGAAATTCGTCTAGTCCTATGCGTAGTATGCAAGGATCATAGCAATCAGCATATGGGGGCAATGTTACTCTTGCGATTTAGTGAGCGAATATTGATATATTGGAGCACATTTGTAATGTTTTCTTCGAAAATAGGGGTCAGTGCCCGGGTAGAGATGAAAAGTGTTGTTGGTTTGATTCTCGAGTCGCTACAAATGTCTGTTGATGAAGCAGATGTTTATGTTGGGTCTAAGTGTTCTGTGTCTACACATTCGTTGTTTCTGATTTCCATTTAGCCAAGTCAACCCACCAACAGCTAGCCAAAATCATGCACCAATATCTCCAGGCCTTAATTTTTTTTTTTACATATTTTAGACACATGAACACTAATTTAAGCGTTCTTGCACCATAATGTGAAATAACTGCGTTATACTTTTTTAAATATGGTACGAAGTTATGTTATCAATGAAAATGTTTCCTCAAGATCGGATACAACTGTAGATCAATCATCGGTAATGGCACTTTGCCGGTCCATATCGTCAAATACGCCCTTAGGGTGACGTCACACGCCATTAGAAAGATGTGTACATCGAGCTTTTGAATGTTAGTAAGCCTAAATTGTGTAGCATCATTTTTGTGTGTAGGTTACAGCGATTGTTAGGCGATGGAGGTTGGACAAACTCTATTTTGAGTTTATTTCGAGTGTTTCTAAGAGACAAACCCTTAGCAGTGTTTCAAGACTACAACACCATTGTCATATCAGTGTTGTAGGGCTGATTGCAAAGTGAAATATTTTTGTATTACGATACATTTTCGAAGATGAATTGTCAGCACCCCTAGCCAAGTGGCAAACACTCGGAAACGAATCGAACTTCGCCTTCGCTAACGCTTTGTCGCAAACGCTAATAGATTGGTAGCCAAGGTGAACGGAACGCGGCGAACACTAGCTCTCTTCTAATATTCGTTAAAAATAAGAATTTTGTCTATGGTTTCACACGACGCCAGCCAAACGCAATGTCAAAGTCGAAGAGTTTGACGTGACGTATGCTTAAAGTTTTTGTTATTGAAATATTTTCAGTGTTTTTAAATCACTCTAAAGTGTATTTGTATTTGTGAGGTTAATAGGTGAGCAGCCCACAATATTTCTAGAGCATGCATTGTAATAAAAAACTTATAAAATACTAAATTTCAAACAAAGACAACACCAGCGGATTGAAAAATCGCCATTTTGTTACGTTGGCGTCAAGGGGCCGGCGTTCGCTAACTATCGTAGCGTTGAAACGCTCATGGGGCGTAGTCGCTTGTCAAAAAGTTCCACTTGGCTGTATTTAGCGAACGACTAATGTTTCGTTTTATCTATTAAAAAAAAATTATGCACTTGGCTACCAATCTATGATTCGTTACGATTTAGACATGTCGATCGACGATTATTTTCCATACAAATCTTTGAGCGTTTTCGTTCAACGTTTGACACTTGGCTAGACCAGCAGGATAGTTTGAAACGGGATTGCTACCTCAGTTGCAAGTGCCCAAATATGGGAAGCTCAAACATACTAATATTATAAAGAGGAAAGATTTGTTTGTTTGTATTGATTAAGTTCCGAAACTACTGGACCGATTTTAAAAATTCTTTCACCATTATAAAGCTACATTATCAGGGAGTGACATAGGCTATATTTTTTTTTATTTTGGCTATATTTTGACGGGAAAGACAGCCTACGCGGGCAAAGCCGCTGACGGACAGCTAGTAATAAATAAGGTACATGGTCGCAATCCCGTTTTGAACGTTTTTAACGTTAGTGACCATGTAAGTTAAAAAAAAAAAAATGAATTGTCAGTTAGCATAGCTCAAAGTGGTTGATGTCATAAAAGTTCAGACATGGCAACACTTACCCGTATCGTTTGAAAGCCCAAACCTACCCCTTTGATGGATCGCTCGGTCGCCTTTAATCCGCAAATCTGTTCGGAGTATAGCCTTATTGGATTAATTACTTATGAGCCTAATTGTAAAGGCTTTGGCATATATAGTATAATACCTACTCTGAAATAGTCAGTGATAAAGCAAATACGCGTAAATATCATTGGAAAAAATTCCTCTTATGTCAATCGTAGCTTATGTGCTATAAAAAAGTAAGTAATTCGTAATAAGACTGACTAAATGGAATTTGGTTGCAATTTTGTGGTCGTGAGTGAATATGAGGCTGACAAGCCCAGTCATTCAAACGAATCACTGGGCTGGCCATTCTCACCTTGAAGGCTATAAAGCCTATGCTTATCGTAAAAATGATTTTACGATAAGCATTATCTTGGATTCATATTTGCTAAATCTGTGTTCATTGTAAAACTCTAAAATAAAGAGATGATATTGAAATATGGTCGAGTGGTAACAGAGCTCGGCCCGCAATCCGGGGGTCCTGGGTTCAAATCCTAGGGCGGCTTTTTTTTTTTTTTTAAGGTTAAGTCCTTATTCGGATTTTTCGGAACATAGCCCGGGTTTGTGATCACCTGCCCTCATTTGGCAACTCAACAATTGTAGTGATGACTTGATTCCAATGATGCAGGCTTTTGCCAAACAGTAATATTCGTTAACATTTTGCAAACATTTCGCCTCGAATATGACAAAAAGTAATGAAATGTTGCATTACCTAAAATTTTAAATAAATAAGTGAAGTCACTACAATATTCTATGTGCAAAAATAACATTATCGGGAAAACAAATTATCTCTTTTTAACTTGTTCAAACTGCACCGCGGGCATATTGGAAAACAAAATACAGAGCGACGGTAGGTACACGAGCTTGTTCAGGTTATAAAGTCTGTTTTGATTGCTTTTAATTTCGAGAGCCAGTATAAAAGCCTCTTCAGTAATTGGGAATGCGAAACTCTCAAATAATAACTAATCATTGCTTAAATATATCAAACGAATATAAATCAATATGCGCCAGAAATCACACAATTGTCATGGTCACTAAGTGAGGAAAATTTCCTTCCGTTACAAGGTACCAGACAAGTCTCTCGGCACACTTAGCCAGACCCGAACCGGTTTAGAAAAGGTGGTTTTGTTATTTGACCCGAACGGGACTCGAATCCGGGGCCCCTCACAAGCCAAGACGAGAAACTGCGTTACAGAGCTTTGACGACACGATTGGCGTAGTGCGCTGTAGCACGGTTTCTCGCCTTGATTTCCGTAGTGTCCCGGGTTCGATTCCCGGTCGGGTCAATTCAGGAAACTTTTTTTTCTGAATTGACTCTGGTCTGGGTGTGTTGGGAGACGGGGCGTCACCCAGCATACCACAAGGTAACAGACCAGAAAACAAGCAAGGGGCTTACTTGTTTTCTTGTGTGTTACCTTGTAACACAGGGATATTAATCCCTACTTCGAGACCATTGCAAGAGGTGTGTTGTCTGGCGCATTTTTATATTTATTTATTTATTTATTAAGCGTACTGTGTCGTCAAAAAAATCTAAGTTATGTGACAGAAGAATAGAGAATAATGAATTATTATTCAAAGTGATAATCATCTTGTATACTCGTAATTGAAGTCGCGGAAGCGAAGATCATCTCACTTTAGATATAATATTACATACAAATGTGATACAAATATGTTATTTGTAATATCAACCGCAAACATAATATGGCGGTAGCCGAATTGATAATATACCTTACAAATACCGCTCGGGATTATATTTACTCATTTCACACAGTGATTTAAACTATGCTTTACACTCATCCGAAATTCGGGAAATGTGGCTTCTTTTTGCTACGTAAATTTGTTTTGACCTAATAATTTAAGGTAAGTAACATACACATTTTTGGTGCAGCTTTTTGACCAAGTATGTTAAATTCATCGTCAACAATTGTAGCTTTTCAAGTATTTTCGGCCAAAAATGGCCTTCCCGCATAGATTTGCAGAGTGACCTACTACGACCTTCAGGATTTAATCGGTCTGATCTAACTTTGGTTGGGCGAGTTTTATTAAGCTGTTATGATTTTTAATTCAGATCTTTTCAGTTACAGTGAATCATACTTTATTCATTTCCACTAAATTATGGCCAAAGAAGTACACTTTCTCGTCGGGGCATTAAGAAACAAAGATACACCCGTATGTGCACGTTTTGGCAAATATTTTACTCCTGAAGCTCAAGGTTTATTTAAACTCCGGTTATTTGAATATTTAAAAGCAAAATTCAGAGTTTTTATATGAATATGAAACGGAATCATCAATTTGGAAGTATTTCTGGAATGAAAATTGAATATTTTTGCCTTTCCGAATTGAATGCATGGCTAGCTTCCAAGAGCATTATACTTAGGCCGAGTGGCATAATTATCAAATATAGGTGTTCATAAAATAAGGAATAAATGACTAAAGAATAGAGATGTTGCCATGTCTGTAAATACACGGAATTATATATTACTTGTGTTTCAAAATTAATATTTTCTTACAGTCTACAAATCAAGCTAAATTGAAGACAATATTATGTACTATATCTGTATTTGATGTTTCGACATAATACGGTAAAATAATAAGTTTACATTTGTAATCTACTTAGAAAAAACACAAAAATCAGATAACCCCGTGCTGTATTATGACTCCTGATTTAACAGGGTCATTTACGAATGTT
Source organism: Udea olivalis (assembly GCA_947369235.1). Classification (NCBI taxonomy): domain Eukaryota; kingdom Metazoa; phylum Arthropoda; class Insecta; order Lepidoptera; family Crambidae; genus Udea; species Udea olivalis. The sequence goes on along the minus strand of OX376354.1, from coordinate 4,018,906 downwards.
TCTGTGCACGTTGCGGGGAATCGCTTACTTTCCGAGATTCCCAAAGATTTCCAAATTACCGAGAAATTATTCTGCTAATAACCAAGACTTATTTGTGTTACAAATCTATAGAAATTATTAAACACAAGCGATTCTCGTGTTCCCTCGTGGTCATTAGGCTGGGCGGCCCGCCTAATGGCCAGCATTTGGGCGTCTAATGAGCCCGGATTTGTGACCCGAGGCCGCATATTTGAACAGTGTTTCGCAATATACTCGTAAGTATTAAAATGCGCAGTGATTAGGTGTAAAAATTCAGTTAGGGCGGGAGCACTAGCACTGTTTGTCACATTAGCAACTTCCTTTGTGTGGGATTTACTTCTTTGTTTTTGATTTACATAACTTCCTCTTCCTATTTGAAAGGTATGTCATAAGTATCTCTTCTGTGTTCGAAATGAAAGCTCTTTTTGTGCACATTCACTATGTTGATGTCCCCTAGTATGTCGTCTGTGTTAGAAACAATAGAACAACAATACAATTTAACTGTCGGACGGCAATCTGCACAATATGTTCAAAGTAATTCAAGGTGCCTGCGATTTGCCGATGATGTAGTTCTTATGGCTGAGACCTTGGAAGACCTGAACATAATGCTCGAAGATCTCGGTAATGCTTCTCAAAGAGTGGGTCTTAAGATGAACATGGACAAAACAAAAATCATGTTAAATGCCCATATTGCACCCGCTCCAGTTAACGTTGGGAACATTACACTCGAAGTTGTTGACCACTATGTTTACCTGGGACAGACAGTCCAGCTAGGTAAGTCCAACTTCGAGAAAGAGATCTCTCGTCGAATCCAGCTCGGATGGGCAGCGTTCGGGAAGCTCCGGCATATATTTGCGTCCGAAATACCTCAGTGTCTCAAGACAAAAGTCTTTGACCAGTGTGTGTTGCCAGTAATGACCTATGGGAGTGAGACGTGGTCCCTTACTATGGGTCTCATAAGAAGGCTCAAGATCACCCAGCGAGCGATGCTTGGTATTTCCCTGCTCGATCGAATCAGAAATGATGAGATCCGCAGGAGAACAAAAACAACCGACATCGCTCGAAGGATTGCATCGCTGAAGTGGCAGTGGGCGGGACACATAGCGCGGAGAACCGATGGCCGTTGGGGCGGAAAGGTTCTCGAATGGCGACCGCGTACCGGACGACGTTCCGTGGGCAGGCCCTCTACAAGGTGGACCGACGATCTGGTCAAGGTCGCGGGAAGCCGCTGGATGCGGACAGCGCAGGACCGATCGTTGTGGAGATCCTTGGGGGAGGCCCATGCCCAGCAATGGGCGTCGTTCGGCTGAAATGATGATGATGATGAATTCAAGGTAGGCCAGAGTAAGTGACAGTACGTCTACCACGAGTTGCTACTTTCAATTTACGTTATCGTTCGCGTAAATAATTGTAGTAGGATGACACATCACATGACATGAAAATCTCAAATCCCAATACATTTTTTACACGGATAATGTAAATTTAAAGTGGCAACTTGTGGTAGACGTACAATTCACACCCAGTCATACTGACCATCATTTAGAATAAAATAACTGACTGACTGACTTCACAATAAATGAAAGATATGGTAGTGCTAGCGGGACACCCCGAAATTTGGTAAAAAGCTAAAAATGTTGTTAAAAGCATGAAAATCGGAACGATTGATGAGGCCTTACGAATCAATTTGACTCGTAGCACGAAAAAAAATGAAAAAAAGGAGAGGAGTTATGACGTTATCTTTTTTTTGTATGGGAAAACAACTATAACATTTCAGTCACTTGTTTTAAATTAAAATAAAAATCATTTTCAATACATGCCAAGTTTGGGTTGGGCTCCTCCAGACAGGATACGGTTGAATATTTTTTTGTAAAATATGCAAATGGTAAGTAATATCCTCATAATCAATAAAAATAAGATGACGTTATAACTCCTCTCCTTTTTTCTTTTTTTACGTGCTACGGGTCAAACCGATTGGTATGTCCTAAAGATCAATCGTTTCGATTTTCATGCATTTAACACCATTTGCAGGTTAATTTGGCGTACCGCTAGTACTATAAAAAAAAAAAAACATTTATTTCAGAATCCATCCAAATATTGCAGGTGAAGGTTTTGAACGGTACGGAGGACGAACATGTAAATTTACAAAACTATTACAAAAAGGGTCTTACGTCAGCAGCATAAGGTGCCCCCTATGTAAAGCTTGATGAGATTTCTTGTGTGTGTGTGTGTGTGTGTTTTTTAAATCACTGCCAACTTACTAACACATGTCACAAGCCTGATTCGACCAACCGGAGCAAGAATATACCAGAAAAGTTATTAATGGTTCACAATCACCTGCTACGCTCAAGAAAGGATCGGGTTTCGCCCCTCTAATGGGGTACAGGCGTAGGAATGGTAATGGGGTGGGGTGAGACATTTGTTGTAGAAAAATAGGAAAGGAATCGACCTTTAGGTACAGAATAGGTGTAGTACTCCGCACTTTAGGTACCTGTATGGCAGCGTTACCTATTTTCCATTCAATATTAGGTCGCGTTTGCACTAGGGGGTGTGTTTAAGCAAAACAATAAGTGGTATTATTCATTGTATGCTATCATAATAAGAAGGCAGCATATAGATTTTGAAGTCTATCACTTCAACGATGTCAGTTTTTCAAACCAAACCCCCCAAAAAACCCCCTTAATCGTCAATCTTCAAGAAAACTACGAACATCATAACTTCTTATTTAAGTAAGTAGCTATAATATAATTTTTTGGTATCAATGGTCATGACTGCCGTACTTTCGTATTTCACACTCAATCAGGAGCTGAATATTCAACACTCATCCATAGACGCCTACCTGCATTATTTAAATAGTTAATCTCATGCTCTTATACCTGGTAGTTTGAGCTTTGTACGTGTTACATGGGTCTGAGCTTAGCAAATTAGCGCACCTAGGCTTCGGTAGCAAAAAATACAAATGGCTGCCATTTTAGTAAAAGAAATGACACAAACGCGGTGATTTGTCGAAACAATTAATCATTTTTCATGCTAAAAAAGGGCTTAACAACGGGGCAACGGTGAACGAACAGTGACGAACTGACACACTGTTATAATAAGACAAAAGAAATGGGCCCAGCTTGGCAAAATATAATTTTTCCAGCATTATTTTCCTTATCGTAAAACCAAGATAGTTTGCGTGACGTGAAAGCGAACGCTTCCCGCGGCCTCGTCACGTCGTCATATAAACCACCCATCAATATTCTCTAAAGGCAACATGATAAAGTTGGCTTTCGCATTTCAATATTATACCTTACACCTAGTAAATTATATATTAGAAAATAATTTGTAGGTGTGTGTAGTGCTGGTTACGCTACCCAACTTGAAAAACCGAAGTTTTGACGTTTTTCGATTACAGAGGTTCTCCTCATTGGTAAAAAATTACTTTGATGCGTTCGCTTGCAGTTGGGTTCAGAAAAACAGAAACTTTTCTAATCTGCGCTCATTGAATGGCAGTAATAAGAAGCTTATAAACTCTACAGAAAGTTACAAATTCCAATGGAGAATTTAAAATTTGAGGCCAGCGAAAACCGCGTGCGGTAGGGCAGAATTGTAGGTAGCAGAATCGTGTGTAATCATGTTTCTCAGTGTTGAAGAGAAATAAGAACTCAAAAGGACGAAGTACATAATATATGTGCCAATGAACTTAATATCGATTAAATAAATTGCTTAATATGTAAAATGCATTAAAAAGTATTGGAGTTCCTGGAATATTTTTTTCGTAAAATGAACTTAGATGTTTAGAAATAGGGTGTGTGTTATAAAAAGACACCCGGCTAGAATGTGTTGTATGTAGTCCCAAACGTGTTCAATTGGATTTATATCCGGGGACCGTGTTGGCCACTCCATCACCGTTACACCATTATGGTTAATGTTTACCTGTACTGTGCGAATGAAGAATGCTTGCTGCTTTTAGAATGAAGTCTTTGCCGATAAAGGGGGCCAATGGTACAACATATTCTTCTAAAATCTCCCTGCACCAACTCTGTGCGAGCTCCTAAACATATCCCTTCCCAGACCATAATTGAGCCGCCGCCATATGTCACTGTATTTTCGAAATTAGACTGGATATAACGCTCTTCTTTGCGTCTCCGTACTTGTCGCCTTCCAACAGAATTCTGCATTCATCAGTAATGTTCAGGACCAAAGTACCGCGGTTTGTGCGGTGTGTGTGTGTGTCTCTCCAGTTTTGGTGCTTTGGCGGGCACAAATGATCCTATACCGACTTCTTCGAATCTTCTGTGAACTGTCCGTTCACTCATTCTTACTCCTTGAACCTCCTAAAATACATTTCGGGCCTGTACCGCCGTTAGACTCGTGTTCCGACGAACTTGAAGTTGTAGAAAATGGTCATCCCTCCTTGAAGTACACCATTTCCTGCCGTGTCTACTCCTCTTCACTAGAGAATTTGCCAATCTGTAGCGTTGGATGCTACGATGAATCGTTGATAACGATCGGAGAAGTCTTGTGGCAATCGATCTGTAGAATTGACCCTATTTCATCAGCCCTAATGATTACTGATTGTGTTAAATCAGGCATACTTAGATGCTCGTTACTGATCAATAGGAGAGAAAAAACAAAAACCTCATAAAATTGCAATACAATGTTCTTCAAACGAAATTTACGAACTTTAAGAAAACGGAAAATCCACTCCGAAGCAGTGGTTGAAGATGAATGAATTAAAAATCAAAACTAAAGAATGAAAAAAGTGACTGTCGACTAATGTTCCACTTTCAAATTGGACCTTTATTAAAAAAAAGCAGTGCAACCGGCCTGTGTTACGAAAAAATACATTAATCATCCCTTTTTTTCTGTTCCGCTAATTCTGCCGGACGAGTTCTCACACACAGTGAGAACTCGTTGGAAAAACATGTTGCATTGCATTGTCGTGCGTAATTAAAAGCCATTATTTCCGTTTCCTAACATTTAAGTGGTATTAACTGGCTTTTACCGTTGTTTTCTTTTCATTTCGGTTTGGAAATAAAGATGTAAGAAGTTTAGTTGTTATTAAGAAGATTGCTGTGTTCACATTAAATTGCAAAATACTCGTAAAAAATGTTTCCTAACCAAATATTATGTCTCGCAATACGGAAAGATCAATTTGTATTGTACCTATTTTTCTACTTTGACTATTACTTATATCAATTATGGCATGATCACGAAGCACCAACGCAATCTTGTAGGAACTAATTTTAAGCGTGAGTTAGTCGATATTGAGTTATTACACCAGCGGGCCCAGGCGCCGCTCTGAACAGTCACTACCCACCTGCGGCAGATTATTGTTATTAATTTCCAGTTGCAGCACCACCTGTATTGTGCTGTACCAACACACACACACACACACACACACACACACACAAGTCACACTACACATTCGGTACCGTATCTATTGTCTATGTATTGTATTACAATTATTACACTACACAATATATTGAATCACTCACCATTTATTTTTATCTATACTATAGTATTTATGATACTTATATGTATGTGCACACACGTACCTATGTCCGCCACAAATGTCCGTGCGTCATCTCAGTCTGGGCCTACTGAAAATTAGCGCCTGGGCCCATAAAGCCCAGGCTATATGCTGAGTGAGGTCCATTTGTCTTTTTGGGCATCGGGACACCGCTGTCTGATGGTATGATCTTTTTTTTTCCTGTTACCTATATGTTTTGTAGTTAATGCCTACTTCTTTTGTGTTTACTTTATAAATGTAACGATGTCCATAAAGTTAATAAATGTTTTTCTATTTCAATGTTCAAATATTTTTGGGCTCATAAAAGCTTCTTAGTATATGACAATAAAAATACTAACCCGATTATTTTAAGAACATTTTACATGATTGGAAAAGTTACGAGATAAGTCGCGAAGCCTAATCCAATTACTTATTATTTGGCAAAACAATTTCTTAGCTAGAGCTAGATTAAATATATAAGAAATCTCGGCAGTAACAGAGTAAATAATCTAGTATAAAATATTATATGTGATTTGATTAGTTTTGACCTATAAATGAAATGTAGACCCCTATCTTTCTTCACACACAAGGTTTTTACAAATATATATTGAAATAGGTTTGAAAATAATAGATCTTCAATCTTTATATTGTAATTAATGATAAATACAGACTAGACGTTTCGCAATACCCTTTCGAGATATTTCAAATTCTGTTTACTCAAAAATAAAAATAAGTAATTAGCCTATATTTTAACTGTCGCACAAGCCTCGCTACCACTTGATAAATATTGGTTTTATACCGCTCTTGTCAAATGCGGGTTGATGATTACAAGTCCGGGATATGTTTTGAAAAATCCGAAAACACACTATGAGGAACTGGGATTTGAACTCCCGACCTCCTTACGGGCCGAGTTTTGAAACCACTTAGACACGGAGGCGACAACAATAGCTATACATAAATAATGTTATTAGTTTTTTTATATTTCGACGTTATAATGATGATAAACGGATCCGACTGAATATACTGATTCCAAGGGTACCATCTAATATCAGTATCCTAACTTTTGAAAAATCTCAAAAATCGCTAAAAATTAAAATAGCTTCAGAAAACCAGCGTCTCTGTAGTTTCGGACTGCAGTCAGGCATGTGCTAAGGAGGCCCTGAATGGCCCGTCTTTGTTTATTTTTATTTTTTGTTCATTTTGAGTAACAATGTGACTGTTAAGTTGATATTTTTAATAATCTTTTTAAAATATCTATTTAACAGACTCACCTCTGAGGATGCACAAGACCGTACGAAGTGGGCCATAGAACATAAGAAAGGACTACTCTGCGACCCTACACACCAGTATGGGTTCACAACCGGGATAAACGCACGGATGATGATGTTTTCAAATATCTATTTAGAAGAGTTTTCCCGCAAAAATCTTAAGTTAATATTTTCACAGCGGTAACGTTACAAGTACCAATAAAAAGTAACTGCCCATCGCAGTGGAGTTTATGGGGCTTACTTTACGTCCAAGGCTTTATAAAGGAAGCTTAGTGTAAAAAGCGTGTTGGGAACTAAATGACTTGACGACTGAGTATTATTGACGACCGTCTGTATACAGGGTGGTCCAAATATACACGTCAATAATTTTTTTAGCTTCCTCACACTCAGGGGTATCCAAAAATACCCCATATATGTTACCCGATTTTTAGTAGTTTTCAGTTATGAATTTTTTAAAATTTCTGGGTTGAGTCACTTTTTCGCTCACTGTGGCGCGATCTGTTAGGATAAATGAAAATTTTTTTTTTCAGTATAACATGAATAGTAGCACTAGATGATTCTGAAGAATTTATAAAATATAAATATATACAATTAAAAATATACAATCATACAAACTTAAAGAGAACTGTCCACCGCCTCGATCTCAGGGGTGCCCAGAATGCTGGCAGCGTTGCCTCTTTCGATGGCCAGGCTAATACGCTGACCGAGATAGCTGCCAGCCCTCTGGTTACCGGAGACTTCTTTCAGGCGAGTGGACAACTCCCTTAATATTTTATGAGCTTCTGGGCCCCATGGACCTAGGGTTTCAACCGCAAACGGTACGAATCGGTAGCAGCTGCCAAGTGACGAGTATTTATTTATTTTTTTCAACTCTGCATCTGCTTCCGCCGCGGCCGCGTTCTGTGCCGTGGCATGGACATGGGAAGGGGCAAGGGTATCCGCACGCACGTGGCATCCCACACCAACGCTTTGCCACAGCTCCATGGGATGAGCGTCATCCCGTCAGGCCTTTTACCGTCATTTCGGCAAATTCCTGGGGGTTCTAGGACTGCCGGAATGCGGGTTGCTACTAAGGCCCTTCGGATCGTGTCATTAATGCTGGCGTGGCGTGGGATACGTCCGGCGCTTAGGGCACAGGAAAGGCCATGGTGGCCTAGATGCCCAGCAAAATCACCACAACGACATCGATGTGGATGGATGATCCTGGCGCCAAGTCTGAGGAAGACTGTAATGGATAAAGAAATATTATCCAAAACAGTTCACACGTTGCAGACGGAAGCGCTTGTAGCCAAAAACTAGACTCCCTTTCGGCGGTGGCAATGAGACGAGCACGTTCTGTGTCAGTCGTCGAAGACGATAAAAGACCCTGGTAGACCGACTTACAGAGAGGCTCGTCCCAAAGCCTTTGGGAAGAAAGTACGGTGGGAAGTTCACCCGGACAAGCAAAAGACCAGGCATTCCTGGCACCACATAAACATGCAACCTCAACATCGCCAAGCGACAAATTTAATATTGAATTATAGAGGTTGCATGTGCTGTAGGCTGAAGACAGGAATACCGGTAGAGCAACATCGGACGTTAGGCGGGTACCGAGGCCGCCAAAACGTATAGGTAACGTGGCCTGGACCCAGGAACGATCTGTAAGGGAACAATTTAGAATTTCACAGACTAAAGACTTGAGTAGATTATCTAAAGGGTGGAGTAGATTTTTGAATTTCCAAAGCGGCGAACATCTACAAAAGCGAATTACAGACAGGGCCATATGTGCGTTAATTTGGGTGAGCTTATTCAAGGAACTATTGAATTTTAAAATTTGTTCAGATATAAAAGTAGGTATGGCTTCGTCGAGGACTTGGTGCCCTAGTCCTCGACGAAGCCATACCTAGGAGGCGAAGTGATTGAGCACTGAGGATGATAATGTTGGGAGCTAAAGCAGAGAACTTATTTATTATGTCTGGTCTATGAGGAGTGGAGTCGGGGATGTAAAGTTCACATTTGCTAAAATTTTGTTCTAGGCCAATTTCACGAAAACTATTTATAAGGAATTTGAGGTTTTCAAGAACTGTCGAAACATCTCCGCCAATAGATACCATATGGTATCTCGATGACGGGACTATTAAACATATGTTTAATTTTGATTTAAGGGCCGAGATAATTGGATGGATTGCCAAACTAAAAATGGCGGGGCCAAGTGGGTCGCCCTGCTTGTTTTAGCGTGGACTGTATTTTTTAGTTTATAGGTCGTCGTTTATAGTGAAACACTGTAAGATTAAAGCACAAGAACTATTTATTATATATTTTGCACGGATCACTCCGGCTTGCACACTTCGTTGTTAAAAAAGGGAGGGGCGAGCGCATGAATAAGAGCAACTACCAAATGGCAGTATTGCCAGTAAATATTGTAGGATTCCTACACTGCTGACAACCAACCGACGAATGCAGATGATGGTTTTTGTAAATTAATTTCGAGGGTTTACCATAACATTGCCAAATTTAGTTGTAAATTTTGCTAGTCTTGTCCTGGACTTGGGTCAGCAGAGCACCCCTGTCTACTGAGTTGAAAGCATTTTTAACATCCACCTTTAACAACACCCCTCCGCCTTTGTGTTGAAGGAAGGTGCGTACAGAGTGGACGGCAGCTTCACAACCTCCCTTGGTACCGAAACCAAGCTGTATCGGGTTGAAATAGGAGGGAATTTCTGGAATAATACATTTTACACATAATTTAGAGGTTAACCGTCGAAAAGTTGAGCCAATAGCAATTGGCCTTATACCGCTATCTTTTTTTTTTAAAGCTATTAGATTAGCGCCGTATAAAATATCAGTGATGGCTTCATCCGTTTTACCGGACACTAACATATGAGTGAGGCTAGTGATGCGATCAAGAAGAGTTCTGCCAGCGTCACCTGCCTCGCTAGATGTTAAATCTTTTAAATGTTGAGGCGTTATACCATCTAGACCGCCGACAGAACCATTCTTAAATGATAGCAAAGCATTGTGCACTTCAGTGGGAGTAAAGTGAGGGGGAACTCCTGACGGAACAGGGGAAACTGGTAGAGTAAGAGTTGGAGCTGGAGGTGGATGCTTATTCAATAGCGCCGAAAGAGTATCTGGGCAGTCCGGAGCGACGACATCGTTAGAAAAAAGCAATTGTGCGGCTCCTTTGAGGTCACCGTCGCTGATTATGTCTTCAATTCTTTTGAATATTTTAAAGTTGACAGGTTTTGCAGATTTGAATTTGTTAAAAAGGGAAAAATCTATGGGTTCTGATAGGTTACAGTTATTTTTAATGTATTGAGTCAGAGAGATATTGTTTAATTTTGTTTTATCTACAAAAAGGACACGGTACGCAAATGTTAATAACTGTTCCCAGCTTTCAACATTATTGTATTGAATAACTGAGTCTACGACCTTAGAGAGGGCACGTGCTGCTGAAATTCGTGCTCCTCGCGGAATTCTCTTAATAAGAGGGTGGTTATTTTTTAACAGTGAAAGTTTTTCCCAGAAAGGGAGATCGAGGGCAGAATTTAAACAAGGGTGATTACCAGAAACATGTGAATTCACTTGAGTGGGTACCTGTGCTTTGTGAGCTCTTCCTATCTGAATTTTCAGTCCCCTTCGGCCTTTAAAAAAGCGAGGTTGCACGCAAAGGGCGCACTGCACTAACAACCAGCCGTCGTCCGGACCAGAAAGCTGGATAGAGTCACCTTGTGACATGGCACCCCATACAATAAATTATTACAATTAAATATAGAATTAAATAACACTATAAATACATTTACAAGCATAAAAATAGTAAAAAATTAAAGTAAATGCCAAAATTTGACTAGGAGACGTCATTGTCTTGCTTTGATGGAAATACGAGTAGGTGGCCCGGCGACCGCGCAGAGGGGACTTTGTCCTATCGGCTGCAGCAGTAATGTTGCTAGGCAACAACTTCGCGTCCTTGGCGTCCTCAGTTACGTCAAAAATATATTATATAAACAAGTAAACAGGAATTTGTCCTCTGCACTCTCTTCCAGACTGGCCCAAGCGCACAGAGACTAAATAAGCTCTAAAAAGTTGCCTTTTGATACAATTTCATGTAACTTCGAAGTATTTTCGTGGAATATTGATCCATAGCGCTTAAAATAACTCTAATCAAACAATTACGAAATTAAAGAAGTTATAAATGCTTTTTTTCCCCTGAACTTATAAGGCCGTTTTAGAAAAAAAGTTACCTAAAATTATTATCTTAATCTTTTTTGAAACTGCATCACACTTTTAACTAATTACCATGTGAATTTAAATGAGTTTCTTCAATGGAATCATGCTCAAATTATCATTCAAATTGTCAGAATTGTAAAATTCAAGTTATCTGTTTATCAGCTAAAACTTGATTACAAATAGCCATAAAACGCTTTCAAAATGACCATTTTATTGCTCAATACAGATAATACATCGTCTTAGCAAAAAAAAACTAAGGCTATGAATGCGCTTATTTAGACGACTTTTATGTGATAAAATATATATTTTTAAACGACTTCAAATCTATGTGAAACTAAAAAGTCAGCATTTTGAACACCTAATGTAACTTTTTTTTATAAATAAATCCATTAAGTCAATTTGACACACTAAGTTTTTAACGTGTATGTCTAGTTTGTAATGACTGCCTCTTTCTCTCTCCAAGGAATCTCTTCGTGCTACTCGCATTAAGCACTCTAATCGTAGTGATTCATGTAGGCTTCGGCGGGTTTTCGAGCAAAAACCACTAAATATAGAGCCGTAAGCACAGTTATTTTTATTAAGATACTTACTACGTAACAGATGAATCACATCACAATAATTTTACCATTTTGTCAAAATTGGAAATGCGTGCTGTCATGTGACAAGGATAATATAATGCGAGGGCTACTCGCATCTTCTTTCGATATACATGTCAGTACTTACTTTATGTCATCGCGTCAGTTCAACCACAAAATAAAGAGTTTACAGAAGGACCGCTCGCACCTTTTTCCAAATCTTGCGTGAACCACCTAGGGTTACTACTATATTCGCTCTGAATTTTTAAAATTAAGTAAGTTAGTTATACCTACTTGACAGAACCGGCCAAAAACAAAATTCATCATGTGAAAAATTGCACCAAGTTCGACAAAAACAAAAACACTCGTGACAGTGCGACTTTCACTGAAGCTCACTGACTTTCCTTGTAATCTCATATCTCTGTGTGCGTGCGTCAAAAATGGCGTGTTGTTCTAAGCGGGCTATCTGTCAGAGCGCCGCGCATGTCTAATTTGTGGTTCAACCGTGAGATTCGCGTACAAATGCTCTACGCGGCTGTTGACAACCAACTGCCAAATAGGTCAAAGAATACCCGCCGGCTGGTAGGTGATTATCGTGCGCAAGTACATGGAGTGACAGGCCTGCCGTAAGTCTGTTTATTTAAACATACGATTTCATCTCAGGCCAACGCTTACGCTTGTCAATTTATTTTAAAACTCTCCCATAACGCTTTAAATCTAAGCATAAAATATACAGGATTAATATTTATGGAGGAGCTTGTAATTAATTAGGTACCTTAAATTAAGTCATTTATAATGCTAATTTTAGACTCTCTGAAGGGGAAGTGAACAGCCTTAATTTCTCGTGACACAAAGTTTTTTTTAAATCTCACGTTTTTTTCTTAAACTGGGTCATGGTTATAAGCCAGAAACAAGAGCCCGTAATTGAGTAAGATTTTGCTCTGAAGTGGATTATAAAAGGATTACAGAGAGAGGAAAAGTTCATTTCCAATTACTGTGAAAAAGTTATGATGATCTGATTAATCTATGCTGATATTATAAAGAAGAAAGATTTGTTTGTTTACATTGAATATGCTCCGAAACGATGGACCAATTTCAAAAATTCTTGCATCAATATAAAGCTTCATTATTAGAAAGGGACATAGGCCATATTTTTATTCAATTTAGGCTATATTTTAACGGGAAAGAAATTCTACGCTGGCGGACAGCTAGTTATATATATTTTGAAACGGACCAGGCTAGAAATCGAATCTATTTACTATTTAGCTGAATAAGGGTCTTTACGTCTACCACGAGTTGCCACTTTAAATTTACGCGTAAAAATTTAAAGGTAAAGGTACTTTTAAGTTTTTCTTAAACAACTCGTAAACTGTGGCTCTTAGTAAAAAAAATCTTTTACTCAAGTAATCTACTTAAACTTTTCTACAAAAAAGGTTCCATTCACTTTTTCTCTGGGATCAAGATTTAACGACTTAATGAAGCAGAAAGTTGAAGAGGATGTCGGCTTGATATATCCTCCTTAATGGATTGTCTCCACCAAATATCAACGTGTTCTTTATGAAACTAGGTCGTGGAGAGGTGGAGACCAAATGGTTTTCAGTGCGACTAGTTCAACAGCTTCCATATGCTAAAACGATTCTCCTCCTCCACAGCTTCTCCGGATGCGACTCCAACATCACACCTACGATCTACGGAAAAAGCAAAGTGGGAATTGCTAAGCTGTTCACGGCTAAACCAAAATTGACCCAAAAACATATTTGTCAGTTTTTCGTCCCCGTTGCTTGGGCTACCTAGTACTTAAATTTCTGTCCCCGTGGTACTTTAAGTCAGCTGTCATGATTGAGCTATTTTTTTTTATCAAGCATCTAGTTTCAGTTCACTTCTGCTTTCCTAGTAGTGTTAATAAATAAGATTAAGATAAGTAATTAGGATTTAGGACAATTTAATGGAACTTCTGTCATTTATTTTACGATTTTTTTTGCTCTTTCGATGTTTCAACTCAATGTAGCGAGAAATAAATGATAACATTCATTTAATTTAATTTTTTAGCAATTTTCAATGCTTTATTTTCCATCGAAAGATAGAAACTAGTAAAATTCGAAAAATTGTCACACTCGAGAGGTCACATAGCAGCCATTACCATTGCACTACTGGCCTGTTGGTGCAATGGTAGCGATCCTTCCTGTAGCACCGGAGGTCGTGGGTTCGATCCCCTGCAAACATGACAAACATTTGTGTGAGGGAAATTTGAATTTATTGTGTGTCTGGGTGTTATTATCCGTTTAATACTTAGAAATACTAGATAGACGACACGATTGGCGTAGTGCGCTGTAGCACGGTTTCTCGCCTCGATTTCCCTAGTGTCCCGGGTTCGATTCCCGGTCGGGTCAATTCAGGAAGCGATCTTTTCTGAATTGACTCTGGTCTGGGTGTGCTGGGAGACGCCCCTGGCTTATTTCCTTGTGTGGTACCTCGTAACACAGGGATATTAATCCCTACTTCGAGACCAACAAGAGGTGTGTTGTCTGGCACATATTTATTTATTTATATTTATTTATTTTATAAATACTGAAGTATGTTTATCAGTCTCTAACACCCATACGAGTAGAAGGCTCAGCTTAGTTCCGGGTCAGATCATCTTGGTGTATTTGTTTCAGATATTTATTTATTTCTATAAGATAAAATAAGGTATTCTTTATTGCACAAATATAACAATTACAAAAATAAAGTTTACATAACTTATTAGTACAATTCAGGCGGCCTTATCGCTAGAAGCAGTCTCTTTCAGGCAACCTTCGGGTAGAGAAACAAAAAAGAGTGAACAGTAATAGCCTGTCAGGCAATGTTTTTCAGCAAAAAATGGGCGATGCCGAAACGAAAACGCATCGTGCAGGCGATGAAGGGGCCTAACAGTTACCATTAGGCGGCCTAAAAAATGTCGGAATCGCGCGTCGTATTGTTAAAAATATACTTTTCTGAAACAAAAACATTTATTCAGAAAGTAAAAGGCGTACCCAGCTGAAAGGGAATCCCCAACGAAGTGGTTTTGAACCCGTCGTCACTTGCCAAGGACCTCTTTTGTTTCATTTCACTCTTTGTTTTTTTATTAGCAGCTGGCTCTGAGAACTACGTCAACGTGTAACAACTCAAAAGTCACCATTTTCCTTGTATATTTTAAAAATGATTGAAGTAGACTAGGCAACTCTACGATGGGTTACTTTTATTAATTAACAAAGTTTTACTACAGTGAAAATATTTATTTTAAATATCTTTCTAGTATAGAACTAAGTACTGCTGTAACCAAGAGATGAGTAGTACTGGACCTCGCGACGGCTTTCCATCAAGTGGAGCGAGGACATTTCGACGGGCGACATAAAAAAAAGTAGATTTTCACTATAAGTGTCAAAGACGATACACGTAATTATAAACATTATTTATTATATGATACAATGAACAGAAAGTTACCCCCAGACCAAATATTATTACATATTAACGGCCCCCACAAACTTCGTTCTGTCAAAAGTTATTGGCAAATGATTGACAGCTGTAAACATTTAGTTTGGAAAAATGATTTCCTTTTTTTTTTTTCATCAATTTCCCAATGTTTTGAATACCTATATATATCCTATTCCTGATGTAGACAAATCCAAAAACACAAAAATCATCAAAATCTTGAGTTATAAGTGGTGTAACTAACTCGACTTTCTTTTATATACAGGGTTACTTTATAAACACTATCTAAAATTTTCCCAGACATTAGGCATCAATCGAAGACAGCTTTTTATAAAAAAAGGGTGGGTCTTTCTGAGTTTGGCATTATTATATTTTTTTCGAACAGATTATTCGTGCGCCGTGGTTACTTATTCAAAATTAAATTTCAACTTCTGAATAAAGCGCGGGCGGGGGAGTTGAGAGTCTGCACGTCGCGCAGTATCAACGAACTAGTGTTTTTTTTGTCCCTTTGAGTAGTTATGATAACATTAATTAACTTAACTTCCTTTCACAATCCAGGAGTTCGAGTCGCGGGTTCGAATCCCGCTTAAGTCCCAGGACCAGGTCGAAATTTTCTAGTTTCTATCTTTGTGTAGAAAACAGAGCATTGTTTAATGCTAAAAAATAAAAATTCACTTATCCAATAGCTAGTTTCATCTTAATCGAAAGTTAAATATTTGCAAAAATATTTCTTTCGGATGTTGAAGGCACTTGCCTATAACATTGATGATACAACGTTGGCTTACCACGTAAAATACACTAGATAAATTCGCCAGGTCTGTTAACGGCCTCGGTAGCTCAGTTGGAAGACCAGTCACCCGGATTGTGAAAGGTCGCGGGTTAGAATCCCGCTTAAGTCCTAGGACCAGGTCGAATTTTTCTAGTTTCTATCTTAATATTTTAGTGCAGAAAAATACGTATTTTGCCATTTTCTCCATAGATCCTCATATTTCAATTCGGATGGTGTTTAAAGAGTAGCCCTGTATATAGATTTTGCCTAGGCGCAGAAAAAACAATTGCGCGTTACATAAATGGTGAAATGAAAATCCCTCGTTCCGAGTCCTGTTACAAATCTTTCATTTAAATAAAAACTCAACTTCAGATAATCAATTTAAGTTAGGATCGTAGTTGAAATAAAACTTCGGTTCTTCGTAATACGTAGTTTATTGAAAATAATAAACTTCTCTCGCCCGTAATTTACAATTGAAAATATTTAATTTGTAGCGTAACTACAATATTATAGGTATATTACAATATATTTAATATTTATGTGCAACATTAAAAGCGGTCCTTATCGTATATCTACAAAACTAAGTATAATATTTCTTCACGATCCTTCCCCATGCTTTATTATCGTGTCAAATCAATTCCCGTTTCTGTTAACTAAAATAAACACTATGGGATCTATTCACAATAAAAAAATATGATAGCTGGCATAGAACCATGGTTAGGTATTTCCTGACAGAAATTGATCTTAAAATATTGCATCACGATAACAGTGTAACCGATACCTATATACATTTTAAACATTCAGGCTACCTTAGTTATTAATTTGAATTTTGCGAAATTGTCTGATGAAATTGCATTTAAAAATAAGCTGCTCATAAATTATTAGATCAAGTGGTATCAAAAACCATATTGTTAAATTAAACCCTAACGGCGAATATCGATAAAACAATAGGTTGAAGAAATCGAACCATCATTATAATGAATCGCATTACTCTGCTGTATCTGCTTGCTACCTTTTTCTAAGTTCTGTAAAAATAGGACCTAAACCAGTAAAATGCATCTAATTTTAAGGTTTTCATTCACATTGTCCAAATTAATTTAAATAATTGATATTATGAAAATGATAAATTAATTTACAATTATACATTTCACAATTTAATTATTCATGACATTTTCTGCTCAAGCCAAACTCAGCTTATTTGAAAAAAAGATTCAAAGATCTCTGCTGCAGCCCGTCAGAAGCTGCGTAAATAAATGAACTTTGCCACTTGGAATAAAAACTTGCGTCATAACTCATAAAATGGAAACGTATTAACTTTTCCAACTTTGGATAAAGCAGTATCTTATCAGACAATTTCAGTTAAAACTAGCACTTTGTGCGTAAGCAAAATAGAAATTGCCAATTCCGTTACATTGGTTTTTACTTATTTTTACAATCTTAACAATCTTCATTGGCACTTTATAATAACCTAATTTCCATAATCTTAAATGCCTAATATCCATTTATTTACAAGCATAGGAATCTTAGTTCAGTTTTAATGTAAAGTGGTTATGTCTATAAAATCAGGACGTTATGAACAGTCTCTGAGAGTAGAGCAGTATTAAGGGTATCATTCATTTATTTATAAAATTGTTGCTGCTTTCCGAACTTGGCCTTTTAATTTAGCGTGTGCCTTTACAAAAGGATTTGTGCAGGAATAGTATCTATCAGATTTTTTTTCAAATACCGCAACAATGAAAATGTAAATGGCCATTCTGTAAAACAAGAGATTGTCAATAATTACCATTTCTAAATATATATTTTTTTTCCTAAAAATTTCAATTTATAAAAAAAAAAAAATACGGCCAACGGGCCAATCTGCCACATTCCGCCTGTATACACATGCATTTGAAGCACTGCGTTTTTTTTTGTTATAGTGATACCCAGCTCTGGAAATATGTTCGAAGGCTAATAAATTAAGTAGTGAACTTCGCAGTTTGTATTAAAATTTCAAGAACGCCGCGCCGAAGCAAAATGGCGATGTAATTGTGATTTTTTTCTTTTTTGTAATTGTTTTACTAGATTTTATTACAAAAGTTCACCAGATTTTTGAAATTAATTAATATAAGCTGAAGAAAGTGGTGCTTTGACTCTTAGCGTACATCCTTTATTACAGTAAAAGCCATGGTATTTCTGTAAGCTTGACTCACAATAGTTCATTATTATTCACATATTAAGTAGGTATTATAATTAAATTTGTACGACAGTATGTTCCTGTATTGTCAAAAAAGGCAAAGTATGAAAAAAAAACAAATAATAATTTTATGTTTGGCTTATGTCTCACAAAACACAAAGTAAAAATCTAAGCTATGGAAACAAAGTTACAAATCTGCAAAGGACTTTTAAAATATCCGTGTATTAATTTACTCCAGAAAATAATTTATTCGGTTCCAAGATCAGAATTAATTAGAAACGTCTTGCCTTAATTAGCCAAAACCTCTTAAATATTTATATTTATCGTAGTATCACTTCTGGGTACTTTAGCCTGACGTCTAGTAATTTAAATATTATGTAATAGTCGACATTTTCTACCTACTTAGCTAATTGCGCTGTATTGTAACTGTTAAAGATAGCGCTTCTCATAATAAAAATACACTATACCGGGTGATTATCAAAAGAATTACAAAAATGATATGGCATAGGTACTCATTAAGAGATGTATTAACTATGTTGGTCAGAAGGAAGGGTGTATAGTTGCAGAAATTAATATGTTATATATGACAACAATCTACCAGCAATGTACTAGTTATAGTACCTTTAATGAAATTCAATGTACGAGTTCCCCCATGGAACAGGAGCAATTATATTAATAAAGTTAGCCGCGGTCCTGATGGTAAGAATTACGGGTGAATGCTGAGAATGAAAGTAATAGATATCTCATGAAGCATGAAAACCTACCTATGAAAATTTCATTGTTTTTTTTGACCAGAATAAAATATTAAGTAGGTATACGACACGATTGGCGTAGTGCGCTGTAGCACGGTTTTTCGCCTCGATTTCCGTAGTGTCGCGGGTTCGATTCCCGGTCGGGTCAATTCAGGAAACGATCTTTTATGAATTGACTCTGGTCTGGGTGTGCTGGGAGACACCCCTGGCTTATTTCCTTGTGTGGTACCTCGTAACACAGGGATATTAATCCCTACTTCGAGACCATTACAAGAGGTGTGTTGTCTGGCGCATATTTATTTATTTATTTATATTAATATGTTCTAGATGGCTAACGGGAGTCGTTAACATACATTCAAACAGTTGATCAACCTTTTGGAAACCGTATTTGGAAATGTATTGGAATTCCGTAAAAACGTAAATTTAAAGTGGCAACTCATGGTAGACGTACTGGATTTTATGTTAAAAAAATAAACAACAATATATAAAAACGCTTGTAAAAAATTTCGAGGTAAATTCATTGGTTTACTGAGTCAGCTGTAAAAATATATTGACTAAACTCAAGTATTTAATTATGAGAAGCAATATCATATTACGCACAGTCACGTGCAAAAACATAACACATTAACATTTTGAGGAAGATTGTGAGAGAGAAAGATATTAGACATTCTTGCACGTAACTGTCCCTAAGAGCGGTTTCAGACTAGCGTTTTATACGCGCGTATAAGTTGGTTTTTACAGTTTACAGGTGCTCCTTTTTCCAAACGTGTAAAACGAGCGTTGACGCGCTGGTAATCTCGTATAATTTATATGGAACTAATTACCGGTTCACCACTACCGGTTTCAGCGAACACGCTGCAATAATCCCGTGTACGCGCGTTAGTTTCATTGAAGTGCAAAATATAGCGCTTGTGTAAGCGCATATGCCAAGCAAACGAATACGCGCGAGAAAATCGCTTATCTAAAACCGGTCTAAATGTAGTAATGTAGGTAGTAGTATAGCGCCTACCTCTATACAATAATAAAGGCACTGCCTTATACGTTTAATATTGGCACAATCAACAACAAATTAGACCCATAGTGGTGACGTAATAGCAATTCTGGGCCCTTTGTACAATCACTGCGGTCGTGGGTCTTGCGAGCGAGTTACAATGGGCTGTGGTTACACGACCGATCGAAGATCGTAATAGAACGTAATCACTGTTCTGAAACAAGCCTATATTGGTTGAATTTATTACGCTATTAGTAATGATAGATACAGTAGTGCATAAAAACAATTAAAAGACGATATAATTCATCTTTTAAGACAGATAACCAAATGTGTATAAAAAAAATGTGTGAATAGAACGTGTACACAATTAGTAATGTCATTTAAAAAGTAGGATTTTAGTTCTAGTATCAGGTAATTGGTTTCATCATTATATGGAGTCAAAACTTACTGGTGTGAAGAGACTCCACCTATGAAATAAAATAGAGATGGTCGTCTGACTTTTTATTTAGACCTTTTAGTAATAAAAAATATGAGTGTTGTATGAGTTTTTTTTGAACAGTACCTCACATTCACAGCCTTTTAAATACTATCAACGAAAACAAATTAGCTATTCAGCTGGTAATTAATATACTTTCAAACACAATATAGTGGCCATGTGTGTGTTATACAATGAATCCACTCTCTCTATGAGTCGTAATAATTTGTTGTTGACAGAGCGTTATTATTTAGTCTATTTACATAAACAAGCATTTTCCACTTCACAATGGCGTTGGCAAGTATCAAACAGTTCTGGTTTTCCCATAACAATTTACATTTGTTTTCAGAACTAACAAAGCCTCGAGATAATTTCTGAAAACGTGAAATTGAGGTCACTGGGCGGAAAGTAAGACGTAAAAGTAGGCTCGTTAAATAAACTTTCAGATGAAATTTAATGAAAATAGCTATGTGTTTATACAAAGTGTATATAATTAATATGTAATTAACTTTACAGACCACTTATTATAAAGTTCTCGTTAATAACGTGCTTGTTAGGAAGCGTAAATTAATAACATCTAATACGAGGCACTACCTAAGGTGTCAGCTAAAAGCTTAAACGAAGCTATGACCACCGATCAATAGCAGGATGACCATCCAAAATGACGGCTCTGCATACGACACGTACGAGCATCAGCGTCACTGCGTCACGTTCCGTGAAGGTGCGTCCTGGATCCCAGCATGAGATTTCGGTACTGTTAAGTATGTACCTAGCTATAGCAACGCGGCTGCGCCCGCGTCTTTCTTTTGTAATAAATCAGTGCGTTGACAGCCGTCTTGAGTTTCACTCGCCCCGTGTATGCATATGTATCATTGGCGACGAATACTTACCCGCGTTTTCAAAAATAAAAATGTCCTTTGCTAATTTCGGTAACTTATCGAATTTTGATCACAGTTTACATACCTGGAAGACTTACAAGAGTAGGCTAACTCAGTGGTTTATTGCGAATGACGTCAATCAGGAGAACGATCCAGTCGGGGTAAAAAGGCGTGCAGTTCTACTCAGCGCACTCAGCGAGGGCACTTTCAAGCTCGCATCGGATCTAGCGCTACCCAAGGAACTTCAAGATGTGCCTTACGAAGACATCGTTTTGCTCCTGGATTCACACTTCACACCGAAGCAGATTGGGTTTAGTGAGCGCCATAAATTTTACGCCGCCACCCAACAAGAAATGGAGTCACCCTCACAATGGGCCGCTAGACTACGAGGGTTAACTGCGCAATGCAATTTCAGTAATGTGGAGGAAGCATTAAGAGATCGCTTTATAGTGGGAATGCTGCCAGGGGCTGAAAAAGAAAAAATGTACGTCCAAGATCTAGCAGGCCTCACGCTGACTAAGGCCGTAGACTTGGCCGAAAGTCTGCGAAGCGCGCGCGCCGCCGCCATCAGCTCCGCAGGAACGCCGGCGCCGCTGGTCGCGGCGAATCACGAGCAGCTGTTCAAGATTGCGCAACGCAGCGGCACTGATGGCCGACGTAGTGAAAAAGTGAAGTGTGCAGTGTGCGGTTATACTAACCACAAATCGGAGTCGTGTCGATTTGCTAATTATACATGTCGGAAATGTAATATAAAAGGCCATTTGCGCCGTATGTGCAAAAAAGTAAATTATGTTTCCACGGTGGCGTGTGAGGCAAACGAGGACGACGACGACGACGGTAAGTTGTACAATATACGTACAATTAAAGGGGAACCACTAGTTGAGACGGTGTTAATTAATGGTCAAAAGTTTCGTTTTGAAATTGACAGCGGATCGGCGGTTTCTGTCATGTCTGAGAAAACGTACAAATCGCATTTTAAAAACATGCCTTTGATTGCTACAACAAAAAAACTTGTTAGTTACACTGGTGAGGTGCTTGGGTGCATTGGTTGTATAGCGTTATCAGTACAGTGGGATGACCGTACGCGCGTGCTAAGTCTATTTATTGTTCGCGGCAACGGTCCGTCCTTGCTAGGTCGAGATTTCATTTCTCAATTTGAATTGCAGCTGTGCCCGGTTCAATATTGTAGTGATGACGATTTTATCAAGACGTTGCAAGCGCATTATCCTGATTTGTTCTCAGGAAAGTTAGGGAAATTCAACAAGTATGAAGTAAAGTTAACCTTGAAAGAAGGTGCCAAACCGGTATTCCGTAAAGCGCGGCCGGTGGCATTCGCGTTAAAAGATAAGGTGGAAAGTGAAATTAATAGGCTGGTCGATTTAGGAGTACTTCGTCCTGTAGACCACTCTGATTTCGCATCTCCTATTGTTCCGGTTTTGAAGCGAAACGGGTCTTTACGAATCTGTGCGGATTACTCTGTCAGTATAAACAAACAGTTGGTTATCGAACAGTATCCATTGCCTACAGTAAATGAATTATTTTCTAAATTATATGGGGGAAATCAATTTACAAAATTAGACCTTTCAATGGCCTATAACCAGTTCTGCTTAGATAATGACTCACAAAATCTAACTTGCATTAACACACATCGCGGTTTGTTTGCGTACACGCGCCTCGTGTTTGGCCTAGCCAGCGCGCCAGCGATTTTTCAACGCGCAATGGAAAATTTGCTTGCTGGCATTAGCGGCGTGCTGGTACTATTGGACGACGTGTTAGTAACGGGATCAGACCGAAATCAGCATGTAGACAGACTGAATCAGGTGCTCAAAAGGCTACAGGGTGCTGGATTAACCTTACAAAAAGAAAAATGTGTTTTTTTCTGTGATGAAGTGAGCTATTTGGGCTACGTAATTAACAAAGAGGGATTAAAAAAATCTCCCGATAAAGTAAAAGCAATATTAGATGCACCAATGCCTGAAAATGTAAAACAATTACAATCATTTTTAGGCTTAGTCAATTATTATAGGGGATTCGTTCCAGGTGCTTCTAGTATTTTAAGCCCACTATACGAACTCTTGAAAAAAGGCTGCAAATGGGTTTGGTCTAAAATACAGAACAAGGCGTTTAGCGAAATCAAAAAAGTTCTAGCGTCGGAACAAGTTCTAACACACTTTAACCCAAATGCAAAAATCATTTTAACGGTGGACGCCTCACCTACTGGTTTAGGAGCCATTCTGTCGCAGATTGAGGAAGATGGCAACGAAAGACCTATATCTTTCGCGTCCCGTACCCTCAACAATGCTGAGCGTCGATACTCTCAGATTCAGAAAGAGGCAACGGCAATCATTTTTGGGGTAAGGCGGTTTCACCAATATTTGTATGGAAGGTCCGTACCGTTTGTGTTACGCACAGATCACAAGCCCCTACTGTCTATTTTCGGATTACAGAAAGGTATCATTGAGGTATCCGCCAATCGACTACAACGTTACGCTTTGTTTTTAGCCGGTTACAATTATTGTATAGAATATGTAAAAAGTGAGAACAATAGTGCTGATTATTTGTCTCGTGCTAGCTTGTTTACGTCGGAGGGCGCGGAGGGCGCGGAGGGCGCGGAGGGCGCGGAGGGCGCGGGCAGCGAGGACCGGGGGGGACATGAGATTTGCGACCGAGCTGCCTATGTTTGTTTCGTTATAGATGGGTCTTCTCCGATAACACTTGAAGAGTTACGCGAAGCTACTAAGAAAGATTGCATTTTCAAAAATATTATTCATTACGTGCTAAATGGCTGGCCGCGAACGGTTAAAAATCCTAATTTAAAACCGTATCATATGTGTAGACTGGAATTGTCATATGAAAACGGATGTCTTATGCGCGGCCATAAAGTAGTGATACCGGAGGCGCTCCGCGGACGGGTTTTGGCAGAATTGCATACATCTCATTTAGGTATTGTCAAAACAAAAGCTGAAGCGCGCTCTCGGTTCTGGTTTCCAGGTATAGACGCGGCTTTAGAGCGCATGATAAGCCTATGTGAAGTTTGCGTTCAACTCCGGCCATCACCCCCCCAAGCGCCCGTGTCACCATGGCCATATCCCTCGCGGCCCTTTTACCGGATACACCTCGATTTTTTAGGGCCGATTAATGGACGTATGTACCTAGTTATAGTAGATGCTTATACAAAATGGTTAGAAGTTTATGAAATGAACACTTGCACGTCACCAGCTGTAATTGATAAATTGTACGAATTCATGTCTAGGTTTGGTTTACCACGCACAATAGTGACAGATAATGGTACATCATTCAATTCACAGGAATTTATATGTTTTTGTAAATTAAACGGAATTTCACACATGACGTCACCGCCATACCATCCGGCGAGCAATGGACAAGCGGAATCATACGTGAAAATAGTCAAACGTGGTATAAAATCTATATTACAGAATAGTAGCAGTATCAGACAAAGTAGACTAAAATTGTTGAAGTACGTGTTTGACTACCGTAACTCCATTCATTCAACGACGGGCGAATCACCGTCTCAGCTGGTGTTTGGTCGTCAGCTGCGATCTCGGCTCGATCTAATGTGTCCCCACTCATCGCCGCCGCCGGCGTCGCCCCCCTCTGCCTCACTCCGCATGCGTGTGCGTTCCCAACAGTGTTTACAAGCTGAGCAGCGCGGTGGTACAATCAGAACATTACATGTGGGACAAAATGTTTTTTACAAAAAGTATTTGAACAATAAAAAGTTTCTATGGTTAAAAGGGATAATAAATAAAAAACTAGGAAAAATGTTGTATGTGATTAAAGACTCAAATTCATTAAATTATGTCAGGAAGCATCAAAACCAAATTATACTTTATAACAGAGGGGCAGGGTCGGATATAAGTAATCAACCATCGGGGGACAGAGCCGTTCATTCCTACAACAGTAATGAAACAGGTTCTGATTTGACACCGGCTATACAATCAGAAGGAATTACTATACCTAGAGGAGGACAATGTGTGTCGCTTTCCCCTCATAGTACGCGTCGTTCATACGATGTGAGTGTGTCTCCTGCGACTGCAATGTTAGACCTCGACCCACAAGTTGACCCTTCACCATGCAAAGTGACAATGACAAGAGGAGTTCGTCGGCCGCCTTCATCAGACGATGAGGACGTGTTTCATGATGTTGAGACAGAAGTCACAGAAGAAGTTAACAATGTAGGCAGGTCTAAGCGCGCTCGCCCCCCAGTCAATTATAAACAGTTTATGTAACTGCTTATCTCTTAAGGTGAATATTAAAGGGGGAAAGATGTTAAGTATGTACCTAGCTATAGCAACGCGGCTGCGCCCGCGTCTTTCTTTTGTAATAAATCAGTGCGTTGACAGCCGTCTTGAGTTTCACTCGCCCCGTGTATGCATATGTATCAGGTACAGAGCGCTCTAGTGTACAGACATGGAACTAAAATGGCATACAAATTGCCACAGTTAACTGTCGTAGTTTACATACGTGACGGAACTCATGTTAGACGCACTGCGCTCACCGACCTACCTGACAAGCAAGGTCATCAGTCATCAGCTCCTCTTAAAGTATATTCAAACTGAAAACCTATAGCGCGTCCTGTGACACGCAGTGAACGTGGCTGTTCATGATGATCGGTCAACCATAGTTCAAAAACATTGAAGGTTTAATTTATATCTCAAATAAATCCAACTTAGTAAACAAAGGCGTGCATAAATACACCTCCTAATCCTGCAAATTCGGCCATAAGCCCGCGACCAAACATTATCATAAATGGGTCGTTTACTGATTCCCAACTACGATAAAATGGCCGCGTAGGGCGATTTGGTCGATGTTATCTTTGAAAAATATTCCCTCTAAATGGAAATGTTTTGGAGTAATGCCAATACGCGATCCGCCATTCCGTAATAAATGTATTTCGGTAAACTTTGGTTAAATGGTTTTCAATCAAAAAACCATTTTGAACGAATGTTTCAATAAAAAATTAGTGATCAGTAAAGTAAGTCTTCAATCAAGTATTTTATCTTTATCAAGACCCTATAGCCTTCTTTAAATTATGTTTTGATAGCTGTAAAAGTTTATACATACATGATCTGGTTTTGAAATTTTATTATTTGACAGTTACCTACATAATTACCATTTAATATTTTGCTTTTCGCCCATTGCCCTTGTTTTAACTGAACGTGAATTAATTGAGTATTAAATGATTTTATTATTATTTTATTATTATTAAACCATTTTCTTAAAAATAAAGTTTTGAAAACAAAGCAGTCATTAAAAATTCAGTCATAAAATTATCACGAACGATTCAAATGAATACCATCATCAACAACTTGAGTATGTGACTGTAAATTTTCAATATACATGTGTAAGAACTAAAATTAGTAAAACTAAAAATTGGTACAACTGAATACAGTTTGCGAACTTCAGCTCATGACTATGAACTTATACAATTCTAAGTATTGTTCGGTTCGAAGATCCAAATTCAGCCAAACGACCTTAAAATTCTACATGCTTATGTTGGTATAGGGTCCCGTCGACATACCGATATTTTTTTAATAATTATTCTTAAACGATACCTACTTCTGTTTACCGATCGCCACGTTTCGCTGACTCACTCTTCGGAATACTCCAATCTTCGGAAGAAAGAGCTGCAGTGGTAACTCTCATTTAAACTGATAATTTGTAAAGATAACCCTCGCTAACGGAAAATTGTACCTACTCCCAGCGATCCTGGCAAAACTCATACTCATTGTAGTACCGTTCAAGAGTTTTTTTAATTCGGTGTAACGTTGTTAATAATTGCGCAAGCTCTTCAGATTAGTTAGGACAGTTCCAAAGCATTTTTAAATATAACATTATAAACAATATCTCACTGTTTGACTTTTTGTATAACAATCACGTTTTCTACACGAACACTAAATTACACAATTTTATTGCACCATCAATGTTAATTGCACTGCTATAGACGCGCTAAAGTGGGGTCTCGTCTCCTGGCTCACTGTACGGCAGCCTCACAACCTTAGCCCCCGACAGCACCCCCACGCCCTCTAAGCAAGACCTCCTATTTGCTAGCACATCCCTTAGAAATGCTCTTCTGGGTCCTGCTAAATCAGTCCCCGTTATAGACCTAGTCAGTTTCCTTAGCGCTGGGAGTCTAAGAGCCTCCTCGTATGACGGAGGTTCATCCGTTGGAGTAGTCTGTGCTCGACCACCAAATGGATCTCTAGAACAAGTGGGAGACAGCTCTCTTGAGAAATATAAAGTACCCTCACCATTAGAGGCTTGGTTTTCTGGCATAGGCTGGTAATTGACCGGATTGGTTGCTCTAAAGTCTTCAAGAATTTGCCTCGCACTGCGGGCTGTGGTTAACACACCGGCCCAGGAACGCCTGTTTTGCTGTTTAGCTTCATTAGACCTAGCAGAATCAGCAATGTTGTAACTAGAATGAGTTCCAGCTATAGTGACTCTCGGTCTTCTTGGAGGCTCGTCGAACGAGGCCGCTTTTATTGCAGGTCTATTTGGTCTTTCTTCTGATTCAACGTTTACTAGCACATTTGGGTTTTCGGTTGGTTCTTCCCTGAGAGCGGCGTCGATACGCATCGCTTCTGAATACGAGGGGACTAAGGCACAGTTGCCTCTGATGGCTGCGAAGAGCTCGAGGCTGTCTACAGTGGACGCATGAGACAAGGGAAGGGTTCTAGGCGGACGGGGAACTGAGCAGAGAACTGCGCTCTGCTCGTCGGCAAGTGCCCAAGCGTAGTTGGTGGCAGTAACTGGTGGCAAGGTATCTGACAAATGAGTGTCCAGATCTAACTGCCGGCTCGGATCTAATTCGTAGTTGGTACCAAATATTTTTGTTATCTGAAACCAAAAACACACGTTGTAATCTTTTGAAACGGTCTCTAATACTATGAAACATCTGTCCTCCTTAGTAAATAAAATGAAGCAACCTTACAAATAATTACACTCTGAATTGACGTTTTCATTCATTAGAAAGAAAATGAGATAGACGGCTATAAATCACAGGCAAAAACCAAATTGCACTGTTCATAAATTAATAATATTTTCAATAAAATACTGACCGTATAATGCACATAAGCTGTATTACACTCTATTAAAATTCGAAGAGGCCAAGAGAGAAGTAGACAGGATAGCGTCCAGAAAAGAAGTTGTGATGAATACCACGGACATCGATCCGCCTCCCTGCAAACATATTATTCTGTAAATACTATTCAAGTTTAATTAAATAATTAATACCTGAACATAAGATGAGAGAGCTCTTTACCTATATGCTACCATGTACTCTTTGAACGAACTAACTCCTATGAGATCTAAGCCTTCACGCATCTCCATGAAATCGTCAAACCGCTCATGCTCAGCAAAGAATCTTGATCTCTGATCTTCAAATTCTGTAAACATTGAATGGTTTAAATATCAACTGTTACTAATAATTGTCAAAATGTGTGGAGTGGACGAGTATCCTTATACAATCTGCGAATTTAGTGTCTGTGTCTAGTAACAGACGTCTTATAACTGCAGACGATGAAAATGACCTTGGATACAACGCGAGTTGGACATATTTTTTCATGTCATAGCAGCAACACTGTTCTCGCCACCATTAAAAAAATATAATTTACTGGTATATAATTTACACAACACATGAGGCACCTCATGTGTTGTGTGTGTATCAAGTCAAAATAAAGGAAGATTCTATAATATTTTCCAGACTTTTACTCTGTCTATAACAGAGTTAATGGTCCTTCGAGTCGGATTGCCGGAGCCGGTTGTATCCAACAGTAACTTTCAATGTACGCTGTTGCGGACCCCGACGTGACATCACGTCGGGGTCCACCACTGTTGCAGTGTTGTCAAGGAGACGCAATAAACTGTTGGACCTTAAGAATTACTATATAACCACAGACGGAATGGCAGTGAAATGAGACAACAGTTGGTTATTACCAACGGTGGTTGGTCTGGTTTATTATAATTCTACTAAAGCTTATATACGAACTCATACACGTACACTGTGCGTACACTGTGTGTGCCTAATCTTACCACGTGAAAATCCGGCATAGTACTCCCCCCTTTTAAAAAAAACATAATTTACCCTCTTGCAAAATTGAAGTCCTGAATAATTGCAATGAGATAGGATGTTAATTATATCACTTCAACGGAATCTGAGCACTGGTTTGAATAATCTACCTGATCTTATCATGTACGTGCTCTTGTCTTCTTCCAAACCATCACGTTCTCGAACCATTATTTATAATAAACGCTGTGCAGGCAAATACCTTCTCATAGGTGATTTTGTATGCCTATGCACTTTTACGACAATATTGTCACGGCCACTTATGTGTGCAATATTGTGAAATAAAATCTTCTTAGCACCTTTGTTGTCCTCGGCTTGGGGAACTTGTTGATGCTTTATAATATTTCTTCTGCCTGGCGTATCCCTTGGCTCGTTTCGTTACACGATAACCTAAGAAATCAAACTCGCTCTAGAGGAATTAACTATCCAATTAATTAACCCATTTTCGTACAATTTTTCGAACACAATCTCCATGGGTTAATTTTTGAACCATCTGCGGCCTAGATGTAGCTTACACTTCGGAGACATTTGTTCCGGTATCGTTAAAATACCCCATACCACCTTTTCGGTCGGTGGACTGACGTGACATCACGTCGGGGTCCACTACTGTTGCAGTGCGAGGAGACGCAATAAGACACAGTTGGACCTTAAGAATTACTATATAACCACAGACGGAATGGCAGTGAAATGAGACAACAGTTGGTAATAGTCTGGTTTATTATAATTCTACTAAAGCTTATATACGAACTCATACACGTACACTGTGTGTGCCTAATCTTACTACGTGACCATCCGGCACGTACGCGAATAGATTAAAATTTTCACCGGTGTGGTTTTTTCATAAGTCAAATGAGAAATTAGATTTATTTTTGGGGAGGTTTTTTTTTCTGTATTTTTACTTCATCAATCTTTTGTAATACACAGAATCCTGTCTTTCTAAATTCGTTATTTTGTTCAGTCCAGGTTGACTACTTCCACCAAAGTATAACACAATATTTCATTCATTAATAATAAAAACACTTTCTTACCACTGGCAGCCTCGATGTTAGCGAAAGCGAAGCCTTTGCTGAAGCGGACCTTGGTGATGGGCGTCTTGGCGTCGAGCACGAGGTTCCTGGACGCATCGCGCTGCCCGCAGCACGCGTGCGCGAAAGATGTACTCGCGCTGTGTGTGTTCACACGCTCGTAGTATACCTAGTGACGAGTGTCTCTCTCAGTACTCTCAATAATATAGATGCAAAGAATATTTTATTTCGCATTTAGTACAGTCACTTATATGAGAAATAAATAATGGGGTTAAGTAAAACACAAATAGTCTAGCATTCAACGCATATTTGGAACCGCCTTTTAAGCAAGTCTGAGTCGAATGCGTAATACCAATGAGTATTTCATAAAATGATCGCTCTTTCGGTTTCTTTTTTACAACTATGTGGTATTACATAAATAGATGAGCTCCAAACATAGATCCTCCCGAGCACAGCAACGTGTACTACGAAGAAATAAATAACATTTAAAAAAAATGTTATTTCCACATTATATGAATGACACTTTAGAAACTGATATGCCCTGAAAATGTATAAGTAGGTATAAACAATTCGCAAAAAAATATTTTCGTTCAATTAATAACGATAAGTTTATTTTAATTATTCGACAACCAATGAGGCTTGAAATCTGGAAAATATTTATTATAAAGTGTGAATTACCTGGGTGGTTGTGTACGCGTCGCCATTTCTGTACCTCGTCACCTGTCGCTTTCGCCTTACGTAGTGATAACATATTGCCTTCCACCTGTGAAGTTAAACAACTCATAATACTTCGATACATAAATATAGTAAGCAGGACATCATCCATAATAATCAAATTCATCAAAAACCATCGCTACAAATTTCAACCTTCCCTTAATAGCTTGTCTCTGCCAGACACGCCATTCATTGAATTTGTAATTACAACAATGGCTCTGATAAGGTTATTTTTGGAAGTGTTCGGCGTGGGCGGGAAATCAAAGGCCTATGTTCGGGGCACGAATAAGACAAATATTTCGATGAAAGTGAGATTATTTCAGCAAGATTGTTTATAGAACTACTACGAGTACCCTTAAGCAGGTTTAGGGAGTGGAACAAATAAAGTTTTATCCTTACAATTTAAAATGAATAAGTATGTTTTTAAAGTAAGATATATTTTTGATGCACTTTTTATCTAAGCCAAACTGTTTGTGTGCCCAAAGAGAATTTAATCACTACGTTTTATGTCTACCATGAGACCATGAGTTGTCATTACGTTTACGGCGATCGTTGCGTTCAGAAATTTGTATGACATTTTTTGGTCCCTTTTTATATCACTAGAGGCGCCCGTATCGAAATCCCATATAAATACGTCAAAACCGTTTACACGAACGCAACCGCCTATCATTGGTGTCAACTTATGGTAGACATACATACTTTTTTGGACTTTTACAAATGCGACATCACATGGTGCCTGAATGAACTGTCTGCTTTGGCCTGCTTATTACCAGATAAATATACGAGTACTGTGCAACTTAGTCTTCACGGCATCAATAAAGTGATAGTAAATCTTGCCATAGAGGAGTAGCTCTCACTAGACCGAAATAATCAACTTGGGTATTCTGGGCACTAAGTCAAGCTCCTGGCTAGCTGGATGTCATGCTGCTTCAATACCTAGTCTACCAGGTAGAGTACTTCCTCCACCAGGTAGACTCGGTAGAACTGTCTGAACTGTTTGCTTTGGTCTTCTTATGACCAGGTGAACCTACTTATCAACTTAGGTCTTCCCACCATCTAGAAATAAACAGAAAAAAATTACAACTTACCAAACCCTTGGAGTAGCAGTCCTCATGGCATGTACCCTCGCGCTGACAGCAGCCACATCCACCCTCCTAGCTAGCTGAATGCGCGCAGTGCTGTGGTAGCACTCCACCAGGTAGACCAGGTACAGCAGCAGCACGAACGCGATTGGGATGTATGCGTACCCGACGTCGCATGGTGACTCACGCACTGTCCGCTTTATCGGGTGCCTGAGATGCATGAAGCTGATTTAGAGGTTAGTAGCCAAGGATACTTCGAGATTAGAGCTTTAAAGTTAGTTTTGGGTTGGAATTGAGGCAACCAAATTAAGCTCCGGGAGGTGTAGGTGAATGAACCACCATTCGCTCGTAAACAAAATATTTATTAAAAAAAAGTTAAATTGTTTTGATAACGACTATTATAGGTATATTCTAATGGACCCCGTTTTTGCCTTAAGAACGTTCATGGAAGGATACAGACTGAAGAATACACCTTTGCATCTCCTTTTCTTAGACATGTAGAAGGCCTTCCATTGTGTCTCTCGAGAGATGATCGGTTGGGCGCTGCGGTACAGGGCCGTTCCCCCGGGAACATAGACCCCGGTCTATGTTGGCATTACCCGAGACATGTACCACGACCCTAGTTCCATAGTTAGGACTGCGGTTTGTGACACGTTTCCCTTTCCTATCACAGTTGGAGTACACCAAGGTTCCGTGCTTAGCCCGTTCCTGTTCAGTGTAATATTCGACGTTCTGTCAAACAGCATCCACGACCACCACGAGCAACCACCCTGGTTGCTCATGTAGGCTGATGATATTGCGCTCGCAGATTGGCACAGGGAACGGTTAGTACATCGGGTAAATAAGTGGAAGAAGTCGCTTGAGAAAAGCTTAATGTATCGAAGACGGAGTACATGGCCTGCAACACCACAAATCCCCTGTCCGCCCGCATAGGCGTTGACGTGGCCGAGCGCACGGACTGTGTCAATTACCAGGGATCTGTGCCGAGTGCGTCCGGAGACATCAACAGCGACGTCAGATCCCGAATTTCCGCGGCTTAGGCAAAAAGGCGCGATGTGACTGGTGACAGAATGCCGATCAAGCTAAAGGGGCAGGTCCAGAAAACAATCATTAGGTCTATCCTTCTATAGGGCAGTGAAACATGGCCGTTACAAGAGCGACACAACACAAGCAGGAGAGCGCGTCACGAAAATGAAGATGCTGCGGCGTGCGGAACATCCACATCCGCGGTAGCCTTCGTGTTCGTGACATCGCAGACAAGCTGGTTATGTCTCACGAAGATCGGCAAACTACGCGGGAAACAAATGTCTGGCCATGCCGCTTCCGCCAGGTACCAGTATGAGAGGTCGACCCAAGAAGCGCTGGCTCGATGGCGTTAAGGCTGACATGCGGGCCAACAGACTCGCTACTGAGGATGCACGAGACCGCGCGAAGTGGGCCAAGAATGTAAGAAAGGCGGACGCGGAGACCGCACCGTAGCGTGGACCCGGGATAGACCGCAAGGATGATGATGATAGGTATATTCTGATAAAGAATTATAAACATTAGCACATATAAAAAAACATACTCATGAAGATTACATTTTAATGATTGACACCCAAAACCGCCATGACGATATCCTGGAAATAATTTCACCAAAAAGTGTGTTTACCGAATGATACAATCGTCAATAATAAGGTATAATGAGAGTTTTGAACTAAGCAATACATTTTATATCAAAATTGTGAAAGATATATTTTTTTACAACTTAACTGTTTCATGAAATAGTGTTACAATATACTTATGTTAATAATAACACACATAAAGGAAGAACATGTGAATACATACTAGTAAGTACATTTTACCCCTTGAAGCGAGCGAGCCTCAGCCTCATTGCAACCCATAAAATGAAATTATGCACCAGTGGTTTCGTATTCAACGGGTTATTTCATTTGCACGTTTAAAACAGAGGAAAAAGAAAGGACAGAAATTTGCCATCAACTGTAATATAATGGCTGTATTATGTATTTGCTTGAATTTCAGCGCAATAACAAATACTGTAACATTATGCACTTAATTATAATAAAAGAAGTAATTGTTGCCGGAAGATAAAATAATTTGCAAGGAATACGCGAAAACATGTAGCTGGTGTTAAAATGAGGGCTTCCTTAAACCAATTGAAAAGTGTAATCCGACGACACGATTGACGAAGTACGCTCGTAGACCAGTTTCTCGTTTGGACTTGCGTGGTGCCTGGTGCGATTCCTGATCAGGTCAATTGAGCAAATTTATTTTTCAAAATTGATAATTGTTTTTTAATTTTTAGAATGGAACAATGCTCTATTTTCTAGACAAAGATGGAAATTAGAAAAATTCGACCTGACTTAAGCGGGATCGTATCCCGCTGGAGTCCTAGGGTCAGGTCGAATTTTTCCAAATTAGCTCCAGTCTGGGTGTGCTGGGAGATCTTTTTCTTGTACCTCGAAATACAAGGGTATGTATTATTTTTTTGAGACCTTGACAATTGCTGGGTTGTCTGGCGCAAAACATAGATTTTTATTTTATGAAAATTTAACAATTTAACAATGTTATTCTGTTATAATGTAATCTTAAAATACTAAATTACTAATCTTAATATAACGTAAAATGTTTTAGATAAATAAAACATAGCAAGCTTCATTAATCTGTAATAGTAGTAAGCTAATGAATGAATTGAGGGCAAACAGAGTAAATTCAGTTGGAATCAAGGCGCTCCCGTGGGAGGCCCTGGGAGGCCAATTATTTTAGCAAGCGGGATCGACCCTCGCTGGATTGCACCTTCGTCCGGCCTGAGTTGTAATATGTATTGTTTCTTGTCACTGACATGTATAATAATGTTTGAGTACATGAACTGAATTACCTAGTAACTTATTTCTTGCACAATAAAGTACTTCCATTTCTATTACGGAAAAGGTATGCATTCTGATTCGGATTTAAGTTTATTCAAGAAGAAACTGTTGGTAATGCTTCTCAGATTAATAGGATACCTTGGCTGTCATGTTGTCAACCGTTTAGCAAGTTTGATCAATTAAATGCTAGCCAGCAGTTTGATTGCAATTAGTTCCTTCTGCGACAAATCTAAGCACTTTACACATTGGATTTATGTTTAACTGTCTTTGGTGGTTTTAAGCCAAGACGAAAGCTTTTGTAAGTTAAATATACGTTTATGGTACTATGTTCATAAAAAGGACGTGTTTTTTGCAATTAACAAAAAAAAGTCATAATCATCCGTGCGGTCTATCCCGGTTGTGAACCCACACTGGTGTTTCGGGTCCCAGGATCCGCCGTTCTTATGTTCTTGCACTTCGCGCGGTCTTGTGCATCCTCAGTGGTGAGTCTGTTGGCACGCATGTCACCCTTAACGCCGTCGTCGAGCCACTGCTTCTTGGGTCGACCTCTTCTACCGGTACTTGGCGGGGGCGGCATTTGTTGCCCACGTAGTTTGCCGATCTCCGTGAGACATGACCATACCAACGAAGGCGGCACTCCTGCAGCTTGTCTGCGATGTCACGAACACGAAGGCTGCCGCGGATGTGGGTGTTACGCACGCGATCTTTGCGTGAGACTCCACCACAGCATCTTCATTTTCGTGACGCGCAGCTCCAGCTTGTGTCGCTCTAGTAACGGCCATGTTTCACTGCCATATAAAAGGACAGGCCTAATGATGGATTTATAGACCTGCCCCTTCAGTTTGATCGGCATTTTGGGGTTACAAATGACACCAGTCACCTAATGTCATTTGTTCATTAACAAAAAAAAGTAAAGAAAATTAATAAATGAAGAGTAAATAAATAAATAAATGGACAGGCGAGCTGGTGGTGAGGTTCTAGTCTATTTTAGCAATCATCACCAACCCTTTGACATAAAATGTGAGTGACAGTTGCTGAGCAGTTTTGCCTGGATGCAAATATGTCGATCTAATGGAAAAAGAAAACTAGAAATTTCGAAGAGACCTCTAAAAAGTTAGAAAGTTTAAGATCCTTAAATTAGCAAACATCATTCGATTTTCAATACAAAATGGCTTCAATACGTTGACATCATTAATATTCACAATCGTGAAGAACCATTTTTCTTTTAAAGTTATTTTTAATAAAATAAAATAATCAGTGTTATCTTGCTTAAGTCGTTAATTCCTAAGTGATATGATTAACCGCGGGCGCAGCGCAATTACCTAAAACTCAAACTCAAACATCTTTATTTAAATAGACTTAAGCAGTACTTATAAATAGTCAAAAAATATACTAATTAATAGCCATAAGTACTTTAATAATAAGGATATATAAATAAACAGTATACAAACATAATGCGACTCTACCACTGCGTCGGAGTTGATTCTTACTGAGAAGACCCACCGAGAAACTTAGTAGTTACTCTTTTGAAAATAAAATCTCTCTTGCATGAATAACGACTTAAAGTCAGAAATTCGGTACATTTTCGTAGTCACATTTCGTTGTTGATTTATTTTCAGAGTATCCCCTAAGGTCCTAAACTTAGCCTGCCACCAACGAGGTCCAAAATATCATTTTCAGTAACCTCGCATATACATGTTATTAAACCTCGTAACACGGCTGACATAAGACGAGGCCACTTACGAGCTGAAGTCGATGAGGTCCCGGTCTATTTCGGCGGTGCTGCACCAAGCGACGGAACCCAAGCAGCCGGTGATCATCAGGGTCAGCAAGAAGCACTTCCAGTTGCCTTCGCGCCGAAGCACGCCACCGAAGCTCTGCTGACGAGGGCGCTGGAAGAAAATACTTTGGTTAGTTTAAATCTCAAGTAATTAACAAATGATACTTGAGGCGAACACACATTAAGTCCTGCCGCATGCTGAACCAATAGTCTTGGAAGCCGAATACTATAAGTGGCTACAGCAACTTGTGGAATTGTCAATTTTTATGTGTTATCGAAAGAGTTCTTTATAATAGAAACAGTGGCAGAAAAAATATATTCCGATAGCGCTAAAACTCCTCGAGATACTGTAAATTTAAAAATCATATTGTGCGGATTTGCCCAAAATGCTCCTTACGGACGCAAGTTGTGACGACATACCTCGCAGTTTCAGTTCTGTTACTATACGATCTGCAAAACATTTTGCGTTTTTGAAAATGGTTTCTGAACAAAAGTTGCTATAAATTGTATAGAATCACTTTTTGCTTTTAATTAATTCAAAATCTTTAAAAATTGTAGTCTATTTGTTTTAGGACCGATTTTTCAATTCTTAGTTAATTCCCTAGATAGCTAACTGAAGTATAAATTTATCTGACTGTTTATCAAGCTAATAGATATTTTAAATTTTTCAATCGTCTTTTATCCAAAGAATAGCTATCTATCGTTTGTCTATGTACTTATATCGCTAACTTCACACTGATTATTCACAAGTAAGATGCAGTTATACAATCATTGCAATGTTCTAACATTACAGAATGAAACAAGGTAAAAGTTGATGTTTGACAAATTGACACTGACGTATAAGAAAAACAACTACAGCTTTTTTTGTTGTCTAAAGTTGTGGTAAAAAGTTTGTGATTATAATAGCACACGAAAACTCCTTATCAAAATGAAAATAATCTCAAATGACACACCACATAACCTAAAAATGTCAAAGAAAACGCATAGATAAATCTTATCCAGCCCCTCAAGAAGCAGATAACTTTATTCCTCACGTAGCGGCTTTATTCAACAGATAACATCTATCTGACCAAAGAAAAATTAAAAATCTTGTTCTTTCCTTCCTTCAAATAAACTTTATTCTACAGATAAATTTCATTATCTGAGGATTGAAAAATAGGCCCTTAGTAATGTAAATATTCAAGTGCCTAATTATTGTATTTTGTATTTGATTCTATCAATCTTATTCTTCATGAATTAAATTACTTGAAATAAAGACAAATAAGTGTATTTGTTATTCTGATAGTTTTCGAATTATGTTTTTTTTTACGGATTTTGGAAATTTTTTGGGTTGGGTCACTTTTTTGGTCACTGTAGCGCGATCTGTTGAGATAAACGCCTGATTTTGTTTTCATTGTCAGATAAATAATAGCGCTAGATGATTCTGAAGAATTCACATTCATAACGCTTATCTCTGAAAAAGAAATAACTTGAAAAAGTTAAAAATGCTGTTTTTCCCCGAACTGTGAGGGCCGTTTTAAAAAAAGTTACCTAAAATTTTTCATCCGAATCTTTTTTTAAATCTTTACTACACGTTTACCTAGTTACCATGTAAATTTCAATGAGATACTTCAACGGCATGATATTTAAATATTCATTCAAAATGTCAGAAGTGTAAAATTCAAGTATTCTGTGTATCCTACAGGATATACATAGACTGTCTTTACTGACGTAAATGTTACATTGTAAGAGGGTAGTTACATTTTTATTTGTTCTGATCTAACTATTTCTGCATAGTGAATTGTAATAATTAAGTAAATTTATTTTGTTCTAAAAAAGTTTATGTGCTTGTAAATACTCGTAACTTCTTAAGTGTTGTGAAACTCACTTGTGTACTTTAATTTATTTGATGAGAGAATATGAGTGTTTATTCATAATTTTGTTAACTTGTTTAGTGTTTTTGGTGATTTGGAACAAATTGCATGTTGAGATTGTGGGAACAACTAGTTAAATTATAATGTAGGTAGGTATATCCCTT
Source organism: Udea olivalis (assembly GCA_947369235.1). Lineage (NCBI taxonomy): Eukaryota > Metazoa > Arthropoda > Insecta > Lepidoptera > Crambidae > Udea > Udea olivalis. Next base: position 3,980,280 of record OX376354.1, on the reverse strand, counting down.
TTCTATGTACCTTAAGAAATATGGCACGATTGAGCGGTTTCCTCTCAATACTGGTTTTACAACGTAAAGAGAGGATTCCCCCAACAAATGTTGAACGTACAGTACAATAAAGTCTTTTTATTTTTTATTTAAATAATTGGCTTCCCCACTCAAATTTGAAGTTCCATATAAAAAATAATAAATGAGATAGCAGACTGAAGTGTTCATATTGCCCTTTTTTTAAGTATTTTTCCATAATATTTAATGAATATTAAAATCCGAAGACCCAATTGTATGTGAAATCTAGTTTGTAGCTCCTGGCGGCCACTTGTGGTTGTGAATAGTGGCCCAGTGTGCGGCAGCAATGAGTGTGAACTGCCTTTAGTAGCGAAGGTCGTTGGTTTGATCCCACATTTTTGATTTTTCTGTAAGTATAGTAACAGATTTTTGGTAGGTACATTTTTTAAGTATATATGTTCATCAATTTTTGACACCCACAGTACAAGCCCTGCTTAATTTGGAGATGACCTTAGCTTCGCGAAGGTTGTCCCAAACATTTGTTCATTTAAATGATGGAGGTCTGTGAACATAATAGAACTAATTCAGCTTTCCCCACCGTCTCGTAGGTACGGGCTGCATATTCATGACCGTGCATTGTCTGGCTGACCCGCAACGGTCGTCCCGTCCGGTTGCACTGGGACTGCGCCGTCCCGCTGTCCGTATGTCGACGTAATACAGGAAAAATAGGAATTTTGCACACAAAAAGAGAGCATTCGTGACCATGCCCAGTGAAACTGCACATTTAGATTTTTTAGAAAGTAATTCGACGTCGCGCGTCGTAGAAATCTGACAAATACCTCAATAAGAGAAACGTATTCAAAATTTGTGTTTGGCTATTTCTATGTTTCAGCATAGCATATTAAGCTGCTATGCTTGCTATGATTTTTTTAAATAAACCTTTCTACTCTTTTTTACTCCTAAAGATGTTGAACAAAGCAGAATATTCATTATGTGTATTTAACATTCTGAAAATGGGGTCTTCTTTCTACGTAAAAAGACTTGTGAAGTTGTATGTGGTTGTGCACATAGCTAGTCAACATCTAACTGTTTTATAGTATTTATTACCTATATGCAGAGTTGGTTTTGGCTATTGCGGCTTCAATGTGTTCAATGTGGGGAAATGCTGTATGCAGAAATTTCGATTCATTCGCGTGAGTGGAAATTCTTGACTGACACCATGCCTTTTTAGGACATTTATTAAAATAAACCTTTATGGTCTGATGATAGAACAAATGACGACACGTTTGGCGTAGTGCGTTGTGGCGTGGTTTCTAGCCTTGGCATGCAGGGTGTCCCGGGTTCGATTCCCGATCGGTTATTTATGATATTTATTTATTAAAATAAATTTATTTATCTATTTAGTACAAAGGACAGTGACCAAGTTGGCCTATGAACCAACAAACATTTGACATTTGCCATAATTCTGGCCATGATTTAAGACATAATTATCACTTATTAGATTGTCACGGACACTTCTGGTTTTTGATATCAAAATTAAAAATACTGAAAAGATTTATCGTTCGAAAACATTTTTTGAATACCATTTTTGTTGCTTCGTCTGTGCCCTCTGTTGTTTGGCCACCGCAACAATATTTAAATTTACTTTGAATTGACAAAAGAAACCTTGTATGTGCAAGAAAATGCAGTTGTGAACTTAATAAAGGCTCTTAAAAATGAGTAATATTGCATTACTGTCAATGCGATAGATGTTTAATCAACTTCAGATTATACATTGGCTTAAATCAGCTTTTTTAATATTATTCTTACGACTCTGCTTAAAAATGGACGTTGATGGCTCTCTGTAGTGACCTACCTCCTTTTAGATTTAACCGTTTAAATACTTTGTAACCTGCACATAGCTAACTCAGCAATAATTACGGATTTACGATCATCGCAATGGAAACAACATTTTGTGTGAATTGTGGCTCAGCTTGTGGTTCCTTGGTACTGGCAGAAGTGGCAGATCAACAAAATATGTGCTTGAAGAACATTAGTCCCACTCACGTAAATAAAACATCGCATTATAATATTAAATATATTAGTCTCATTTTTTTTTAGTTTTTTGATATTTAACGAGTTCTCAGAAGTGTCCGTCCGTAAACTACGTTTTGACACTAAAGTGTATGTATTTATGAACCCTAAGAGGTATTTTTCATGACTGTTGGTTCTTAGGCAGCAACGTATGGGCGAATGTACACTATCCTTTGGTTCATGTTCCCCATGCCCGTAATCCATTCAGCCAAAACAATTTACAAACATTAACATTATTATTCCTAGAGCCCTGAGGCTTAAATACAATATGATGGAGAATGATGGCTTGTCAGAACAGTCGTAAATACAGGAAGTTACCGGAGAGTGATTTCGTTTATTTATCATCCTCCCTGGGACCTGGTCTTACAAATTGTTTTGTTTATTTTAGCAACCAAGGGAAAATAGAATAACATTTTGTTATTATGGTTGGGGTAAACACGGTTAATGTACACGTGTCTACACATTACAAGTTTATGCTTCATTTATTTTATTTATAATACATAGTACCAAACATAAACATACAACTAATTAAGCTAACACAAACCATGACAACTTCATAAAACTAAAACTAAAATAATACTGTATTTAGTGCTAGGAATCCGCGAATACGTCGGCATCGAGAACTTCCTTCAAAAATCCGTTCATTACAAATATGGCACTACAGAGTATGATACCATCCTCGGTCAACACCTCGATATATTTTTTGTTATATGTTCATACGTCCATGCTGATGAGTTCACGGGCTAGAAAATTAAAGGCCGGTATTCACTTTGCTTAGTGCGAGTGCAGGTGACTAGTAGGAGCGATTGATTAGTGCAGGTGTGTAGTGCAAGGTGTGTCCAATTCTGTTTAGTGGATGTGTTTATTTGCTGTGTCTAGTTTATCTCGGACACCTTTATTTTTGTACCTTAGGTCCTTACAATTTAAAAGACATTCTTTTTTACATACTCCTGCACACATTTTTATTAAATTTTCTGTCTACTTTGCCATTTTAAGCAAGTTTTGCAAGACGCTAAACACTAAACACTAACAGTAGCTGTCCAGACGTGTTTAGTGGCAGGCACGCGGCGAGTGAGGGTAATGGGACGAGGCCACTCGCAAAAAAATAGAACACGCATTTAATCGCTTTACTACGCAAGTTACTAATCACTTGCACTAATCTATCGGTGTCCACACGTGATTTATACTAACACTAAGCACCTGCACTAACCACCTGCACTAACTACTAAGCAAAGTGAATACCGGCCTTAAAACAAAGTAATTAAACTTACTTTTTCTATGTGCGTAATAAAAATGGCGGTTTGTCCTAAGCGGACTGTCTGTCCGGGCCGCCGCGCCGCCTGCGTAATTTGTGACCATGTCTACTAAAAAGATGTGTGTACTTTTACCCTTTGAACTGAACGATTCAACGACAAACAACTTCATATCCAACCCAGTGAGTAAATATTTGCAGGTCACACATAACGTCGTTACAAACTTCATTCCGCACGTAGCCCGTCCGAGCTCAAAGCCTGAGTAACTTGCGATGATAAAAGCTGTTACGCCTTGCTGAGATTGGCTTCGTATTATTATATATTCACAGAGTATTTTGGATATTTTCATAGTAGGGAGGAGAATGTGGCAAACCGAACTCATTTTCATTCCATAAAGAAATAAGAAATTTATTTTAACTGTCAAATTCATAATTCATCTTTACTTTGTTTCACATTAGTCTGTCATTCATTAACTTACTCTTTGTCGCGTAATTTGGTTGCTAAAATTGAATTATTTAATTTACAAATTCATCGCGTTTTCCTCCACTTTTCCCCGATCCCTCCACGTCCCTAACGTAAATGCTCTGTACTCTACTAGAGTTTAGAGCTTTGCGGGAAGCTGAGAAGTACGAAGATACTTTGCCTATCTTGCGCATCTTGTTAACCTTTTCTCATGCAATTGTATTAAGTATATTTTGTATATAGAAAATATAATGTCATTTTATGTTGTGTAACGAATCGGTGCCCGAGTAGATCCAGGGCTTGGCCAAAAAAAACCGTTCAAACTTTAAATCTCAAGACGGGTAAAGTGTGTTTGCGGGTTTGTTATCATCATCATTTGGCACGCGTGGTGATTAGACCATCAATTTGTGGCGATGATTTCGATGTTGAAGGCCTTTGCCCAGCAGTGGGGCAGTTTATAGGCTAATTACTTTACTGTACTCTTTATCATGTAATTTCAACTGATAGATACATACCTACGCAAAACTTTGAAGCCAACCAGTAGTTCAATGTGAGTATGTGGTCACATATCACACGAAGTCACAGGTCACACATGAGGACGTTACAAACTGATTCCGCGCATATCCCGCTAAAGCTGGATTGCGTCTTCAAGTAAGTAAGCTGTGATCGTAAAAGCTTTGCTGAAATTGGCTTTATATGTGGTTTTTATAATAAAGGAAAATTTTATATGTTTGCATCAGTAAAATTTTGTTAGCATAAGGTTAGATACTACTTATGGTGCATCTAATCTTCGTTCTGCTGTCTGGTAGTAACTCTTATTGAATTCCATTCTCCCTTTTCATTTATATTAGGTAAATGTATTTACTTTTACATACTTTTAAAATAATGTAATAATAGATAGGTGTTGTGATTGTTTAAAACTACATATATTTATCTTAGGTAGGTAAGTATACCCAAATAGTTATATTGCTTCAAATTGTATATTATTCAGGTAAACATACAATATTGCATCTAAAAAATACTGGATAAAGAACAATAGAATAGAATAGAATAGAATATAATATTGTTTATTTGCGTGAAAAGTGGTATAACAGATGGTACAAATAAAAATGAGCTCACATTTCACCAGAACCTGGCATGCAAACAGATACAAGTTAACTATAAAAAAGAAAAAAAAACAATAAGTATTTACGAAACAAAAAACAATTGGGTCACTATAGCATACGTCTAAATGAATCAAAATATTCTTTGACTGAATAAAAACACTTTTCGATCAGCCACATTCTCAGCTTTCTCTTGTAGAATAGAATAGAATAGAATGAAATTCGCAGATCTTATTGCTAATATCTAAATCAGAGCTCTTATTTCTACTTAAACATGTTTATACACAAGTGAACAAGAACTATTGCAATCATAAAAAAGGAACCTGTTTGTTTCAAACTGAAGATGGCGCGAACACAGTTAATTTAATCATTATAATGAATCGCAATGTCAATATATTGATTACAAGAATAAATAAATGTACGATGTCAATATAACATATGAAATACAGTCATTACAGCTACAAACTAATAACAATAACGATAAACAATGTAAAACATAACTAAACGAATGCTTATCAAAATATTGGTTAACAGAATAATATGCCTTTTCCAATGAAAATAGTCCTAACTGAGTCTTAAACATAGTAATTGCTGTAATTTCTTTGAGGCAGATAGATAGCTTATTATACATTTTAATTTGCATGCAAAATATACTATTTTTGAGCTTCGTGGTGATAAGAGACAATCAAGCCTTCCATTTGAATCAAATTCTTAATTGGCTTGGGGTGGGTGAACCAAGGATGGGTCAAACTTATCCATCCGTGTTGTGCATCCATAGTGAATCCTCTTTCTAAAAAAAGATGTTTTAATTACAGTCTATGTGTATCACAAACGTCCGGAACACATAGGATTGCTTCCGTCCGGTTTGAAATCGAATACCGTCGCAATATCGAACCGAACCACGCGAGGAGTGCAGTGAAAATACCAGTAGCCGATACACACCTGTACGTCTACCACGAATAGCCACTTTAAATTTACATTAACGTTCGCGTATTTTTTTTTATTGGGATTTGACATTGTCATGTCATGTGTCATCCCAATACAATTTTTTTACGCGAACGATAATGTAAATTTCAAGTGGCTACTCGTGGTAGACGTACTGATTGTAATAATTTTATTCTGATTGACGAATTACCGTCAGATATTATGACGCCTAACACATTTCTCACTATTTGACAGGATACTTACGGGTGAATGATGAAGTAGAATTGTAATTCACTAACGGATATTTAACAAGTAAGTTTCCTTAAGGTAAGGTTTCTTTGTCATACAATCCAGATGTGACGTTCTTCGTTTTACTTCCTCTCTTCTAGGGTCCTTCTAGTCCCGGGGTCTTCAAAAGGGATGTGAAAAGGCATTTTTGCAGGCCTTCAAGATGGGGATGGCCATTGGCCAGCTCCGTGATCGCTTTGCATTACTGTGCTTGTCAGCCTCATATCTGGACCTCACGAACGCTTTTCTTCAGGTTGAGAGAGGTCTACTTGACGGGAATCGTAAAAGAAAAAAGTATTAGATAAAACAATGATAACAAGTAAAGGTTTAATACATTGTCCTCTCGCCATCATTTTAATAATTTCCGAAGCAATGACTTGCGAGAGACTTAGACAGGAAGTTGATCGGGCAAGAGGATAGGTAAGATGACCCACGCTTAGTGAAGCCTACATCCAGCAGTAGATTATCACAGGCAGATGATTGTGATAAAGAAAACGTCTAAATGTTATTTTTTGTTCAGAAACTTTTGTTGTACATTTCGGGATTGCTGATGAAAGAAAAGCTATGTAAATCTAATCTGGTCAATACTTATTCAAGGCCACAGTTTGACGTGTGTGTACATACATATACAAAAGGCGTGTTTGCCGCCCGGGACCGGGACTCGGGATACAAAACCAATTGTGGAATTTCCCTCTATTTACACTGACCTAATAACTTTGCTCCCATGGGCAGCAGAATAAATACATTTTCCGTAGATGACACATTGGGCTTGTTTGTGTAAAAACGTTGAAATTAAGTGCTTTTAACGTTTGATAGATATACCTATCTACTTACATTTGGTGAAAGTGTTTCACACCAAATGTTGTTTAAATATAGAGTAGTTAACTATTTTTTTTGTCAGGTTGTTATCGAAAGACCTCTCAATAAAAGAAACATTGATGTTTTAGAAATATTTCTAAAACACGAAAATTGCTATGTCAAAAATCATATTTTTGGACTTGCCCAAGACGCTCCCTCACAGTCACAGAACGCCTAGTTCTATGCGTTCTGCAAGACACTTGTTCGGCAGCTATATGAAATATTGCGTTGGATGAAAATTTTAGGTAACTTTTTTTGAAACGGCTTTCAAAGTTCAAGGAAAAAACAACATTTCTAACTTATTCAATTTAATAATTTTTTTTAGAGTTACTATAAGCCTTATGGATTAAAATTCTTCGGAATCATCTGGCGCTATTATTCACCTAATAAAGCAAAAAAAGTCTGTCATTCATCTCAACAGATCGCGCTACAGCGACTGAAAAAGTGACTCAAGCCAGAAATTTTCAAAAATTCGTTAAAAAATTCGTCACTTTCAAAAACTACAAAATATCGGGTAACATACATGGGGTATTTTTGGATACACCTGATGTAAAATATAGCTTCTTCATGAAGCTATAATTTTTTTAATGACATGTATGTTTGGACCACCCTGTATAATACAAATATTCAATATTTGCGCTTTCAACAATAGCTGCTATTTCCCCCAAATATGTAATGTTTCACCAATAACATTTAAGTAATACTTACGAGTTATTTTTAAAACAGGAAAACGCTGACACTTGGAAATGCATTTACCTGGGTTCTCCTTACCTATTAAGAAAATATTTATAAGTACATACTAAATAATGTTTATTATGTTTTTTCTTCATTGTTGCCTACGGTTCTTCGCGGACGGGCCGTTTTTGTCTTTCGAGAAGATTTACTAGTACATAGATTACATTGCAGCATTATCTCACAAACCTTCGTGGTTTTTCAAAATCTCAGTTAAATCCAATTGTGTTGTGTAACTATTTAAAATGGTAAAAAAATTAAAAAAACGTAAAGGATTTCATTTCAATAGGCTTTGGAAACTCATAAGCTGACCGCCATTTAAACTACTATGATCATAGGTCCTAGTAAAAAAGCTCGAAGCATTCAAATAAATCAACGGAATTATTTGCTCAGATATAACTGAGCAAATAATTTAAAAACATAATTACCTACCCATCTATAAAGCCAACCCTAAAATTCACAAGAAATACAAAAAAGGGCTTATTTTCGTCAGCATTCAGCCAACAGCGTATTCAAAAGTTTTTTAACAAGCCGGATATATCCAGACATATTGCAGATCCAGTAATCAACTTAAGCAACGTAACAATTTATGAATTATCATTCTACATAAAAAAACGAAAACTTCTCAGTCTGAAATATCACTAAAGAGAACTGTGATTTGATTTTTTTGGCCTAATTTTTATTTTGCACAAGACTGTCACTATATTGTAGGTGAATGAGGTATTAGTGCTGAATTTACTAAAAAACAGACTGTTTTCTGCCCACTACGAGCATAGGTAAATACATTTAATTTGCGTCTGGGTTTGGCAGATAGTGTTCCGTTTTCAAACAGATCTCGCCTAGCAAATTTACTATCGAAAATTGGTAAAACAACATGGACATGAACAAAAAAATATTTCATAAATAAAAAATACAAAGTATGTAATGAGAATTAAAACAGCTTTATCACATTCGTTGTTTTTTTATTAATGTTTTAAATTTTGTTATTACTTTATTATTAATAAATAACTTACACTAAAATCTGTATAAGAAGTACCTAAATAGTCACGACCATAGAAAAGAAATAGAAGACTTTATGTAAAAATTTATAACTAAGTATTTACATACTCGTAAAAGGACCAAAAACCAAACGAGAAATTAGCTACATCTGCTCATCTTAGCCTGATTTAGGTGGCTAATTATCGTTTTTAGGATACCTAACCAATCCCGATGGGGTTTCTATCCAAACCACAAGTTTTTCAAACATTTCATTTATTTTTTGATTTGTCGTTCAGAAACCTAGTTTCGGTTATTTGGAGGTAAATACTTATCATACGCCTATATTAACATACATTTGGTGGGCGTTGTGGGTCGATCGTTTTAGTTCGCCTACGGTTTTCCTTAGTACGAGTAAATTAAATCACCAATTCGTAGAAAGAAAGCAAATTGTATTGAGGTAACATCTAGCTGCGATTCAATTTGGGCGGACCAGCAAAGTACCAAGAAATGTTCTTTGTGATTATATTATATTACTTTACGGACCACTGGTTGTTATTCGAAAAAAATACTCAAAGGGAAAATTTACAGAACGCAAAAGATTTTCTAAGTTCCGGGCCCATCTGCTGAGAGGAAATTAAATAAGATTTATGGATGAGGAAAACCGTACAAAAATCATTCGCGTCTGTTAGATAAATGAAATAAAATAGGTAGTTATTCTAAGGTTAACCTTGGATCGTCATAATTCATAATACAATGTGAATCTTTAATGTTGCTCTTTAGATGAGCTCTAAATGAAAGGAACAAAGAATTATTTAGATTACCTCATTTCTGATGACTATTTAATGTTAGATTACGCCTTATATTATAAGTATTAATCAAACTCTTGGGGGGCAATCCAAACTCGGGGGTCATGCAAGTAGCGTCATCGCGGCTCACTTTGCGCTGTCACAAAACACAATCACACTATACAACCGGCACGGTATCACTTATCTATGTATTGTTTTACATTTCTTTACACTACACAATACATTTAATTACTCACCATCCTCTTACTTATATCAAATATTTATTTTACTTATTTATAAGGCACATACGTGTGTCCACCGCAAGTGTCCGTGAGTCTACTCATTTGGGGCCCACTGAAAATCAGCGCCTGGGCCCACAAAGCCCAGGCTGAATGCTGAGTGAGGTCCTTTTATTTCTCAACCGACTTCAAAAAAAGGAGGAGGTTCTCAATTCGACTGTATGTTTTTTTTTCATGTTTGTTACCTCGTAACTTTCGACTGGGTGAACCGATTTTGATCATTCTTTTTTTAATTGAAAGCTGGTGCTTCACGAATGGTCCCATTTTAATTTGGTATAGTTCTGACAGTGGCATCCATGAGAAAACCATATGTCTTAAATCTAGATAGACAAAATGCGCGACAAATGGACGAATAACTCAATATTACGCCAACCGATTTTGATAATTCTTCATTTATTTGAAAGCTGATGGTGCCCGTGTGGTCTCATTTTGATTTAGTCCAGTTCTGACAGTGGCATCCATGGGAAATCCATATAAGTCTTAAATTTAGATAGACCATATCGTCGCTTTTCTGTCGAAGGGGCGTAACTTACATTAAGTAAAATGTTCACGGCAAGCGTTTTGCGGTTTCGCTGCCTACAGTTTCGTACATAGGGTCAACAAATAAAACTGTAGGTAAACAAAATAATTATTTTTATAAACGTTATGGTAAGTTCTATCTGGAAACATAAACTATATACTTTGAAAATGCCTATTTATTTATTTAAAAATGTTTAAAGTAGATACGCCACTTCCTTAGAACTTTGTTTTTACAATGTGGGTTTTACCTACCAGATACGGCTGTATTTATTTAAACAAAAAAATAAATAAAAGGCGTTTATCGCGGCGATTGTCAAAATCAGTGTTGTTTTTGTATTCCTGGAAACAATATAACATCAAGATAGTATTCTTTATTAAAATTTAACAATGTCAGAATAACATTTTTTTTACGTAGATTAATTAACAGTTTCTTTTTTTTTATCAATCAGTTCTAAATCAAAATATGATCCTCTTTTTATTATATCGTAATTAACAACATTAATAGGGAACTAGTAACAGGCTCGTTAAAAGTTCTTCAAGAACTACTACTTTTGGCAACATAAAATTAACCTTTAAAAAAACAAATTTCTAAACACAATTCAACCATAAACAAATCAATCATAAAGCAACAAAAATAAAAATAGTATTCTTTTGTGTAATTTAAAACGTATTAATAACATTTAGAAATAACAACATATTGTGAAGTTGTAAACAGACAACCGTCGTTTATAAAACAATGCACTTTCATTGCTGATCGGTAAATTAATAACTTGTTGTAAGTCAAAAGCTGCACATTTTATAGTTTCATGAGTCGTCTTTGATTCTATTTTGCACTCAGTTCTCTTTTCACGAAATAATTTCTTTTCTGTCTGATGTTTTTCAAATTTCTCAAATAGCTTAGACTTTGCTTCTTCATTACTAGTTCGATATGTCACGCATAGACTGCACTGGTCCTTCTTAGGATGATCTCTTAAGTACGTAGAAAAGCTAGGCCTTTCTGGATGATCCTTTAACTCTTCTAAAAACATGTCGTACATTTTGCGAACTGTTAAATCTTGATGTAAATACTCCCGAGACGTACTTTCGCGGCAGTAATGGGACTCTACTCTTGGAAAACGGTCAATATGCTTCTCAATTAGTTCTCGTTGCTTTTGATCATTTTTTTGACGTTGCTCTGAACGGCCACCGCGATGGTCTTTGTCGACAATTCCAGTGTCTGACATTTTTTTTCCGATAGCTGTTCTAAGTGTGCGTTCAGCAACATTTAACGTATTTAAGAAAAATTTGCGGCATACCCGTAAACGTATTTTATCAAATGTCAAAAAGTATTTAAAAGTAGCTTGTCGTCTAGACTCTGGTCCTGCCGTTTTGCGTTGTGTCGGTATTCTCTCAACGTGTCTTGCAAGAAATTCTCGCTGCTTAGTGACATCACCCTGGGCCCAATACTTTTGAAATATTTCAAGTCGATTTTCTTCGGTAAACTTGTGACAGTCTCTTTTTTGCTTCATGCAATTTTCTGTGTTGCAAGTTGGCCCTAGTTTACGTTTAGTTACTACTTTTTTGCCATTCTGTGTTGTGTACTCTTGCCCTAGGTCTTTCATGACTTTATTAAATTTTTTTTGTCATATTTTCCTTTCTGCTTATCCCTACACCCTTCTAATGGAGCACCATCAACAAGGAACGATTCTGGAGAGTCCATGATCTCTATGTTTTGAAGAGAAGAATCTTTTTGGTTGTCACAAGCTATTAAAATGTCCTTTTCAGTAATTTCTGCAAAAATTAACAAGCTAGGAGAAGTATGGGAAGATATTAGGCGTTGAACGTGATTTTCACATGAATCGTCATTCAAAAAATGGTCATAGCAATTTAAGATCATGCACCTAATGCAAGCGGCAAAAACTTCTTTGTTGCATCCAGTTACTTCGCAGCATTAATTTGATCGAGTGTCAATTTCTGGTAGATTAATGTCTAGTTGTGGAGTCGTCGCAGATTGTAAGGTGTCATTTTCAACAATGGTTAAATCTTCAACAAAATATGTCTCATCGGTAAGTGGGGAATTATTATTATCTCTAGGTGTAGGTAAAACAAAATCAGGATCATTTGGTTCTTCTAAGTCCAAATCACGATAGGGGTCTTCATCTTCACCGTTATCTGAAGACAAAACATTCATGCGCTTGGCAAAGTTTATAAGTGGTTCATCATCAGATGAATTATAGTCAGCATTACCACTTAACATGCTCTTTGACATCTCTTGACTATTATTATCAATTACTATAACAGTCCCAAAATACCACCTTTTTTTGAAAAACATTTTTACTTCAGTACCAATTTTATTTACTTTTTCGCCTTTTCTGACTGTTTTTAATTCTTTAATATGAACACAGTTTTGACTTCCATCTTTCCACTTCACTATAACATCTTCGAATGAATCCATTATAATCTACAATACCCGCCCGCACCCCTCTTGGACTATATTCAATGAGTTATGAATATGAACCCTATTTCCTTGGGCATTACTTACTATTTTTTATATTTCATCGTAACTGCAAAATATATTTTAACGCATAATAATAGTTCTTACTAAACGACGTATTTTCAGTTACGCTACCATCGAGGACTCAATTATCTTGTCAGCATTCTATCGAAAAGACGTAAGTAACATACGCCACCTAGAGTAAATTGTTTCTCGCAAAAAAGCATATACGTCTCACCTAAGATTTGTGTTATGTAGTGAATGGTTGAAGATACAGATACGTTCATTAGACAGATCGAAAGAGCTTCAAAGATACCCTATTGCAATGTTTTTAGTGCAGTTACGCCAGAATTGTCAGATACGTCCCTTCGACAGAAAGACGACGATATGCGCCACAAATGGAAGAATAACTCATTATCAGCCGAAATTTGGCTGATAATGAGTTATTCTTCCATTGGCTGACACCGACTCCAACAATAACAATAATTGTACCTACATTATATTATCGTATAAGTTTTAGAAGAATACGCAATTATTTCTTTACTTTTTAGTGCTTTGTTTTGGAATAGTTTTATTTTGAATTTTTTTTTTAAACATCTGGGACAATAAAATTCACACCAAGATCATCTGACCCCAAACTAAGCAGAGCTTGTACTATGGGCGTCAGAGACTGATAAACATACTTAAATATTTCTAAATACATACTTAAATAGATAATAACACCCAGGCACACAACAGATACAAATGTTCGTCACACAAATATATGTCATGGGTGGGGATCGAACGCACGACCTCCGGTGCTAAAGGCAGGGTCCGCTGCCATTGCGCCAACAGGCCAGTCAAATGTTGGTTTTTTTTTGTTAAAATTTTTATTTATTGGGCATCGGGACGTCGCTGTCTGATTGTTTTGTCTTGTTGTTGTTTTGTTCTGTTGTTTTATGTCTACCACCTACGTGTTTTATTTTCTCAAATGTAACGATGTCCAAAAATTTAATAAATGTTTACTATTTCTAATAATAACTCCTATTGTTAAACTAAGCCAAAGGTTTAAATGTAAGTATTTATGCAGCTTTTAAAATAAAGCAAACAGATTTATCTCTTTAATTTTCAGCGCTCGTCATCCGGGAGTGCTTATAAGGCAGAAACAATTTTATATGTTGAGAGGAAATGTTGATTCTCTCTGTGAATATCTTTTTGATTGATGTCGCACCGGCTGCTGCACTTCACTTAACTTATATTCACTTCACTGCTGGATAAATAGCTTAGTAGCCCCCCTAGTGATTTAAAATGGATGCAGAAATGGCATACAAATTTCTGAACTCAACGATCGCCGTGCATACATACAACATAATAAATAAATATCCCTGGACATTATTCCACACAGCGCCATCTAGCCCCAAAGTAAGCTAATTAAAGCTTGCGTTAAGGGATACTAGACAACGGATAAACATACTTAAATACATTTTCTTTTGTAAATACATACTTATTATACATAGGAGACACCCAGACCAGTACAAACAGACATGTTCATGCACACAAATGTTTGTACTGTGCGGGGATCGAACCCGCGACCTCTGGTGTAGTAGCCAACTTCTTAACCATTACACCAAGTCGGTCGTCATAATAAAATAAAGTACATTTTCCATGAGTTGCAACTTCAACTTGACTTTATCGTTCGCGTAAAAAAAATGTATTGGGATGACACATGACATGATATGACGATGTCAAACCCCAATACATTTTTTACGCGAACTATAGTGTAAATTTAAAGTGGCATCTCGTGGTAGTTGTACAATTTTTTAGACTTCTAGCGTTTTATTTATAAAAACCCCCTCAATCTCTTTTAGAGATAAGGTAACCTGTACTTTTGCTTTCCTAAATGTGGTCCCTTGTAATGTATTTTTTGTGTACGAACTACCTAATAAATAAATTCATAAATCTCAATTGATTTTAAAATTGCTTTTGAGAATGATGAGATGAATGGAAATCTACGATTTCTTTCTATTCACGTCTGTGGCCCGAGTGTTTACAAAGTTAGGCTAGAAATAAGGAGGTCCCAGGTTCAAATCCCAGGTCGGTGAAAGTTTGTTTTTGGACATGGTTTTTGGGGTTGATAACCATTTTGGCAAGCGTGGTGATCAAGCCAATACCCATCAATAGTAGCGATGACTAGATTTCAATGATGGAGGCCTTTCCCCACAGTGGCACTGAATAAGGCATAATTATTTACTTTACATCTTGATTTTGTAGATTGATAACTAACGAGTGTGCACTAAATGAAGCGGCGTCGTGGTGATCTGTTTCATTTTACGTCTGTGTTTACAACCCTTGCTATTACGGGGTTGGCTAAACGCGGCCAGCTGCTAAGTGGCCGTATTGATCCCCAATTATCTCTAGGAACAAGCCCACTGATTTCTGAGTTAGCAAAGGGTTAAAGAGCCCTTAAGACGAGAGCCTAGATTGGCTTAATAGTTTATTTTGCAAAGTACTTAATTAACAAATATTCATATTTGTTTAAATGCTATTAAGTTTAAAGTTTGCCATGAACATGCAATGTAGGTAAGTGAATCTTTATTAGAAAAGAAACTAAAAAAAATCGGATCCCGCTCGAGTCCCTAGGATCAAGTCCAATTTTTCTAGTTTCTATTTATGTGAAGAAAATATTGCATTGATAAATGCTAAAAATAAAAAATCACTTATCATATAGCTAGTGGCTTACAACGTAAAATATACAAGACAAATTCACCAGATCTGTTAACCTCGATAGCTCAGTTCGAAGAGCAGCCCCCGGCCGAACTGTGGAAGGGCGCGGGTTCGTATCCCGCTTGAGTCCCTATGGACTCAATAAACTAGAAAAATTCGACCTGATCCTAGTTGTTATTTTATAACCCTTAAGTAAATGATGCGTAACAATTAGCAAATATACTGCCCCATGGCTGTGTTATCGTATCTACGAGTATCTACTTATAGAAGTTAAGTTTGCTACTCTTGATAGGTTATGGCATAATCACCACGCTTGCCAATGCGGTTTGTTATACAAAAAATGTGGCTACACTATCACCAGCACTTTGTCACACGTGGGATTTGATTCCTTTCGAATTCGGGCCAACTGATCTTACCATTTACCTAACAATAAGCCGTCAAAACACAATAAAATTAACATATTTGAAAATGGAAATATAGATGTGATATTCTGATATAATTTTCATTTCATCTATATGGAATTAACATCAAAGTCAAAACATCAGTGTTTCCTTGCTAAACAAAGATGTTTATCTAACATCGATAAATATTGATTATAACTACGTTTTATACTACTAAAAGCACATCCGCTATTCCACTTTGTAAGTCAGGTAAAAATGCTAGACGCATCCGTAGGAAAAGTTTTAACAAGCAGGTAATTTAAAAGTTTTTAACCTGATATTACGTTCCGGTAAACCGGGTCAACCTTTTTCTCCCTTTAAGCAGAAAGTGGAAGATAAAAGTAAGTAAATTAGCCTTTTGACTGTCCCATCGCTGGGCAAAGAGGAATAATTAATAAGTTCTATCCTGATCGTCGTGCTCACAAACCTTTTTTTATCATCGTTAGTAATTATGTTTTTAGGGTTCCATACCTCGAAAGGAAAGAACGGAACCCTTATAGGATCATTTTGCTGTCGGTCCGTCCGTCTGTCTGTCTGTCAAGACCCTTTGTCTTAGGAAGGCGTAGAGGTATCAAGCTGGAATTTATATCAAATACTCAAGTCTACTGTTACTTGGAGCTGTGAAAAAATCAAACTTCTAAGCCAAGCCAACGCAATCAAAAGATACAGCCGTTTTTGCCGCAAATTTCCGCAAATTTTCGACACTCGCAAGGGAATCAAAACCTACAGGGCCGAGCAAGGGGAGGAAGGGAGCGAGGGTCCGAAGCAACGTCTTATAGCACAGAACCCTCGGTGCGACTCGCACTTGGCCGGGTTTTTTTTATATAGCGTTGATGGCAAACAAGCATACGGACCGCCTGATGGTAAGCGGTTACCGCAGCCTAGAAAAACGTGCAACACTACAGGTATTACCACAGATTACTTGTTAGTTACTTACGTAACAGATAAATCACATCCATAGAAAAATTTCAATTTTCTTAATCCTAAATGCGTGCTGTCATGTGACAGACATATATTGCCAGGGCCACCTCTTTCGACATAGATGTCAGTAGTCAGTACTTAGAGTACGTCATCGCGTCAGTTCAACCGCAAGTTTCGCGTACAAATGCTCTACGCGTCTGTTGACAACCAACTGGCAAATGAGTCGTGGAATACCCGGCGGCTGTAAGGTAATTAGCGCGTGCAAGTACATGCAGTGTCAGAGGCCTGATATTACTTTTGCGCCGCCCTTTTTAGGTAACTTTTTTATGGTTAGCGAGAAGAAATATGAACCTCCAGCTGACCATAAAACAGCTCCCCAATAAGCTCTGACCAAAGCAGTGTTAATTAGCAGCGGTTTTACGTAAGGGGATGGTATTTGCATCCAGGCGGGCAGCGCAATTAGTTTTATCCTCACAAGCCCTTTTTTTAAGGCAGTCATTTGACCACAATCGCACCTGGTGGCAAGTGATGATGTGGTCTATGATAGTACATATCTGCATATCACTTTTGTCTTTAAGAGACCCAGGTTGTACTTTTCTGGAAAACCAAACGCGGGCAGCGAATTCCACTCCTTTGCTGTTCGCACTATAAAAGAATCGACGAATTTGTGAGGATAGCTAGAATACCCACAACGTGAGGGGGGGGGGGGGGCTGCCAATGTGCGTCTAGCGCTTCGATGGTGAAAAGGTGGGTAATGGCTCCTGGGTGATGTAAATGGTAAGATTTGATCTGGTAGAGTTGCAAGGGCCCCCAACTCGAAATTCAAAGGTCAAAATCTTTCCTAGCCAGACAGTATTGTTTGTAGAAAGTAAATTATTTATCTATTACACAATAAATGGCTAACTTAATGTCAAAAAAGTATATAGGTACCAACCAACAATACAATAGTCATAATCAGATCACTAAATTCAGCATCTGAGTATAATTTCAATACCCTCGTGCAAACAGTCTTGCAGGTAGACCTAAATAATGTGTTCTATTAATACCGTCTTTCAATTCTCGAAGGGTTAGGTTGGGAGCCGCAAAAACTCCTACAAAGATATAAAGTGTCTGCAAATAGAATCGTGGCTAATCCCGGCGTAGGCAACCGGTCGGCTTAATTAAAGGAGGCCTCTTACGGTCTGGAGCGAAGTGGCTGTGAGGAAGTGAGGAAACTTCATTTAGCGGGGAAATGCCGCAGTCAGCGTTTTTCTCGCATACATCGCAAGCGTTCTTTGGGGTAATGAGTAGATATTAATTGTAAGACGCCCTTGGCTTAGTGGCGACAGCGGATCAGCAGCAATTACATGCCAAAGTCGGATAGTTGTATGGTGATCCAATCGACCGAATTCTTTTGGGATATATTTGCTCGGTTTTTCGGAGGGCACTTTAAGCAGATAGACCCTGCAGTCTGACGTTGAGTTACTAATCCTAGTCAGATACTTTAGGGCAATTTCTCAGTTAGGTATTTATTTATTTTATATTTAGATACACTTAGTTATTTGAGTTGTAATAATTTTATAAATAAATACAATTTTATGATCTGCAGGAATGAGCGAAAAAGTGCAATAATGTAAGTAATCCATAGATAGACGGTGAAAAATTGTGAAGTTTTCCTATTATTATAAATTAATTTGGTATATTTTTACTATGGTAGAAATTATATTGCTGCGCCCTACCAGGGTTACAAGTTGAGGGTGACAACAACAATCTCACAACGTTGTTACCACTTGTCTGCAATTAATCTTTGAATCCTAAATCTGGATGGGAAAAACAGTTTTGATTTGGTGAAGCCCAATTTAGTTCCATGTAAATAACAAGATTATGCTTATTTGAGAATATGAAAACCACAATTGAATAGTTGTACTCTTCAAATATTGTAAGTGGCATTGAGCTAGAGCTTTCCATTATGTCATTTTAATGTAATCCAAGAGCACACATGAGCTAGCCAGTCTGCTCTACGTCCCTGATAAGTGAGCGTGAGGTAAAAATGTTTCGGTCGCGTCGCATCCGGCGCGGGTAAACTTTCAACATGTCGGGAATTTCAATTTTTGTTTTCAATCATATCTTTAATGACAAAAATAATTAACTGACTGTATTATATTACAGGAATAGAAGAGGTATAGCCAAAGATAACGATCACCATTCTGCGGTCACGTCCTACGAGTATTATAACGATATATTCGAAGCACTCGTCACATACTTGTTGTAGTTAAGTAAAAAAACATCTAATCAAGAAGTACTTACCTAATTAAACATTAGACTGTAGCATTTAGTATTTAATCCAATTGATACATGCTTACTTAACGAAATCTAGTTAGCTCCACAATGTATTCAAAGATATACGAGTACCATCTCAAGGGATCAGTTCATCACAGTTCTAGTGGCCAGCAAAGTTTCGATTTGCCAGTAAATAAAGGATGAAGGTTGCACCACTGGATGTAATAGCTTTTGCACTAGTTGGCGAGCTAAACTATTAAATTTGACGTTTAATCCCTGGGCGGAACTGAAAGTTCAGGGCCACTCGACGGAGCCCGATAGCCTGAAGTTGCGGTTGCAATATTCGAGAATGCAACTGGGGCTGTGGGGGAAGGTTAGTTTGCTGTTCTGTCTAGTTCGTATATGGTTCGACATTGTACTGTGGGCATGTTTTTGAGCGTCGTGGCCTAGTGGTTTAGCACCCGAACTCAGATCTAGGATCGTGTGGTCACGAGTTCAAATTAGACCAGAAACAACATCTTTGTGTTCATTGTTCAATATCCGACTAACTCTCCGGTGACGGAAAACATCGATAACAAATCAATCAGAATCAGAATCAGAATCAGAATTTATTTGCAATAAAAGTGGTTACAAAAGGTCTTACACACAGTCATATAGTTCCATCACATTTAGCTCCTTAGTCTAAAGCATGCAAATTTTTAATTTAACAATTTTCGGTTACATAATTCAATTCATAAAATATATTCTAATGTCATCAATCTCAATTAATTAATTCCTCAACACTATAAAATAATTTATCCATAAGCCAATTAGTCACACTTTTCTTAAATCTCTGCAATGTAAGTGATTTAAACTCCAGAGGTAGGGCGTTAAATACCATAATACACATTGCATGAGCTTGTTTTTTATACTATGTGGTTCTAGGTTGTGTATCGAATACCAATCTGTCAGGATTTCGCGTATTCCTGGGATATATATCCCGTGCGCTTTTAAAATATTGAGGATACATTTTTACAAAGCATACGAGCTCGAGTATGTACATGCAGGGCAACGGCAAAACATTTAATTGTTTAAAAAGGGGTTTGCATGAAAAAAAAGGAGGATAACCACAAATTGCACGTATACATTTCTTCTGGGCAATACAAACCTTATTTATATCGCATTATTTAAATCAACAATCCGTATCTCAAAATAGACGAGACGTGACCATGATAAGCCGTTAGAGTTGTCGATAGGGTACATGTCTGTCTTAGTCTGGCAAGAACATACACAAACTTATTAAGTTTGCCACATACATATTGAATATGAGACTTCCAATTCAAGAACTTGTCGATCGTTATCCCCAGAAACCTTGTGTTCCGTTCTTCATTTATGCTAAGGTTAAGCTCCAATGTTTTACTACCATAACTTTGGAATTGTATGTAGTTAGTTTTACCAAGATTCACATTTAAATTGTTACTGCTCAACCACGTTACTACCGAATCAACCGCACTCTTTACTTCGTTTTCATAAGTTACCAGATCTTTCTCGAAATTAACTACAACAGAAACGTCATCAGCAAACAGCGTACATTTGTTTTTAGTAATGTCTGGTAGATCATTAATATAGATCAGGAACAGCAGAGGTCCCAAAACACTTCCCTGTGGTACCCCGCACGCGTTAACCCTAGGATCAGATCTGTAACGCGTCAACCCGGATAACGGCGGAAGGCTCCCCACCTATCACGTTGGGTTGTAATACCATTGGTGAAAAGTTCTGAGTGTTTCGTTCACCATGACGCCTCTGACTACCCCGTTTGGGATAAAGTCGTGATGGTATGTTATGTTTTTGGCCGGAAACTTTTTTTGTGGCTTTGGGATTATTTCGCGTAGTCTTTAACAAGTTCCGTTTTGTGAAGCTATTATAAATGAATAAATAAATAAATATGCGCCAGACAACACACCTTTTGTCATGGTCTCGAAGAAGGGATTAATATACCCACGAGGTACCACACAAGGAATTAAGCCAGGGGCGTCTCCCAGCACACCCAGACCCAGGCCAATTTAGAAAAGATCATTTCCTGAATTGACCTGACCGGGGATTGAACCCGGGACACTACGGAATTAAAGGCGAGAAACCGTGCTCCAGCGCACTACGCTAATCGTGTCGTCTATTAGCTTTTGCCAATGAGTCTGTCTGCGCAGATTAATTTTAATCGCATCGTTGAGGATTTTATTTCCGCGGCAGAATATAACCTGTCCTTTCTCGAGAGTTGAGGAGCCTCTTCCCGTTGGGTAGTTAGAGCTAACGGAAGGAAATATTAACCAGAATTTAAAAAAACTTATTGTGCTATCAATCATTGAAGAAATAACAATGTAACTACCAACAAAATTGTAAAAGCACCTTAGTCTTCTGCTTTCTAATCTTATAATTAGTAGTTTTTGTGCAACATTAATTTATTTAAGTAAATCTTATTCAAACCAGCCAGCACAAATCTGAACTAACATTTGCGAACCTTCGAGTACCTAATACAATAAAAAGGATATCCTCTCAAGAAATTATGCGGTTCCCTTCGAGGGATGAGGAACGAAAGAGGAAGCACTATGAATTTCGGTTAACGAGCCCCGGAGGAAACTCCTCGACAAATTACATTCAGACGTGGAGTGCACTCGCGTTCTTGCTGTGCCCTCTCGCGGCCTTTTACACAAATACGAGAGGATAGTGAGGGTCTCTTGAGCAAGGATTGAGGTTAAAGGTAGGATAAGTAGTACGCACATGAGCGTATTATTGTACCTCTTAAAAGTCATTGTTTTATCGAGAAATATTAAAGAACAGAGTCTAAGAGATTAATGTACAAGAACAGTGCTCTCACACAATCATCGTCATTTCCAGCCATAATCTTCCTTGTGAATCAGCGTCTCATGATGACTACAACGTTAAGTAAGGTCACAAAATAAATAATTTAAGTATTATATTATAAGAAGTCATTTACCGGGGTCCAGGTGCAACCTGCTAGCCTAATGGATTGATCATACAGTCCTACTTACCTACATAGTAGGCTGTCTATAACACCATGAGCCACCGCTTAGGCGGTCACCTGTCGGCGGCGCGGCGCGGCGGCAGCAGCCGCGCGTGCCTCGATAAAAGAATATACCTAACAAAAATACTGGTGTTTTACCAATGCATGATAAGATTAGCTACGGAAAAAGTAAAACCCCATTTCTACTGGATTTGAATGTGTTACGAAATATAATGGTTTACCTACCTATATATCTACTGATACTACTCGTTCATAGTACTACTAACTTGCAAATGTAATCTGAGTTTTACTTACCTTTCACCATCATTTGGTAACTTAAAAAACGTATAAGTAATCACAATTTCGTGTGGTGTTCATACAGCCAAATACACTGCAACAGAAATATCTGCGCGAAACCATTTTTCACCATTGAACTATAATGTTAGTATCTGACGACGTACAAATCATATCAAAATGTTTTTACAGTGCAGTAGCACTGTTCGACACTGAAACTGACTGACTTCGCCTGTAAACTCAGGTCTCTGTGTGCGTGTGTCAAAAATGGCGTGTTGTTCTAAGCGGCCTATCTGTCAGAGCGCCGCGTATGTCTAATTTGTGGTCCTCAGTCCAGTTTGTGGATAAATGTCTCATAATACGTTTGCAGTAAACAGATTCCTCAACAGGCGTCTTTAGTTTTCCACGTTAATGCGAGTGCCCCCTGTCACTTCAACATGTTAATCCACAATCTAAAAAACAAAATTAATTCGGAGCAATATGTACACGATTGAGAGTCAGAATGAAATTCACAATCTTGCAACCGAAAAGGTAACCACTAAGGTTAAGCCAAGACAGAAACGTTGGCGCTGGTTTTCAGTGGAACCTTCCGAGAGAACTTTTAACTCGTTGAACTTTATAGTATATCTACTCATCTTCTCATTGATATAAAGCAAATACAAAATTTTAGTCTTTGTGGTTCATACTTCTATCAATATTGTATTTTGTTTTCTTTACTTTGATTACTGGTTCGTTGAAGTGTTGGTGTTGAGGTGGTTTTGTCAAATAAATTTTAAAAGCTACTGCTACTGAACAGACTTACTATTTAACTATTATGGACTGTCAATTTTCGAAACTTTCCTTCCAACGCTGTAATACTATTTTGTTAGCTACGGTCAATCTGACCTCCCCGTTACGCATTTATTTTGGTACGACTATCTATTTAGGCCACAGAAAAGGTAGCGATTTATGTTCATTGAGGTAGTGTCAGCCGTGTGGGCCATGAGCTCTATATAAATCAGCCTTCCATTATTACCACTGTGGTTATACGAATATATAGTGCGCGGGCAAATTGGATACAACTGAATATTATGCTTTTTGGGTTAGCCAGACGTGGGTTTATCCTTCGTAGGATAATATACCGTATTACATCTATCAAATTCAATAGTCGCCTTTAACAAATAAACTAACGCTGGGTAACCAACTATCAGTGTGACCGAGAAATGTTGAAAAACAATGTTGTACTCATATTATGGATATCACTCACTGTAATTAAAAGTTAAAGTTAAGGATTCCAATGAAATAATAATAACATTTATTTTATTCAATAAAATCAAAATGAACTGTATTTAAAAAAATATAAGTAATAGATAAAAATATTACATTTAAATTAAAAGTTTATTTAGTGACAAAGATAAAATACATTAAAACATTAAATAACATAAAAAAGGAATAGTTTGATATTTATACGTACACACATAGATGGGAAATATTTAAATCCAAATCCAATCGAGTTATACGAAGTTTTGTGATAAGCATAAAAAGCTGCACTGTAGGGTGATACAGACATGATTTTAATACAACACAAACTGCAACTAAGGCCCAAATTCAAAAAACTCGCTCAAATAGAGCTTGAACATAGATTTAACATGCTATATATTTGTCTAAAGATATCCACCTAAATAGTTATTATATGACCAGGTGGAATTACTTTGTGAAAGATTAAATACGATAGTGAAGGATCTTAATTACGTAATTTTATAATACTTGTTTTATTAACCAGGTTAATCTAATTTATTTAAAGCGTATGTTTCTAAGTTATGACTATGACTCATGCCTTTATTACCAATAAAACGGGTCCCACATTTGCCCTTTCATGTCGAGAGCGAAACATTTAAGTGGCCCAAAACGTCATGTAATAGGTTTACGTGAGCTTATGTACGCGATTGTGTTTAGGCAAGGCTGTGGGCGCACTTGTGTGCGCGATTGTATTTAGGAAAGGCTGGCGGAAGCTTTGTTTGTAATTAAACACCGGCGCACGGTGTAGTGACACATGGAGCCAGTTGTACAGCCAACCAAAGGACTTTGTATAGTCCGCGCGTAGTAGGCGAGTTCATAGCGATGAGGGGTCAACATATGCCGGCTGAATCGCGCTCTATGTGGGTGACTGTACGTAAGTAAGCAATAAGTATACTAAGCTATAAGTTGCAAGAGAAGGTTATTAGTCAGCACTTCAACAGTGTCACTGTCCGTCTAAAGTGGACGTCAAAAAATCAAAGCTATTTATTTAGACTGAATAAGTTTGCTTAAAAAGGGGTTTATTTTTTTTGCTAGAATTTACCCCATTTGCCACTTTTCCCACTATATGTTATTATTTAAAAAAACATACGAAAATAAAGAGTTTGTTATTAGTCGGGCGTAAATAACTTGACATCCTATGGGCGCGACGGCGCGGCGGAAGTTTGTAAGTAATTAAGGACCGGTGTGGGGACACATGGAGCTAGTTGGGCAACAAAAACTTCATCCAAGTTAGTATAGTCCGAGCGTACTAGGCAAGTTCATAGCGATACGAGCTCAGCTTATACCGGCGAGTTGCGCTCAATGTTGATGAAATTCGTTTTGTCTGATTCCCATTCACCTGAAGACCTAATTAAATACTATTTGTTAATTATAAGCTGTTGTGCCATATTTAATTAATATACATATAATATCAATAAATTTTACTTCCTTTCGAAATTCGTGCTTTTCTAATTCTACGCGTCATACATACAGCATGATTATAGCGCTGTTATTGGGGGAGAATAATTATGTTGTCACGCCGGTTTGTACGTTACTCTACTGAATTAAAACTCACTCTTTCTAAAGCATACTGCGATACCTACTTTATACACGTGCAACCTGTGGAGCTATTACACTAAAAAAGCCTTCAGTGCTCTGCGCGTCCAATACAACGACGCCTACAGGGACTGTTGGGGCTGCCCTGGCCTCGGGAATGCTTACCGCTTTCAATACCGATGGCTTCCTAACCGTACTAAATGGATCTATTGGTGTCAGAAATAAACATTTTCAATAAACATTTAATTGAAATAAAATAGCAATTGTAGAAGGGTTAATCTGGATTAGGAATACTAGCCCGGCCTTAGCTTTGTTGTTGTTATTGTTTGTAGGGGTGTTACACAATGTAGTTTTATTTTATTTATTTTATTTATTTAATCTTTATTGCACAAAGAAAAGTACAATTGGCGGACTTAATGCCTAAAGGCATTCTCTACCAGTCAACCACTAGGTGAAGCAGAAATCTTACGGCGGGGTTTTGTACAACTAAGTTTCAGTAAGATAAAAGTAAACAATTTACTCATATAATATATATACCTACTTATCTAAATTACAATATACAGATATATATATGTGTGTGTGTACCTACTTACATATAAAAATAGCAAATATATACATATAAATTCATAAATACAATGATATATAAATACATATTATGTACTCAAATGGAAGACGAAACATTAACTCGGAATGATATGATTGACGATCTGACTAATCTGACCAATGATTAAATACCACTAATTGAAACTGGTTAGGGTGTCTGTAAAAAAAGCTTGTGGATAGATTTTTTGAAGGAGAACCTATTGGGGGACATTTTGATTCTGTTCGGAAGCGAGTTCCATAACCTTATAGCAGCTAAGGTAAAGGAGTTAGACACATGCGTGGATAGATGAGGGGGTGTGGAAAGTTTTAAAAGAGTATTTGAGCGTTGGTTACGTGAGCTGCACTCACCCCTATATTTAAAATTACGCTTGAGATATTTAGGAGCATCGGGATTTTTAAGTACGTTGAACAGTAAACATAGTGTTCGAGAATTTCTTCGTTAGCGGATTTTAAGCCATTTCAATTTAGAGCGGAACGGAGAAATATGTTCAAATTTTCTTACACCGAAAATGAAACGAATGCAACTATTGACTAGGCCTTCGAGCCTATCGAGAAGCGCCTGGGACAGGTTGGAACAGCAAACGTCCGCATAGTCAATATGAGGCATCAGAAGGGCTTGGACCAGTAAAATTTTGGTGCTCAGTGGGGGAAAGTTTTTAAATCTATACAGAGAGCGTCAGGTAGCGACAACTTTTCTGCTTGTTTCCTTGATTTGTTTGTCCCAGCTAAGGTTATTATCTACGTATAGGCCAAGGTTCTTAACATGGGGGCTGAACGGGATGTTAGTGCCGTTATAGGTTAACGTAGGACCGTCGGTACTGAGGTGACTCAGCTGTCGCGGAGTACCTATCACAATTGCCTGACATTTAGCTGGATTTACTGAAATACCGTAACTGTCAAACCATTCGAGCAAACGTTGGAGATCGTTATTCAGTAGGCAAACAGCATCCTCGAAGCCATTGGCGTCAGTCTGTACATACAGTTGAAGGTCATCAGCATACAGATGGTAGGAGCTGCAGAGATTAAGTGTGACAAAGTTGATGAATACAGAAAATAGAAGTGGGGTTTATTGTCAATGATACAGTGTTTACTCTTGACCAGTGGCAGAAAACTTATTTATTTTGTACCATTCTTGTTTTCCTATGCTTATTATATGCATGTGAAACGCAAATCATAGTTCTCCTAATTTGTCAGGATCAATCTCTTCACGGCTGTGATTTATTTGCAGGGGGCTAGCCAAGAGCGACACGCTACTCTCGTTTTGACAACATAAATGTATAGAACTGACATCAAACGTCGTATCGATTAGACGAGTGCTAATGTCATTCACGTAAATTTTACACATTTGACATGTCGCCACGATAGTAGCGTGGTGTACTTGGCTAGGGCCCCAGATTTCTAAACGATAAAATCTCTTTAAAGTGTTGCGTGCTAACTGATCGTTACCAAGCTTCGTGCAAGTGGACTCATTAACACTTTCGAGCGAGCTTGACGTGGCGTAAACGCAACAGGGAAATCCAACCTTATACGTAAAGTATAAAAATGATGAGATTGCTACTTATCTGCTTGCTTTTTCTAAGGATATTGAAAAGGCTCTACTTTCTATATAAGGTTTAATAATAATTATAATAGATGTATTATATTTTTATTTGTTGTGAGAGAGAAGGTACTCAATAATATTTTTGCAATGCCCCCGGGGGTTCATGTTTTAGAACTGTTGTAATGTAAATCTACATGGAGCGATAAATGACATGACTATGACTATTTACTACCAGTAGGTACTTACTACTTTCAGTCAAATCAACAGTGGTGACATTGTAGGGTCCAAGTAAGCTCATTGATTTAATTCAAATAAAATTTTACATGATTTTTAGTCCGTGGATATTTGCGACTTGATGCAATTACGAATATAGATTATAGTTCCTCATGAGTAACAAACATAGCTGTATAACACAGGCAAAGTCCTTTCGGTTTATTCACGCTTTTTTAAGTGATCTTGTAAAATTATCCACCAACAACTTGTTACATCGTTATTCCGTAAGTACGAGTACTTTAGTGAAACACACGGCATTTTTTTACAGGCAATTAGTAAATGAATCCCGGGTCGTACGTCAATGCGATTAATCGAAAGAATCGCCCTAATGAAACAATTAGCTTAATTACTACGTTATTGCTATCTTTGAAAGTAAACACTGCTTGTAAGTTTAGTAAAAAGATTTTTGCGTGGACCAATTTTTAACTGAATCTTGAAGAAATATTCAAGTGATGAAAATTTGTTTTAATGTTAGTGTGTGTGACAAAGCCTAAGTATTAACTAGCTAAATAATATTAACAATTACTTGATCTGTTCAGTTTATGTCTCAGGTCGGGCAAAGTGTGTTTTCGGATTTTTCGGAACAGCCCGGGTTTGTGATTACCAACCCGCATTTGGCAAGCGTGGTGATTAAGCCGATGCCCATCAGTGGGAGCGATGACTTGATTTCAATGGTGGAGGCCTTCGCCCGGCAGTGGGCCAGTATATTAGCTAATTACTTTACTTTACTACTTCATCTGTGTAGATCAGTCTCAGTCATTATAATTTGCTTACCCCTTTCCTACTTGAGCAAGCAATTAAGGTTGTGCGGCTTAACAGCCCCCACTTGAACCTTACCTCCCTATCTGCCGATCTAGTATTAATGCAAAGCTTTCTCATGTTTCTTGGAAAACTATAGAAAATCAACTTGATTATTTGATGAGACTATAAGAGATTAGGTAACATGCCCGCCGAGAAAAAAAATCTCATCCGCAAAATTGAAATCTTACATGTAGGATTCAGGTAGGAGCTATCGGAGAATATTATTAGTAAGTGAATTATAATTGTTTTTCAACATTATCTTTTAGACCTTATAGACGTCTACCGTTTATACTTCCAGAGTGTAACCCCCCCCCTTAAATGTTCAGCTAGTCAAATGCTTCTATGCTTGAATGATGACTAAATATGTAACCTTGCCTAATTCTGACATTAAAATTAGCAAATACTTCGACTCCGTGGCAAAACAATGTCATCCCCAAATGAGCGAATAACCATTAGGAGTATTTCTCGAGCTTGCTATTGAGGATCTTCCTTTGTCGAGTGAAGGCTGCTCCGGGTTATATCAAAGGGCTCAATCCTGAGGTAGGCAACTTCCCGGCCTTTTGCAACTTTTGCTCAAGCATTTATATAGTTGGAATTCATATTTTCGCTGGCTCAGGGGCTGTTATGAAAAGATTTTGTTCAAGTTTTGAATTAGATTGAAGTATTTTTAGTCTGTTGTGTTATTTAATCTGTCGGGCGCTTGAAGGTTATAAGGATTATTTATTTGTTATTGCGCGAGATTTGTGTCAGTTTTACAACAGTTTCAAAAATAAACATGCAAATTGAAGTACTGGAAGTACAATGAAACAACTTATAAAAACCATAAACAATTTAAACTTATTTGGTGTCCAAACATTGTTTTCTGTTATGTTACCCCAAAGTTTGAGGTTGAGCCCAAACTCCCTGATGCAGCACATAAACATGTTTTATTATTATCTCCGAATAACCGCCACCAGAATATTAATATCTACTAGTACGGAAATCGAACCATACCATGCATATAATTTTAGAACATTTCTAATTCGGCTAATATGCCAATTTTAACCTAGTTGCATACCTTTGATAGTTATGATATCCGACATTTCCGCTACATACTTCCAATTCGCAACATTTGATGTCAGATGTTGGTTAGATTACCATCACAATAAAACTATTTGTAGGTAACCTTAATTAGCATTTATCCTTTCCCAATGCTGTTCTATACATCACTGAAATAAAGTCATCGCTACAAAAAAAGACACTGACTTGGTTGCCTTATCTACTTGCGGTGATTGTTTGGTGTTCACAGAACTCGGTTCAATTTGAAAAACCAAGAGGCAGGGACTCTGTGCTGAGCGCTCTCCTGTTCGTCTACCACGAGTTGCCACTTTAAAGTTATTGTTTACGTAAGAAAAATGTATTGGGATTTGACATGACGTATGACATGACGTGATAATGTCGAGTCCCGATACAAAAAGTGGCAACTCGTGGTAGACGTACTGGTGTTAGATTACAAATACCGTGTCGTTTCACTATTATGAAGCTTAACAAACTACCCTGATTTGCGCTTCCTGCACTTTCCGGGGTAGTTTTCTACCTTAAAACTCAGGCCCCGCTTTCCCATTGGGCACGTGCCCAGGGCCCCGCAATCCTGAGGGCCCCTCAAATCAGGTTCTTTTAGATTTAAGAACGTGAAAGTAAGGTAAACTAAGAAAAAAAATATCATTCAATTCAACAATAGTCATAAGACGACACAACACGGTGGAGAGAATTGAAAAATAGGTATTTATAAAATCAATGGCTGTCTTTTGTGATAGACAGATTCAAATCGGACCGAAATTACCTATCTAAAGTATACAAATTCGACGTTTCGTAGTCCGCTGATCCTTCTTCGAATAGTAGGTCAATTTAGTTACTTTTTTTCATAAAAATTTAATGAGGAGGGGGAGGTCCGTGTTCCTAAGTTTTCCTTTTTTTAATAAGCTAGTCAAAATATATTTCTTGATGTTTGAACACAGCGGAAAATCCGGCCATGTTTTTTATTTTATATATATTTGAGGGTTCATAACTTGTTTAATAATTAATTTATAAAAAAAGGAAAACATAGTAACATGCCAATGGTGGCAATAGATTTTTTGGTTTAAAATATTCCTCTACTAGCAATATCCAGGGGGGAAACATAGCACTATGTTTCCCCCCTGGATATTGCTAGTATAGTATAGTTGCATAGAAAAACGGCGTTTCCGTATCCTCTTAATAAGTTAGTCCATCCTGATGTGCCCAGGGCCCCAAATAGGTTAAAAAAGGCCCTGTAAACACTATGTGGAAAACTCTCATAGAAGCTAAACCTAAAAGGAGACATAAAGTCACGGTTTTTACTCAAGTATGAGTTGTGAGTCGTTACCGTGAAGCCCAGTAACACTGGCTGAGTCAACACGTCACAATTGAAGTTTTGTATATTAATTGTTGGATTATTTAATAGAAACTTATTGACTCTGAAGCCCATAGACTCGAAGTGGTTTATTTGGTCAACAACATCGGCAATGACACATTTACATATATAAGGGTGGTGGTAAACAAGATGAACGTAACTATCGAGGCATCTCCAAGTTTTATTGCCTAAAGTTAAAAAAAATTAGTTTATGACTCCATCTATCCTTCACCTTCACTGACCATACACCAGCATGGTTTTGTGGCAAAACGTTCTACTGAGACTAACGTATCTGAGTTTTTAGACATAGTTAAGGAATCTATGGATTAGGGATATCAGGTGGATGTTGTTTACACTGATTACTCTATTGTCAAACCACAACAAGTTTAAAAGAGTAAAAAGCTACTGAGTTTCTCGGCGGGTCTTCTCAGTAAGAATCAACTCCTCCGACGCGGTGGTAGAGTCGCATTATGTTTGTATACTGTTTATTTATACATTAATATTACTATAGTATTTATGTCTATTATTTAGTGTATTTTTTTGACTATTTAAAAGTTCTGATTAAGTCTATTTAAATAAAGATATTTGAGTTTGAGTTTACTCAAAGGCGTTTGATAAAATTTCTCTCTCACTAAGTAGGTACTTATTACTAAGCTTGAGGCAATTGGTTCTTGGTGATCTGCTATGGTGGCTAACGTCATATCTTAGAAACCGAACTCAGGCTGTGTTGGTTAAGGGTTTTACTTCTAGTTTTATTACTATTTATTCCGGTGTGCCCCAGGGCTCGCATTTGGGACCTCTGCTCTTTAACGTCTTTATAAACGATGTCATATATGCTTCTACTGTGTGGAATCTCATGTATGCAAGGTATATTCAGTAGTTGGAAAGTATACGGAATAAGTTTAAAAAACGTTTGGAGTACCAGTTTAAAGATTTTGAAACCAATAAAATTGAGAACTTGGTAACTCGACGAGAGCACAGGGATCAAGTTCTACTTTACAAAATCATTAACAACGTAGTCGACCTCCATATTTGTTAAGTAAAGTTTTTTAAAAATGTCCTAGGCCTAGCGCACGGCACAGTGACCCGTTCAGTACACCGTCTTACAAGTCCAATTATAGGAAAAATAGTTTTATAATAAGAGTATGCAACAAGTACAACAGAACTTACAGTAACATCGACATATTTCATAAAAAAATAGAACGATTCCGTGGCTTTTTGAAATAGCCAGCGGATCTTATCTAGTATATATTGCTTCACTAGTTATAGCATGCGAACAAACATACTTAGTTGATATCTTTATGTGTTGTTTTGATAACCTTTTTCTTTTTGATCGCAAAGTTGTATCATACCTTAATGTATTGCCCAACAGTGAGAACATTAAATGCTTATGTACTATTTTAGTTAAGTTGAGCAAATTAGAAATAGTTGTTTGTTTTTCTTAATAAAATAAAATAAAATTTTGTCGGACGTTCGAACTGACGCACATCACCTGTATGTCTACGATGAGTTGTCATTACGTTTACTGTTGCGTTTAGAAATTTGTATGGCATTTTTGGTTCCTTTTTATATCACTAGGAGCGCCCGTATCAAAATCCCATATAAATACGTCAAAACGGTTTACGCGAATAATAGCGGCTGTCATTGGTGTCAACTTATCAAACTCAAACTCAAATAACTTTATTCAAATAGACTTTCACAGTAAGTACTTTCAAATCGTCAAATTTAAAGCAAGATATACTAAATAATAGACATAATTACGATAATAATATATATAATAATAATATAGATAATATAATAATATAGATATATAATAATACAGGATGGAACAAGCATGTACGCGACGCTCATGTGAGGGCTCGCCTTTGTTTTCAAACCTGGTTGTTATATGGTAAACCAAAATGTGGTCAACTTTATGATGAAATGTGTGAGACCAGGCGAATTTTTAAATCAAAATTGAAATGGTGTCAGACTAATCAACAGCAAATAAAAATGGACTCTATTGCTGAACACCATTCAAACAAAAATTTCTCCCAGTTCTGGAAAACTACCAACAGACTTAATCCTGGGCCGGGCCTTCCCGTGAGCGTTGCGGGCGCGCATGATCCTGAAGATATTGCGAATCTATTCCGGCAGCATTTTAGAATAGACTCACCGCTGGGGCCCGCTCGGCAGATGCTCGATGCTGGGTTAGGTAGTCGTGAGCGTACTGTTTATTTCACAGAAGGGCAGGTGAAGAGTGTAATAAAGGGTATGGTAAGAGGCAAGTCGCCAGGATATGACAGCCTTAGTATCGAGCATCTGCAGCACGCAGGAGTACATCTACCAAGGGTTTTGTCATTGTTTTTTAATCTGTGCTTAGGGCATGCTTATCTGCCGGATAGTCTAATGCATACTGTTGTGGTTCCAATCATAAAAAACAAGACTGGTGATTCCTCTGATGTTAACAATTACAGGCCTATCTCTCTTGCTACTGTGATTGCGAAAGTACTGGACAGTCTGCTCAGTCAGCGGTTGAAAAAGCACATTTCACTCAACGACGCACAGTTTGGCTTTAGGCCTGGTCTTTCCACTGAGAGTGCTATCCTGTGCCTAAAGCAGACTGTCCAGTATTATACGGCAAGGAAGACACCAGTGTATGTTTGTTATCTTGACTTATCGAAGGCTTTCGATCTTGTGTCCTACGAGATCCTGTGGAACAAGATGAAGCTGGAGACTGACTTGCCAGATGAAATAATAGCACTCTTTAAGCATTGGTACAGTTCACAAAAAAATAATGTGAGATGGGCAGGTTCCTTTTCTGAGGATTATGGGTTGGAGTGCGGAGTGAGGCAGGGGGGGCTGAGCTCTCCTACGCTCTTCAACCTGTACATGAATCGCTTAATCGATGAACTTGGCAGCACTGGTATCGGTTGTCACATAGACGGAGTATGTGTAAATAACATTAGCTATGCGGACGACATGGTGCTGTTGAGTCCATCGGTAGGTGCATTGGAGAGATTGCTCCGTATTTGTGAGTCCTATTCTGCCGCCCAGGGGCTTAGATACAATGCCGATAAAAGTAGGATCATGATTTTTAAACCAGACAGGAAGCGTTACACCACTATACCTAATATTACTCTCAGTGGTGTTCCGTTAAAAAAAGTTGAACGGTTTAAATATTTGGGCCACTGGATAGCAGAGGACATGAAAGATAATATTGACATTGAGAGGGAGCGTAGGGCACTTTCTGTTCGTTGTAATATGTTGGCTCGCAGATTCGCACGGTGTACAAAAAAAAGTCAAAGTAACCCTTTTTAAGGCTTTCTGTCAATCATTTTACTCGTGCGGTCTGTGGGTGAACTATACACAGAGAGCCTACGGCGACCTGCGCGTGCAGTATAACAACGCGTTCCGGGTGTTGATGGGGCTGCCGCGCTACTGCAGCGCCTCCGCCATGTTCGCGGAGGCGTTCACAGACGGGTTCCCCGCCATCATGCGCAAGCGCTGCGCCTCCTTGCTGCGTCGCGTGCGCGACAGCCCCAACACCATCCTGCGCGCGTTGGCTGACCGCTGGGATTCTCCTATGCTGGCGCGTTGGATAAGATTGCATGCTGTAAAATAACCCGACTCGCTGGCATAGGGGGTCCATTATTTTTATTGTATTTATTTTCTATTTATTTTTTTTGTACACTACTAACACTAGATATGAGTCAATTTTGTAACTAACCAATATGGATCGTTGATATCCGAAAATAAATCATTTATTATTATTATTATAATATAGATAATAATTCAAATCCCTTATTCGACACTGTTGTATCTATACAAAGCGCTTGGTGAAACAATTATATTCTATGGCCTTAGCAGCTATGGTTTAACCTTCAGATCGCACCTGGATCATATTTTCAACTTACAGTCGAGAATAATAAAAGCTATTGTACCAGAAAATGTTAAAGCTAAATTTAAAGACATTTTTGAACTTTTCAATCACTGTAAAATCATCCCTGTTCATGATAAGGTAAAATACATACTTCTTGTTGAAAACTTTTTGAATGATTAAATTAAATTAAATTAAAAATTGTTTACGAGTATTTCAGCATTCCATGGCCGGGAGACCTACCTAGTAGGTATGTGCAAATACCTGTGTCAGGAGGCCCCCCTCTTCCATAACAATGGCATACATTTTATTTAACAGAATTAGTATTTAAAATTTAACCTTTTTTATGATCCTTCCTTTATGATTGTTATCTTAGTATTAGTGAAAGTACGTTAGACCATGCTAGGCGACCACCCAGGTTTACATTACCAAGTTACTGTGATCAATATGGAAAACAAATGTTGCAATACCAAATTCCTAGGTTGATGAATGAACTTCCGATAAGCATTAAAAAAGAAATTAATGATACTAATTTTAAATTTAAATTAAAAACATTTTTACTAAGTAATCTCAATCATAGAATGTAATGTTACTATATTTATGTACACACATTTCATAATTTCATTGTCATTGTTTATATTATTTTTAATAATGTTCGGCGCATTTGGCGCCAGTATGTTTTCACTATCTGGAACTTGTTTTGATAACGCACACGTACAAGCGCTTTTACTAGCGATGCGAATCAGTGGTGCGCAGAAAAACCATACTTGGTTTAAAGCGTGCTTTTTAATTTAAGTTAGTCTAAGAAACTTTTGTAATTGTTTTAAGTAAATAAAACTTGTTTTGGGTTTACAACAGGCGTTAGTAAAGTACAATGTGTCATTTTGATACAAATAAACCTACGTTTTATGGTAGACGTATTGTTGTTAGTACGATCAGCAACAGAAGTAAACAGCTATACGTCTACCTCGAGTTGCCACTTTTAATTTAATTTTATAATTATAATTTTAACTTTCAGACTGGCTTGTTGGCGCAATGGCAGCGATCCTGCCTTTAGCGCCGGAGGTTATGGGTTCGATCCCCACACATGACAAATATTTTTGTGACGAACATTTGTATTTGTTGTGTGTCTGGGTGTTATTATCTATTTAAGTATGTATTTAGAAATATTTAAGTATGTTTATCAGTCTCTGACGCCCATATTACAAGCTCTGCTTAGTTTGGGGTCAGATGATCTTGGTGTGAATTGTCTCAGATATTTATTTTATATTTATATTTATTTAATGTATTGGGATTTGACATAGTCATGTCATTGTCATTGTCATGTCGTGGCTTATTGGTTCAGCACCAGAACTCAGATCGTGGATCGTGTGGTCCTGAGTTCAAATCTGGCCAGAACCAAAATTTGTGTGTTCATTGTTTAAAGAAAACCATTGGTTTTGTTTATACTGTTTTTTCAACCACATGTTGTATTGGCAGTTGTTTGATTATTTAAACGCAACATCATCGAGCTGTTTGTAACAGTGTAACTGATGATCCTGGTAGAATCAGTCACACTTCATTAATAATATTGTAAACTAACTTGTCTTGAGCGATTTTGGTTACAGATCTTAATATCCGACTAACTCTCTGGTGACGGAAAACATCGATAACAAACCAAATCAACCCGGATAACGGCGAAAGGCTCACCATCTACCACGTTTTTGTTCATTGGTATTACATTGGTGGAAAGTGGGCTTCTGTGTGTTTCGTTTACCATGACGGCACAGTGTCGTGATGGTATGTTATGTTATGTAATGTCATGTCGTGTGTCATCCCAATACAATTGTTTACGCGAACGATGACGTAAATTTAACGTGACAACTCGTGGTATAGACGTACTGAACACTTAAGTACATCGCCACATTGACTTTGACCTAGTTGTCATAAAAATTTAAACCCTTTCGGACCGGCGCTTAAACTACAAAGAAATTTGTTACTTTGAACTTGAATCTTAGGTAATTTGGGGCTGCAGATTACGAATCTGCTATAATTTTCCAGATTTTCCGCCAGATGGCACGTACGTATGCCTGGAAACGGGAACGACTATGACAGTGACGAAATACTAAAGTGGTAATGGTACCAACTTAGTAAGCACCAACCACCAACTTACTACGGTTAATATTTGTAGGATAATGACCTATTAGCCCTAGGTCTTGTTATAACCTTAACCTACACCCATAGCTGGAAGTAGTCCCAGCTGTTTGACCTTCTCCGCTCTAGTTCGGATGGGCTTTTATTTATTCAAGAACTCGTGTTTTCCTTGTCTCTCTATGTTTGTTCCACCATTTCGGTTAGATTGGATTGACTGAAACTTTCAAATTAAACAGAATACTTCGACCGGCGGCGGCGGCCTCATTTGACTTCCAAAACGCCGTTCAAAGCCTCAGTTGTATATATTTTTTTAAGCTTGGATGAATCCTCTCTTACGCATTTAATTCGTTTTTTACGCGTTCACCTCGGCGAACTGAAGGTTCAAGCTACAGTTATGTGAAAACTGTCAACATCACACTTCTAAAATATATTTTATAAATGGAAACTTTATAATAATATACATACTTTTGACGCATATAATTCGTTATTTCCACATTCATCGCGGCACTCAACATAAATAACTTAACGCATTTACGTAATTCGTTCAAACATTATCAAAGTCAACTTGGCATCCAAAAGGTTATGCTAAGAAAATTATAACACAGTGATCTTTTAATTGTAAAAAAATAGACCTTGACAAAGATTCTTTACTTTGTACCTATGCATTTTTTTATAAATTGACCTTTTCGGCCTGTAAAAGATATTAAACATACACTACCTATCGAGTGCCTATAATTCACTCGGAGGCAAGTAACTGTTGCTATCATGGTGAACGGAACTATCAGAAGCCTACTTTTCACCAGTGCTATTAGAACCCAACATGGTAGGTGGTGAGCCTTCCGCCGTTATCCGGGTTAATTAGATTTTATTATCGATGTTTTCCATCACCAGAGAGTTAGTCGAAAGATCAATGAACGCTAAGATTTTGGTTCTGGGCAGATTTGAACTCGGGGACAGTAGAAATTCACAAAGAATATTATATTCTACACGGTGTCGGGTTTCATGTGGTCCAAACAGAATCTATGGATAGAGGAGTCCAGGGGCTACTCTAAGGACCCCCCCATGTTGGACCGCGAAAATTTATAGTTTTCGAGAAAACCGCATTTTTCTAAATTTTTTCTTAGTACCCAAAATGACGCATTTTTTTAATGATTTCTCCTAAAGCATTATTTCTAGAACCTTGATTTTTTTTGTGAATGTGAACAATTAATAGGCCTTTCATTACACCACTACAGTTGTAACTCAGGCAAATTATTTTCTGCAAAAAAAAAATTAACAGTGAACTTTTTTTATTTGGATGATTTTTTACTTCTTTCTTTAGGGTGGTGTAACTCCAAAAAATCACATAACATAAAACTTCAGGACCCATTTCAAAAACTTGCCTACTATGTGGACCCACTACTTGTAAAATTTCAATCAGCTATGAGATTCATGTCAAAAAATAATAATTCTGAAATGGGAGGATTTTAATATTAAATTAAATTTCGTCAGTCATGAACTCAATTGATTTCCAATAGCATTAAAAAAGTTTACTTTGAGATAATCTGTCTTAAGACATCAGACGTCATTACAGATACCAGTTTTGATCCCTTTGTTCAAGTTTACAAACTGTTTTGTTAGTCTTCCCTTGGCTGCTCTCGCGTTCGTACATTGTTCATACTATCCCTTTTTAACTACTGGCGTGTTAACGGACTTTTTGATTGCTTATTTACTTTTATTTTGACGACTCTGGAACGAAGACTTGGCACCTTCAATAATTGATAGATTCATTACAGAAAATTAGAGGATAACATAAAATAAAGTAGAAACATATCAACGATTTTACAAAAATACTTTATTATGTATTTTTTACTATAATAAATGTTCGAAGTGACGTCCACCTTCAGCTATGCACATACGACAACGTTTAATAAACTGTCTCCTTAGACGTTGAAAGGAGTCGTCTTTTCGTCTTATTGTCTCTTGTGCTTCTCTTAGTTTAGTGTTTAATTCTTCGATAGTATTGTATTCTTTTTAATACACTAACTCTTTGTAGAATCCCGAAATAAAAAAATCAACAGGGTTTAAGTCGGGGACCTTGGTGGCCAGGTGCTGGGTCCACCGCGTCCGATCCATCTGTCTCTCGTAGCTGATTGAAATTTTACAAGTAGTGGGTCCACATAGTAGGCAAGTTTTTGAAATGGGTCCTGAAGTTTTATGTTATGTGCTTTTTTGGAGTTACACCACTCTAAAGAAAGAAGTAAAAAATCATCCAAATAAAAAAAGTTTGTTTATTTTTTGCAGAAAATAATTTGCCTGAGTTACAACTGTAGTGGTGTAATGAAAGGCCTATTAATTGTTCACATTCACAAAAAAAATCAAGGTTCTAGTAATAATGCTTTAGGAGAAATCATTAAAAAATGCGTCATTTTGGGTACTAAGAAAAAATTTAGAAAAATGCTGTTTTCTCGAAAACTATAAATTTTCGCGGAACATACTTGGGGGTCCTTAGAGTAGCCCCTGGACCCCTCTATCGGTGGTTTTCGTTTGGACCACATGAAACCCGACACCGTGTATAGTATAAGCGTTTAATTTAAAAATATAAGATTTCTTATATCTTCTCGAACAAACCAAGAATCCTGGCGTAGGGGGCTTGTTTAATATTTTTTCATGTCTATTTTCAGAAACCACTTGTAAAGAAAATGTTTGTTTGCGAATCCTATTCTGTTTACAAAGACAAAATGCCTTACGGTTTTAATGATTCTGCTTCAGATAAGAGTCCTCGGGCGAGATCTTAACTTCGAGAGCTTTTGGAACAGTCTGGGGAAATCATACACAGCTTTTGTTTTTGCGGAAATAAAATCTTAAACTGTTTGCTTATTCAAAGTCAAATAATTTATTTTGTGGTCCATAGGTAATTAAGATTTTAACCTATAACAATAGAAGTATCTTCATGTCCTACCCTAAGGCGTACAAAGTAAGCGTGTAATAAATGCAATATTTAAAATAACTAAATTTATTCGTTACAAAGTATCTTAAATATTCATCATTTAATACATTGAAACAATTAATGACCTTAATTGCATTAAAATACATGGAATATATAAAGGTCAAATTACAATACGGTCAAATCAAGAGATTTACATATTATAATAATTATTACCTACATAAATAGATACTACATAACTACAAATTAGGTCTTTATTGCGGTTGGAGTTTAATCGTTTGCATATGTAGGTTTGATTTAATATAAACAGCCATCTATGAGACATACATCCCGGGCAAAGTTCATAGTTTTAACTTCTCAAAGTGCGGTTTACAAGATTCATCTGGACGCAATTTACATATGGCACGAATGCATTTTTTTGGGCTTTAAAACTTTATCTTTCCCGGTGGAATTTCCCCAGAAAATAAGGCGGTACCTGAAAACTGACGCAACATATCCATGATATGCGGTAACTGCTATAGATTTGTTTGCAATCTTACTGAG
The DNA here is from genome assembly GCA_947369235.1 of Udea olivalis. NCBI lineage: Eukaryota > Metazoa > Arthropoda > Insecta > Lepidoptera > Crambidae > Udea > Udea olivalis. Next base: position 3,940,019 of record OX376354.1, on the reverse strand, counting down.
CATATACAGTGCTTGAGAAACTGTTACGTTTTTTACATATTACGTCACATTGTGAATTCCATGTCATATCATTATCAATGTATAGTCCAAGAAATTTAATCACATAATATTGATTTGTTTAAATCCTTTTATCTATACATAAAATATGAGTATACTTATCTCAGAATGGACCGTTACAGACTTATAGTAATTTTCCTATACGCGAAGTAGACGTACGCCAAGGACAAGGGCATTTTTTTTTAATAAACGTCATATTTTTGGTTTTGTTTAATGTGTACTTATAATGTGGTACTTATAAATTTTTTTTGGCACGAGTTTTCGTTTTAATAGTTCTTCAATTAAAAGATATCTAATAAGGAATTTAGTAATTAGGGAAATTTTATTTTTAGCATTTAACAATGCTCTATTTTATACACAAAGATACAAACTAGAAAAATTCAACGTGATCCTAGGGACTCAAGCGGGATTCGAACCCGCGACCTTTCACAATCTGCCTGCTAATCATACACACGTACCCTAGATAGCCATCTTAGCTAGTTCCTTCAAAACTTTTGTAAGCATTGTTCTGTATTTTGGGTAAATTACACAAACAAACAAACTCAGATGTGCAAATCTAATAAAGATTCTCATCGTAATTTCTGGATCTTCGCCGCAAGCGGGCTGAGCTTAGTGTCGCCTTGCGGAAGCAGGCCAGAGATGAGCAGCTCCTCAAGAGGAGGGCCATGTCCCTGGAGGTCCCTGAGGCGATGAGATTCAGCCGAAAGAGAAGATAATGAGGCCGGGGGAAATTGTGCTGGGTGAGTTTATTCAAGCGGATGACTTAGGAGTCTTAGGACTGCCAAGTTATTTTAAACAAAAGTGAAAAAGGGCTCGAACTTTTGTGGCTTTGACTTCCAGCCGCCACTTTTTTTTCGTGATCGTTATACTTTAGGCTATCATATCATTGGACATTTTTTGAACGTGTCCTTTTTCCATCCTACTACAATATTACATATTATATATATATATGCGAAAGTTTGTGAGGATGCATGTTAGTTACTCTTTCCCGCGAAAAGTAGTGAACGGATATTGATGAAATTACAGTAATACCGCTTATAGATAAGAATAACACATGGACTACAATTTATAAAGAGTTTATGTTATTTGGCCAAAATATATAACGGTAACGCGGGCGTAGCCGCGGGCGGAAAGATAATATAACCATAAAAAATAATGGCGGACTAGTGGCTGTAGCTAGTAGCCTGCATACAAAATGTTCAAACCCCTTTAATGAAGGTTCATTTTTGTTTTTGTGTTAAAGCACTTGTACTAGTTTCATAGCATATTTCCTTTGCATATTAAAAGAGGCGCAACCATCAGCCTGGAGTTTTTCTAAGAGATTTGTGTTTAAAATAAACAAAAAAAAAGACTAAATTATATTATAATTACTAACACATTCCAAAAATGTTAGGGGTAATCAATCTGTTATAGTTGATATGATTTATCCCATATATGTACGAGTATTTATACGTAAATGAGTGATGGAACACAGATGTATAATAAGTCATAATTTCACGTCCCTTCCATCCCCAGGCTGCAAATCATCAGACTTGTCAGTGTAGACAGCAGCAGCCCGCGCCGCTCGTCGCATGCTTGCCCGGGAACAGAACCCGCCGATATCCGTGATGGTGGACGCTAGAGTCATCAGGCTAATAGTATAGCCAAAGAGATTTTATTACAAGTTCATACATACTATATGCGAAAAGACTTTTTCCCCAACCTAATATATTATTTGAAATAAAACCGGGTACACAAAAAAGCTCAAAGCTCGATAGTTGGGTACCTCATGAGCTCCTGAAAGGAACCTTATGAACCGTGTACTTATTTGTGATTCTTTACTACGACGTAATGAAACCGAACCATTTTTGAAGAAGCTCATAACTGGTGATGGAAAGTAGATCACGTACGACTAGAACGTGCGAAAAAGGTCGTGGTTAAAGGCCGGTCAGGCTTCACAGACTGTGGCGAAACACGGGTTAACTCGCAACAAGATGATGCTGTGTGTGTGGTGGGATTGGAAGGGCATTATTCACTATGAGCAAGTACCAGCAGGCAGGACAATCGATTCTGAACTCTACTGCGAACATCTGATGAGATTAAAGCAAGAAGTCAGAGAAAGCGGCCGGAATTGATCAACAGAAAGGGTGTGGTTTTTCATCATGGTAACAACTAGACCTCACGCATCTTTAGCCACTCAGCAAAAATTAAGAGAGTTTGGCTGGGAGGTGTTAATGCATCCGCCGTATAGTCCTGACCTTGCACCTTCAGATTTCTACCTGTTTCGGTCACTTCAGAATTATTTAGGCAGTGTCGGGTTAACATTTCGAGAGGACTGCCAAAACCACTTGTCGCGGTATTTTGATCAGAAGCCTCAAAATTTCTATGGCAATAGGATCTTGTCCCTACCTACACGATGGCAAAAAGTAATCAAACAAAATAGCACCTACATACTTTAGTTAAATGTTAATAAACTATATTAAAAAAAAATTGAATTCTCCTAAAAAATGCGAAGAGACTTTTTCCCCAACCTATTATACAAAGATAAAAACTACAAAAGGGATTTAGTAATTATTTTGGGGAAAAAGGCAGTTTCAAGTAGGAATTATCCCTCCTTGTCTCAAGAAAACTGACACAGCCACTGGTTTATGATATTTTTGTGAAATTTGCTTTTCTGACACGGTCGTTTTGTGCTCTTTTGTTTCTTCCCGTCCATTCCTGCAACGTGGATGGGAAGCGTTTTACGTGGCAACATATTGTGGGCATGTGGCATATGTGTGTGACAGCTGACAGTTGTCATACCATATACTGCATAGTTCTGCATACCCTGCTGAGGCAGGGTTCTGAACTCCTGATTGGCCCGTTTTAATTTTTAATGTAATATATTTACTTTTTTTACTTTGTTTGTTACTTTTAATATTTTATTTTATTCCGCTGTAACATCTTAAGGGTCAATAAATGATTTTCCTTTCTTTCTTCTTTCAAGAAGGCAAGGGATATGGATTCCTCTATCCGAATTTTAATTTGCTGTGCCCGACCGTGATCTCTGATGGGGCAGGGGCAGGTCTATAAAACCGTCATTTCATTAGGCCTGTCCTTTCATATGGCAGTGAAACATGGCCGTTACTAGAGCGACACAAGCAGGAGCTGCGCGTCACGGAAATGAAAATGCTACGGTGGATGTGTGGAGTCTCACGCAAAAATGGTGTGCGGAACACCCACATCCGCGGCAGCCTTCGTGTTCGTGACATCGCAGACATGCTGCAGGAGTGCCGCCTTCGTTGGTATGGTCATGTCTCACGGAGATCGGCAAACTACGTATGCATCAAATGTCTGGCCATGCCGCCCCAGCCAGGTACCGGTAGAAGAGGTCGACCCAAGAAGCGGTGGCTCGACGTCGTCAAGGGTGACATGCGTGCCAACAAACTCACCACTGAGGATGCACAAGACCGCGCGCAGTGGGCCAAGAAAATAAGAAAGGCGGACCCTGGGACCCCACACACCAGTGTGGGTTTACAACCAGGATAGACCGCACGGATGATGATGATGATGACGGGGATCCTTGATGATCAAAATACATTACTTTATGAACACCTGAATTATACATTATAAAAAAAAATTTTTAAATTGTAGAAAAGCAATAGATGATAATTATCTCATATATTTTAAAATGTTAGTAAGATGGAAAATGCGGGTGAAATCGCTTAGATAATTATTTTATATTTAAATCAATTATCTTGTTACATAAATACCTGTTGAAATTCCTAGTTAAAAGCGAATGATTTTTAGAAATCACAAGAACAGCTACAATTATTGTGAATTGGCATAATTTTTACCGCTGAGTTGAATTTTAAATTTGCCTTATTTTGTTCGACGGATAATCGTATTTCGTTGAGAAAAGACCCTGTATGTAAAAATATCTATTTATTTTATTTATTTTTCATTGCACAAAAACCAAAAGTACAATAGGCGGACTAAATGCCAAAAGGCATTATCTACCAGTCAACCACACGATCAAACAGATAAATCAAAGACGGTGCACCAGATTAAATTAAGTAAACTACTTTTTAAAAAATCAACAGATGCAAATTATAATAAAATACAAAAAACCGTTATAAACGTACACGTAATATTACATAAATACAATACATATTTAAGAGAAAAAATAAAATAAGTTGACTCACACCAAATAAAGCTAGGAATAGCCAACATATATTTAGGCCAACCATATAACCTTCACAGAATCTATCTTTCAGCTTAGTGAAAATACCAGCTTTTTAAAAAATGGTGCTTTATTTTTTCTTTTTTGCGTGAATCGCGTGGGCTCAGCGCATCCTATTTCTGTGCTATCGACTGAACCGATCAGCATACAAGCCGCTGGACGATTATTACCGTCACAGTCAGTATCAAGAAAGGTATGTAAGGTAGTTATAACAGTTGCTAACGACCCCAAGTGAAAATCCTTCACCTCTACCTATAAGTTTGATCGAAACTGACAACATCACTTTACATCGAGTTGATATACGAGTAGGGCAAATTAAAAACTGTTTTAATATTTAAATATTCTTATTATTTTATAGTCATTAGGTTTTTATTTCGTATTCATTTTATTTCTAACCATTTGAAAGTATGGTCGGGTCTATTATCATAAAGATATCTTTTTTTTTTCTTTTTACTGCGGCAAGCGTCGCGTAAGTTAAAGGTTTCGCCTTTTTAGTCATAAGTTTGGTGAATTTAAAAGCAGTTTTAGAATTACGTTTGTCAACTATTTATTAATTGAAGCCATGAAGCATCGCAATTCGCAACTACCGGGTCTTCTTAAATATGTAGAAACAACCTTTCTTGCGTCTTTTTCTTATATTAATCCTAATAAACTGAGAAAACTTATCAGATAACTAAGCTGAAATGGCAACGGGCAGGCCACATTCCTCGCAGAGCTGATGACCGTTGGAGAGTAAATGTTCTCGAGTGGCAACCAAGAACTGTAAGACGTGGCATGGACCTGGTGCAGGTTGCAGGAATCGTTGGATCTTACGGCCCAAATCCGCTTTATGTGGTGTTCTCTGGCGGAAGCCTATTTCCAGCAGTGGACTTCTAAGGGCTGATGATGATTACGATGAAGGTAGTACATTATGAATTATGATATAAGTGCGGTAAGTTGAAAATTACAGCCGAGGCGATATTGACTACAAGAAAGCAGAGGCTGTAATTATTAAAGCGCACGTATGTCATACGACGTTTTATAACATATTTGCGAGGAAATAAATAAAACTCGGACTTTCTTAAACGAATAAATCTTTAATCACTTGATATAGCAGTTATTATTTTTTTGACTTGTTCACAAATTATTGATGCGCGCGTATCAGCGCTTTTTTTAGGCCAAAGGCATATAAACAGCCAGTATTACTAATAAAGTAAATTCATATTTTTGTGTTTTTGTTACAGATAAATGGTTGTAATTTATTGTCAAAATTTATTAAATTAAAAATGTTAATATTTATTTATTATATTTTATCTCCCAAAGTTAATTTTATGCATAAAATGTTGACCTCTTTTCAGACATAAAAACTCTTTGCTAAGATTTAAAAAAGTCCCGTTCGTTTTAGACGGAGCATCTTGCTAGACCGTGCGTTTTACTGCGTTTTACCTTAATAAAAAAAACTAGTGCGCTTTACATTAGAATAACGCACAAGTACATAATGAGATACAATACGGTATACATTGGTGAAATAAGAGACCCTTTACGATATGTTATAAAATATTTGATAGTCCTATTTACTTAAGTAGAAAGTATTTAAATAGCTGTTATTAACTAAATATGATTAATTGCACACGGACTCGCAATCAATATTAAACATAAGCTTGCACACTGGCACTCACATTTCAACAGTTTATTTTTAAAGGATTGTATGATGTTGTTGTTATTGTAAGCACTTTATCCATCCACGTATGTATAATCGCGTGCCTACAGAGCCGTTGCCGTGTGCGGGCTTGCCATTGTAGCCCATTATTTTGATTAAAAAGCAACTGTGCAAACTGATGTGTATGGAGATGGTTATGTGTTTCGGAAAACGGCTAGCGATAAATTTTGCCTTATTTCCCGAATGGCACTACGAAATTTCGAGAGATTGCTGTTGTAAAATGCGTCATTTGTTTTGTTCTAAATCAGCACGAGCATTCTGGAACAGTATTGTTACAGATTTTTAAATGTAAATCGGAACGCATTTGCAGTCTTGAATTAACTATTTCGGAATGATCACAAAATTCAACTGCATAAATAAGGAAAATAAAGATAAACAGTAGAAAATAATGAATAAACATAAATAATACATATTACAGACTAAAGCAATGGCTCATTCAGAAGGCATTCTACAGTAACGACGAATTCATAAAATTTAAATAAAATATTGTAATTGTTTTTGTTTATAATTTTAATTTAATTTTTAAAATGCTTTTTTATTGTTTTTTATGACATTGAATCATCTTATTAACATAAATCTACTGTCATGTTTGAGATTTATTCTACTCTCATTATTCTCTTTATTTAGCATAAACCTTAGGTATAAAATTTGTACGGTATTCCTATAAAAACAAAGATTTATAACAATAAAAACAACTTTTGATTTAAAATTATAAAACCTACAATAGTCCTGTCCGTGATGGTAGAGCGATCCCAATAGAGCAATGCACGACTATTCTTGAAAACTGGTACCGGTGCATACTACGTATGGCCCTGTCGAGTTGGAGGTACCAACTCGACAGGGCCATACCGAAGAGCATGTTGCTGGTGAATGATCCCGGCTACTAGATTGTGCCTGTGCAAGTACTCTAGGTGAGAACATTTTTTGCGTTATTATTATAATGTACATTGTACCGACTCTTTTAATTATTCTTAATTTTTTATGTTTTGCGTTGACCTCAATTCACACTCCAACACACACACACAATCACAAACAAACAAACACACACATACACACATACACACCAACAAACACACACAACACACACACTCACACACCTACATAATGCATATTGTTTATTTAGTTTTTTGTTAATTTAAATTTCATTTTATTTTGCTTTTTTGTCTTTTTACCTGCGTTATTGACGGTGAACCGGTGTCTCAGTAACAGATTTTTTATTTAAACAATTTGGTCTACTGCGACACAAGCCTGGAGCTTAGTGCAGAAACCACTGATAATAATGTATGGCTGTAATTGTTACTTTTTGGTCAATATTTTTTTTATTATTATTTATTATTTATGTTTTGACCTGAAATTGTATTGTTACTAATTATTGACTTTTGACTATTACATGTCTAATACATGAAAATAACAACCAGACACAGTGCAAAGACAAAACTACACTTTTTTTTGTTGGTTATATGAGAAACAGCCAGATTGTGTATGTGTGCACTAGAGCATACCTATCAACATAGTAGCAAAACGTTTAAATATCATTTTTTACTTCGACGTTTAAATCCTGCGACTAAAAGCACGGAATTTTAAATACACATCAAATGCACAGTTGGTCTTAGAATAATTACATATAGAAACTAAGTCCGCACGCCCATTTTGAAGCAGCTTAAGTGGAGCCATAAATGGCTCTAAACGGACTGCTTTGCAATGTTCATTACAGCTCCGCAATGTTCAATGTCAACGCGCGCCGCACGGAAGCAAGCAATAGTCTCGCATGCGTGGATCGGATTAGTGCTTCATTTTTGACGGGGTGGTTGTATGAAGACTATCCTTCTATACGTTATTATTCTAAGCAGTTGGTAAGTTTTCTCCCTGACTGCAGAGCCGCTACGTAGGGGTAAACTAAAGGGTAAATATCCACAGATAAATGCAAACATAGTCCGTCGCCGTTGACACAAATACTCCATTGGGTTTTGCATCGCGGTAAATGTGGTAAAACGGGGTATTTTAAAATAGCTAGCTAGTCGCTAGAAACTTCGCTAGTCGCTAGCGTTTGAAAAATTTCACCATTTATTTATTTATTCTATATTTCACAAAACAAAAAAAACAATTGGCGGTCTAAATGCCAATGGGCATTCTCTACCAGTCAACCTCGCAGTTAAACAGAAAATTTAGGATGCTGCAAGAGATAAAAATAAAATGAATGAAATGAAAAATTTAAACAACTTACCATAAGTACAAGCGTAATATCGTCATTTGTTTGAATCTAAAGTCTAAGCCCAGACTGGATATTTAATTTATTATGTTATACATATAACACAATAATAAAATGTTAAATAACTTTTTTTACGAAAAAATTGAGTTCATTATTAATACAAAATGTTATTTATCTGTGTTTTGTATCATATTTTATTTTTTAAGTCTAGAGTCACCTTAACTTAACTTTGATAGTATAGGTGTACAAAGTTTCATTAAAAACTGACATCCAACAGACGCAAAATTAATTATAAAAATGGATGAGTATTTAGTAGTATGCGGACATATTGGAATAGATTCTTAAAAATAACAATTTATAGGTAAAGTTTTATATTGGTTACGTTTTTGAAATAATAATTTATGTACGAGTAGTATTCTACCTATGTACGAACGAGTATGACAGACATCTAGGTAGAATACGAGTAATGTTTCGCCCGCATAGACTGTCTTTCTGTCAAAATATAGCCTAAATAAATAAAAAAATATAGCCTTATGTCACTTTCTGATAATGTAGCCTAAATTACTAAAAGATTTTTCAAAATTAGTCCGGAAGTTTCGGAGCCTATTCAATACAAACAAACAAATCTTCTTTCCTTTTTCTAATTTTAGTATAGAAGTAAATCGAAATATACGTGTACGAGAAGAAAACTGACAGGCTGACTAACATTCATGCTCATGAGCTAAAAGATGCTAATAGATTATACACAGTTCCATGTATTGTAGGCAAGCATTTTGGTGGGTTTTATGTGAATTTCATTCCTTACTTCCTGCATTTGTTTCCTGTAGCTGCCTCTAAGAAATATTTTTACTTGAATATTGATACCGTTACCTACGGCTACACATGTCAATATTGTACATCTGCACGAAAGTTTGTTCGTGTTGATTGGTCACTGGTTAGTGGAAAATTGTTTTTAAGAATACACATTTATGTGACTGTACAACTCTGAATGTGAAAGTACATTACCATATTGTCAAGATAGGAAACTGTGTTCTATGCAACTGTTTAGTAGGTATCTTGTGTACACACACCTACAGGTCCAGTATATTGTTTTGGGTAGAGCTTGGCTCATCCATGATTTTAGTTGGGTATGGTGGCTTGATTCGAAATAATAGAAATAAAAAAAATTGTTCCGCATTGAACTTACTAAGAAAGTAGATAAAGTTTAATTTGAGATTTGTCATGGGTGGACTCAGATGTTTTTGGAGTGGGCTTGAGCACCGTAGCCCTGTATCCACTACTAAGTACATCATTCTTAGGTTAGTGTGTACATCGCCATTGTCACTGCATGTCATGTGAAGGGGTAAATATCCGAATCCCAGAGTTAAACGCAAATACTCGTATGTTCCGTCGCTCGACAAGACTCTGGGGATTCGCATCGCGCCGAGATAAGCCGCGTCTTGTTTTCCCTCGCGTAAACTTGCCTATGGGTTTAATTTAGGGTTCCACAGGCGAATTTATAAGTTATATGTGTTTTAGACTTTTGTACAATTTCGGCGGCAACAAGCTCGCAGAAATTTCAAAAACCAACGTTTGTGATAAAGTTAAACGTCAAACTACTTCAACAAAAAGGTTTTTATTAATTCATAGGGCTATTAACCTTCAAAGCATAAGTAGGTACATAAAAAAATAAACAGACTTGCCGAAATAAACTGCAGAAAACCTATTCGCTCAAAAACGAATTTACCTCAACATTTCATGGGTTTCCTGTTGTTTTTTGCGTGGTGCTGTGGTTTTCTTACACCCATCCAGGTCCCCACGAAATTATGGAGGGTTTATGTCGCCTCGGTAGGTGCTTGTGTAGTTAGATTCAGCATTTTCTAAAAATTTCGTTTCACTTTTTTATTTATCCTTATGTTGCAATTATAATAATAAATAATAAAATCGTTTATTAGGACATTTGAATTTTATAAATAAATTGTGAAGTCCCTGATTTCTGTGCTAGGCTATCAGTTAGCCTGTGTTACATTTATCAGTGCCCTCTCCCAATATTGTTAATTCATACCAAAATCTAATTACAAAAAGTACAAAATTTCTACGGTTTGTTGTAGTTTTGTGTGTGACAATGTAAAATAAGTATGGCTGAGTGTGTGTGTGTGTGTGTGTTTGTGTGAATATAGTTGCAAAAAAAAGTATATTTCTAGCTTAACATATCAATGAAGTATTTACGTATAGCACATGTATGAAACCACAATATATATCTTTGAATTGCATCTAGTGACATAATATGTTCATCTTGAGTAATTCTTCAGTTTGAGTGTAGTCTAGATTAAGGAGCCAAGAGCGCAATTTAGTTTTGACCTCCCTTGTACTGATTTAAAATTAAGAGTTTATTAATTTTATTATAGATGTACACTGTTAAATAATCACGCCGTCGCCTGCACTTGCTGTTTTATACCGAACTGGTGCAATTACATTTGGTATAATTTGCCTGCTTTGCCTTTTTTTTATCCTTTACGTATGGTCTGTTCATGTGTTGTTTGACTAATAGGAAGAAAACAAAAAGGGTCTCACAGTTAGGCCTGACACCTTTGAGAGAGTGATACGGTAGGAAAACGAACTGGACTGAAAGTCATTACTTTAAGCAATAGCCTTTGTGCTCTCTCGAGGTCTATCATGTAGGTTTTACAAACTCCACCCCATACCACGATGCAGTGTTCGAAAATCGACTGGACCAAAGAATAGTAAACAAGTCAATTGTAACATTAGCAACTTAATTTAGCAGTTAATTTGCTCGCTTAAACAGCAAAATATGATCACTACTAAAAGTTTGAACCTTTGATACCTGTATTTGCAAATGAATGGCATTTGAATTTGAATTTTTAAATTTGAATCAAACAATACTTCAGACTATCTTTCAACATATTTCTCAACCTAAAAGGGGAACTCAAGATACTGCTTTCCAATTCGAACTTGACGTATTATTCGACTTTATCTTCGGAACACGCAATGTGACGTACCGGGATTACAGTGACGACACGTCGCAGCGTGGGCTTTGTACTCTACCAGCTTTTCCAAGTCACTGGCATTCGGTTAAAATTTAGGCATTTAAATCCAGCGTGTGGAGAAGACTCCAACAAATAAATTAATATGCGAATAATGTTTTTAGTTAAAATCATTTTTATAAATAAAATGAAATCGTTGTCAACGTCAAAACAATTAACAATAAATAAATAGATATTATGAGGTCGCAAAACAGTCAAAAAGCAATGAGCTTAATTATAACAAAACAACTTATGATATTTTTACCTTTCCTGTTGCATTTTAACTACTAATTCTAATCATCATCTTTAGCCCGTACGCGTCCACTTCTGAACATAGGCCTTCTTTAGAGAGCGCTACCACGCACGGTCCTCCATTCGTTTCGGATCCTGTCCTTAAGAGACCATAAGAGATCCTGTCCTCTCTCCATAGCGCGCTGGGCGACCTGAAATTTATGTACGAGGCCCGTCGTGAGCGTCCACGTCTCTGCACCGTAAGTTAGAACGGGAAGGACGCACTGATCGAACACCTTTGTCTTAAGGCTTTGGGGAATAAACGCAGCAAAGATCTGACGTAGCTTACCAAATGCTGCCTAGCTCAGCTGTATTCTTCTGTCTGTCTCTTAGTCGAAATTGTTTCTCCCCAAGCGTAACACCTAGGTAGATATATTCCTCTACAACTTCGACACTGGCATTATAGATGGTAACAGGCATTGGGTCCACGAATAAATTGTACATAACCTTAGTTTGATGTCCAAGGTCATACCCAGTCCAACACATCTGGAAGAAGCATGGAGCTCTTGCAACATTTTCGTCAGGTCCTGCGACGACTCTGCCATGATAACAATATCATCAGCAAACCGAAAATGTGAAATGTACTCGCTATTTATGTTTATGCCCCGCCCACTCCAGTCCAGCGTCTTGAAGACGTCTCCCAGTGCATTGGTTAACAGTTTCAGAAATATTACATCTCCCTGTCTCACTCCACGCTGCAGTGGAATCGGTCTTGTCTGGACCTCCTGGATTTGGACGGTAATGGTTGCGGCATTATAGAGACACTTTAACCTTGACATCGCTAAAGTGACCCAAGAACAGCCCAGGTCTCGACAGAGTCGAAGGCTTTTTCGTAGTCCACAAACGCAAGGCAAAGTGGGCTATTGTACTCCTCTGTCTTCTGCACAATCTACCCCAAGGTGTATATATGCTCCACAGTGCCATAGCCTTTTCGAAACCCAGCTGGCTCAGGGGTTGGAAATCGTCAAATCTCCGACTTAGTCGATTCAAGATTACCCTCGAAAACAGCTTATAGACGTGGCTAAGAAGTGATATCGGTGGGTAGTTCTCAAGACATGTTTTGTCGCCTTTTTTAAAAAATAAGGCGACTACAATTTTAGACCACGCCTCCGGCGTTGTTCCCTTTCAGACGACAGCATTGAAAAGTTTCCTAAGCTGCTCCAAGACCGGACGTCTACCAGCTTTCAGAAGCTCAGATGTTATGCCGTCGATCCCAGGTGCCTTTTTGTTTTTGAGCTGTGTGAGAGCAGCCTCGATTTCCGCGGTCTCTGTGTCTGGGAGTTCGTCTGTGTCATGGCGGGTTAGTCTAGCACGTTGGTCGTCGATTTTATGAGAAGTGGGCTTAGACACATGCAAAGACTATAGCCGCTTCTAGAAAGACTCGACAGAAGTCGCAGAAGCAAGCAGATCTGACTTTTCTGTGACAGTTCTACCATCTGATGTCGTGAGCTTCGTCATATGACTCCTACACAATGCCTTGGCAAATACCTTAATACCTTTATTTCGCTAGATCGCATCCTCAATGGATCGAGTGTTATATTGGCGCAGGTCGAAACGTAATCGTTTTTTGACGAGCTTATTGAGTTTTCTAAAATTGAGCGAAGCTGCGGACATCTCTCGTCTCTGTCTCATCAAATCTGCAGTTTCAGTCGATACCTTTGACACTACACTCCCTCGTCGCGTGTGGCCAAATGCCTTGCCCACATCTCAGACGGCCTCTGTGAAACCATCTGCAAGCTGATTCACGTCTTCTGTATATTCCAGCAGCTTGAATCGGTTCTGGAGTTCCAATTGGAATCTCTCGAAGCCAGCGATCACTTGGTTGAGTGACGGTCAGAGTGTACACTTCATCAGACGGTTACTCTCTTGTCGGAAATCTATATTCAAAGTGCCCCTGATAAGTCGGTGATCACTGCCAGTGTTGAACCTATTAATCACTGAAACATCTTTGAATACATATCTCCTATCCGTATTGATGAAGTCAATCTCATTTCTAGTTACACCATCGGGGCTGTGCCAGGTCCATTTCAATGAGAAAAGCCTGTGGGATTCCAGAAATTTAACCAGAATTTGTCCTCTTTGGTTTCTGCTTCCGAATCCGTGTAGTGCGATTGCCAATTCATCTGATCTTTGTACTCGCACTTTAGCGTTGAAGTCTCCCATAACCACCGTGAAGTGAGTGTTGGCAGTACTATGGATGGCTTTGAAGATATCCTCGTAGACTGCCTCAACCTCCTCATTAGAGTGCGCTGTTGTTGGTGAATAGACCTGGACAACCTTCAGAGAATATCTTTTAGTGAGCCGAAGGATCAGGTAAGCAACCCACGCAGACACACTGCTGACTTCTACCACGTTGCCAGAGAGCTTTGTTAATAAGCATGCCACCCTGAGATGTGCATTCGCCCTCTCGGTAATAAAATCGCTGGCCAGACTCTGAGACCAGCAGATCCTGCCCCTCTCTACGGACCTACGACAAACCCAGAATGTGCAACTTAATGTGACCTAATTCTGACTCGAGTTCAGCAAGATGGACATCTTCTCTCAGTGTCCGCGCATTGTACGTGGGCAACGTACCAACGTACCTTACTCCCCTAATTCTAATACAAAAGGGGTTTTTGCAACATAAACAATTACAGTAAAATGCTCTACCTATTTAGATAAATGTAAATAACGTGGAGATCCACGTTTCGGTGACAGTTGCATGGTGCATGTCACCGTGGGCACCATACTACTTTACTATGGTCTTTTTTCAGTTTTTTTAACCTGACCTCTCCCATGATACCCGCTTGACATTGAGTTTCGGGACTGCCTGTACAATATAATCCGTACCGTACCTTACCACCCAGATAGCTACCAGAGATCGAATCGGGTTCTACAGAAACCTAAATCAGTGTGAATAAATTAATTGTACGAGTAGATATACACACATCAAAAGTGTCTAGGGATCAACATATATTTTTGCAATAACTTTTCTCCTGATTGATATTAATTAAAATTTTCTTTAAGGATTCATCAAATGAAGTGTTTTCGTTTGTCTACAGTAACGATAAACCGAGTCACCTTTGCATTAATAAAGAAATTTGCCATTTTCCTAATAAAGGGATTTTTGACATTTGAACCACTAACATTAAAGTTCGAAAAAAAGACTGAAATAACAGTTTTCTTTTAAATTTTATTGGGTAACTTGAACAATTAATAATCCGTGTTTCTACCGCGAACACTAACAACACAAGAACATCGGTTTGGCATACTCAAAATGAGTTCATCCAAATCACGCTGTGGAATGGCCGCCCATGTTCGTTGCAACAACAAAAAAATGTCTTCTTGCGACTGGATATCCTCCATATTCGGCAGAGCTCTTCTCTGTAGCATATCCCATGCATGCTCAATCGGGTTCAAGTCTGGCGACTGAGCAGGCCAGGGCAGGACATTGATGTTAGCTGCGGCGAGAGTCTGTCTTACAACTCTTGCGGTGTGCGGTCGTGCATTATCATGCATTAACTGAAATAAGGGACCGATTTGCACTTGTAGAAGAACGATGACGTCTGATACAATCGTCTCAGCATAAATTTGAGCGTTGAGGTTGCCTCTGATCCAAATCAACTCAGTTCTTCCGCCGATCCAAATACCCGCCCATACCATGATGGTTCCACCACTATAAGGATGGACTTCCTGGCAGGATTTTAATCGCTGTTGGCGTCCAGGGGTTCTCCAGTGTCGTATACGTCTTGTATCCGGTCTCATACCAAAACGAGACTCATCAGAAAAGCACACGAAACGCCATTGTTCTTCTGCCCAATTTCTGTGTTCAAGAGCCCATTGATATCGAATCCTACGATTGTGCATTGCTATAGGTGGTACCCTTAGCGGTCTTCGGGAATGAAGGTTCACTTCATGCAAGCGGTTTCTAACTGTTTGGTCGCTAATTAAGTTCTCTAAAGAGTGATGAAGCCTCACGGCTAACATCATGGCGGTTATTGTTGGAGCTCTTCGAGTTGTGATTTGAATGTATCGGTCTTGTCTCCGTGTGGTGCAGCGATACCGTCCTCCATGGCGCTCAGCCACGGTACCAGTGCTTCGGTAACGTGTCCAAAGTCGACTGATAACACTCTGACTTGTATTCAGAGCTAAAGCCACAGTACGTTGCCGGGAACCAGCTTCTATCATTCCCACGGCTCTGAGCATTTCTTCCCTGCTTAAGTGACGTCGCCGCTCCATAATAACGTTGGTTTTATTCAGTAGTAGGGAAACAGTAGCACTAATAATGTCTTCAATGCGTTGTATGTTTTTATAGGGAAAATATTGACAGCTGATTTTCATCTTTTACTCGAATTTGATTGACAGTTCCTGTTTCAAATTATGAAATGCACCAAAAAGGATCCATATAAATTTATAAAATCATAAATTTATTACAAAGCCACATCTTAATCTCAAGAAATCCGCATAAAAATGCTTGATCCCTAGACACTTTTGATGTGTGTAGTAACCGAGTGACACAGTGTGGTATCACAGCACACATTGTAGCTTTAAAATGAATAATGCATGACATTATTCGAAGCCAGTATTGATTTGCTTGATATTCACATAAACAAACTTCTATATTTTTTATACAACGTCGGTGACAATCAAACACGCGGACCACCTGATGGTTAGCGGTTACCCCAGCTTATGGGTGCATGCAACACTAGAGGCACTCACTCACGCGTTGTAGACCCTGCCAAAACGTTTTCCAACGCCTCTTGAAGAACTCATTGGGAAAACCCCGGCAAGTAGCTCATTTCACAATTTGAGCGTCTTCGGATGTACTGATGTACATCGCTAAAACTGAACTGTACGAGACCATTGCGGAGTTTATCCTCACACTCTGGAGTGTGAGGATAAACTCCCTGTCCATGGCGAGCGGTGCGGTGTTAAAAAGTAGCCTTGGGCATCATATCGAACATAAGACGTAAGACGCATTTTGAAATGGTTTTGTAAAGGTGGATGTGAACGCCTCTGTACAAGCGGTAGAACACGCATAGGTAGGCGAAATCCTTCTCAGACAATAATAATTGTTTTAAAATAAAACCAAGGTATTTTCAAGGTACTAATTCACTGAAAAGGGGCCATATACTATTATTCTGAAGACCGTCAAACCGGGTCCTGCTGGAAAATAATTTAAGATGTCGCTGTAGCCAATAAGGTACTATTTTTTTACTTCTATGATTTGGAAAGTACTAAATACTAAGGTGATTAAACTTTAGCCTTCGGTCAAATTAAACGTAGGGTCCTGATGTGTATACAGGCATCTATAGGCCAGGTCAGACTCGCGTATGTATCACTACAAACACGGTGTGCATTGGCGCTGAGGGTAAACGTGACCACTCACGCGGAGCTAATACAACTCCATTCGTGGACCGAACACAATGACGTAATTAAACACGAGTCCGTAATTCACACTATTGGATGTAATTCAATACTTGCAAATTACCCATAACCATTGGTGAGGGTTTTGTCTAAACATTGGTGATATTGTATCCTTATATTTTCTTTTTAGAACTAATGATAAAAACGGTCATTAGATCAGAAAATAAGGATAATTAAGCGAAGAAAATCTTTGCATTTAGGTAGAGCTACGAAGTCAACTTAAACATACGCAGAGCGTTAAGCTCCTAGCAACACGCCACTAAGTTTTCGTGAAGAAAAAAATATTAAATTGTATTTTGAATATCATAAATCAGGCTAATATAATGAATCTAAGTTTAATTTGCATTCTATCTGTTATAATATTTTCAAACGCGAATATACCAGTTAAATTTAACTGCCAAATTAGTTCAATCTGGGTTAAACGTGTTTAACCCAGATTGAACTAATTTGGCACAACTGGGTTTGACGACCGACTTGGTGTAATGGTTAAGAAGTTGGCTACTACACCAGAGGTCGCGGGTTCGATCCCCGCACAGTACAAACATTTGTGTGCATGAACATGTCTGTTTGTACTGGTCTGGGTGTCTCCTATGTATAATAAGTATGTATTTACAAAAGAAAATGTATTTAAGTATGTTTATCCGTTGTCTAGTATCCCATAACACAAGCTTTAATTAGCTTACTTTGGGGCTAGATGGCGCTGTGTGGAATAATGTCCAGGGATATTTATTTATTTATTTATTTATTTAAACGTGTGGCTAAATTAGTGTTGCCAAATAATGACGTAGGTATACCAACAAGAGTGCGATAGTCTTGCGAAATCAGACCGATAATGTGTCTATTGATCGAAATTCATTTATCCATCTGTTAACCGATATAGTTGAGCTTTCACTTAGCACGCAACAATCCTGTTGACGGAGACTATCAAAATAAAAGAGATATATTATCGATAGTGTGTATGTATATCTAAAAAAGCATTTATACCTACTATCTTAATGTACATTATGGTGTGCAATATAGAATTGAAATTAAAATTGAAAGCAATAGTATCGTAGTATTAATACAATCGACAGTTCGCAGATTTTCAATGGTATCAACAGAACTATTGTATTCTATCGATGTTCCGTATGTCTACTATAAGTTTACACTAACATTATTATTAATTCAATAATCATGACAATGTCAAATCCCAATACATTTTTTTACGCGAACGTTAACGTAAAATTAAATTGACCACTCGTGGTAGACGTACTGAGCGCAACGATCGCCGATTACGGTCACGCCAGGAAACTTATAGTAGATATACTGAAAACCATACTATCCAGTGTATCAATACTATCGATGGTATAGGTAATATTCATGTCTAATAGAGGTACTATAATTATAGGTACTATATCTACAATATTATTTACTTTCGTCACGATTGCTTGTATTCATAATTATAACTTCACTTCTCATGCTCTAAAAGTACGCTAATATAGCCCTACGAAGCGGGAGTAAAGTGACACTTTAGTCCTTAGGGAGTAAAAAGTAATTAGTTTTTTAATTTCCTTCATGTGACATAGACAAACTCAAACAGTCTATAAATATACTATCATCCGTGGAGTGTGGACGGACCATCTTCATTGCGACAATATTGAGAGTTTTAGTTCCATGGTTTGTCCGCAAAGAAGGTGGCGCCATGTGTTTCAAATTGTTAATCTGTGACTGGTTTACAAGAAAAAACTGACGTAAATTTCAGCATTTTTGTCGAGTGTAAATTTGTTCGGTTTCATATAAAATTAAGAACGTCCCGTGATAGTGAAGAGTTTGACGTCGAGCAAAGAGCAAAAGACATAATAGATAATCTTTTGCCGCCAAAATCGCGGATGATTTACCTAGAAACTTACGAAAGTTGTATGGACTGGAGGAATAACAAACATTTGTGATTTTTATTCTACTAAGTAATATTTATTAAATGTTTTTGTACTAAATGGACTATTTTTTTTACACTCAAAGTGAAAAGTACAGTTTGCACCTCGAGATTAAACGCCAACTTAATATACCCTCGGTTTCATTGACTCCGGAATTGAACCACCTCTGGTATATTATGGCTTCGTTTAGTCCCTCGATATAAAATATACTATATCGATAATATAGTAGTAATATCGATTAAGTATTTTGGCAACACTAGGCTAAATACATTCTGCGACTTCCTCATACTAATTCGCACGGCGTAGTTCGGTCACGCACGACCGATCGAAGCGCCTGAATAAATAACTTGTTCGTTTGCGCCTCGACAAGCGTTCCGCCCTTCGATAGGGCGAAGTTAAGATTGGTTCAGAGGGGTGAAGAATATCTACAGAATTTCATTATTCAATTTTCTGGCGCCAATGTAAGCTTAGATGTAATTTAGCAAACCAGTACCTGAAAGATGCAATAAGCGATTTCTGTAACGTTTAAAACTCCCCTTTGGGGATAATTAATTTATTTTCGATATTTTCTTTAATGCAAAAATATTTGGATTGCCGGAAAAACACATAATAGTTTTAGAGGAGGTAGGTATATGAATTTGAAAACCCATCTTAGAATTATGCAACAAACCAAATGGCCCATGTTGCGATGAAAGTTTCGATGTTTTGGTTCAGACTACAAAATAATTAAAGTCTCGTTACTTGAACCAGAATTCTGAATTGAAAATGGCTAAAAAGCCATAATCTATAGTCGATGATAAAAAGCCACAAAAACAGAGTGGAGTTGAGAAAGTTTCTTAGTTCTTATTTGCTGCTCGACTCTGTCTTTTATGAACATGTAGAGTAAGTCATCATCATCCGTGCGGTCTATCCCGGTTGCTATTATAAACTCATAGTAAGCTGATCGCTTGAATTTAACGGTATTTTGCAGGTATCACAATATACACCAAGTTGATATTCTGTCAAGGATTGAACTCGAGACCACAAGGAGTTAATTAGCTTACATTTTGACCACAACGCTCTCAATTTACTAATATGTTTACTTTCCCCATTGCGAACGTAAATCTGAATATATAGCTTACAATCAATCAACAAGTATCAACTCGTATTAACGGCTTATTCGTCTTATTAAGTCAACTAGCTTACCGCCCGCGGCTTCGCCACATAAAATATTTTCAAATGGTAGCCTATAAGATAAGATAAGATAAATAATCTTTATTGCACAAACAAACAAATACAGCAAGTTAAACAGTAAGTAGACATAAAATGTACAATTTAGGCGGTCTTATCGCTTTAAAGCGATCTCTTCCAGACTAACTTCTGAAGAGAGACTTGTATGTTATAACGGGTAAGGCTGTGCAAAATAAAGGATAAGTAAGAGATATTTGAATAATAAACTAAATGAATTGTGTTACATAAAATACATATAGATATTGCAATAGGATCACCAGTTTCCATTTTAAGGACTGAAAAATAAAGGATGAGACATAATAAAATACTAGGTTACAGAGAGAGGAAGTATGATTTGACTTGGGATTAATGACATGTAAGGCCTATGTGTTATTCTGATATATAAGTTACATTACTGTAAAGTTTCATCCAAATCCGTTCAGTAGTTTTTGCGTGAAAGAGTAACAAAAATACATACATACATCCTCACAAACTTTCGCATTTATAATATTAGTAAGATGGTTTTCCTCCTAGTGGAAGTGCAAGGGCGATGGATGGGGCTGAATAAGTAAGTTCCTTTTGCTGAGCAAGGGTCCGCCCTCGCTCCGATATATTCGTCCGCTTTTGTCACCGAGGGTGAAGGCTACTCGTAACTCGCACGTGTTTTGTGTAAGATATTTTGTTTCTGAATCTTATCCATAATATATTTCACGTGTGACCGGTCTTAGTATTTTGTCTAGGTTCTTACTTTTATTGTCTATCGTGAAACGATAATATCTTGTTTCTGGTATTCGTCTGTCATGTCAGTGGGCCGCGTCTAACCTTTAAGTTTTTAACAGGTTTGTGCTTAGAATAATTACACCTAGAAAGATAGTAGTAGATATCAAAGTTTTTAATCAAATACCTGATGAAATAAAAGTGCTACCCCATAACAGATTTCGAATGGTTCTGAGGCAATGGCTAATGGAAAAATGCTTTTACTCCATTGACGATTTCTTTAAAAAACTAATCTAATAAAGAGCGCATTACAAATAATATAAATATTAAGGACAGTTGATGTATTTTATAGAATAAGTGGAATAACAAGAATTAATATTGAAATAGTACCGACCTCATAGTTTAATAAAAAATTTGCATGCTATGAACATATAGCTAAGTAGGCATAAGAGCTAATATTATTATAATAACACCCACAAATGGTGATATGTAACCCTATTTATAGCAAATAAAGTATTTGATTTGATTTGATAGCTATTATATATACAGCCATACAACAAGGCGCGCTATTTGTGATGGCAAAATTAACTGTCAAAATAATAATACCTTACATTTGTAATTACTATTTTCAGTATTTCTTTACAAGTTTAAAAGCTATTTTTGCTTCTCAGTTATGTTTTTTCAAACTATTTACACCACAAATAAATATTTTGAAAGAGCTCTTACCTTGAGAAATTGACATCTTAGGTTAGTTCAGATTCAGCCGTGACATCCAGATATTTGTGGCATTCAAACGAGTGCCCGCGACTCGCCTTCTGTGCGTATTATTAATGCGGGTTTATGTATCAAACTCAATAAAAACCGAAGTTCTTACTTTGTAAGTGTTCATGTCATAAAAAACCTACACTATTTTCAACTTTGGTGAGCTCTGCTATGATAAAAGATGACAAGAGATGTCTTTTTATCAAAAAAAAGTATAACCGTCGATCATCTTTTTGTAAAACTTTTTATAAACGATCGTCACGGTTGAATAGGCAAAGGAAAATTGAACTTCGGTAGCCGCGAGGAATGACCTTTTTGAAGAAAAGATATGGTAATATTTTAACTTATTTTTGTGATCTTTTCTAAAAAGTTCAAGATCTATAGGTTTATACATATAGGTTAACACGTTGTTAACCAAATCATTAACGTTAGTAGCTTCAAGACGTCTCTATATAATTCCAATTCCATAGATATACAAAAAAACTGGTTGAAATAATATGGCTTGAAATTCTGTCGCCATTTCAGTTATTTTTAGTTGACCTGTTAAAAAATTACCAAATAATAGTGCCTAACTCTAAATCCTGCACTGCGCTTGCCACCTCCATTTCAATCTTTTCTGCCTTAACGGCTAACTTGTTTTTCGTACTATGAAACCAAGTCACTATAACTTACGTACTCATTTCAAGATCTGCCCGACATACAGTTTACTATGAATGTGTTCATTAACTACTAAACAAAAGAAGAAAAAGTGAACAGGCCTATTGTATTTACTAAGAAAGGTAACTCAATTCTCTAAGTTTACTTAAAACATTACAGAACTACGAAGAAAGTAGACAATTTGATTCCGCCACCCCATCCCGTCACGAACACAGGAGGGAAAGTCGTCACCTCGGGGTTGTTCATATTGCCGTACGCACTATGTGATATGTAGGTATGAATATATGCATTGCAATTTAGTTTGTGAAGCGGGCCTCAGGGGCCTGACCATAAACCCAAAAAATATTATAGTGGCATGACCACTCTGTAATTATATCATCCTTTACAATTACTGTTAAGGTGAAACTTTCGAGATACACACAACAACATGGTCTAGGGATATATAAAACTTTTTTAAATAACTTAAAAAGTACTGGCCTTACAAAAAACTATTAATGACAGATTATAAAAACATTATTAAGTTCCTTTTTTAAATTCAAATTTGTATATAAAAGGTTTTGTTTTAAGATGAAATTTGCATTCATTGAATTTCTTTCAAAGAAGTTTCGAAGAAGGCATTTCTGCAGGCCTTCAAGGTGAGGATGGCCAGTCCAGTGATTCGTTTGAATGACTGGGCTTGTCAACTTCATATCTGGACCTCACGACCGCTTTCCATCAGGTGGAGTGAGGTCATCTTGACGGGCAATATAAAAAAAAAAAAGTAAATCTTCACGAACTACTAACTTGATTAAAACTCCATAAGCTTCTATAAATCTTTGTCAAACGCATCTCCGGTGTTCATTTAATCATGCCACGTAGACATTTGACCAGGAACGAAATGTTAAAAGCAGTGGGCATGATTCAAGCTGGCGCTACCCAAATTGCGGTTTCTGAAGCCATGAGGACCAGACTGATTCATAGTAAATGCTGCACGAAGTCAACCAAATGTAACGGCGATGCAATTGGTTCAAAGGCTACAGAGAGAGTATGGTTTGCTGGTAAGCGATCAAACTTTGAGAAGACGACTGCATAAAGTCAACCTACGTGCTCGTAGGCCACTTCGGGTACCAGCGCTAAGGAGAGGCAATCCAGGAAGAAGATTACAATGGGCACACGAAAACTGGAACCATTCTCAATGGTCACTTGTGCTTTTCACTGATGAATCCAGGTTTGGATTTCATCCTGATTCGCGAAGAATACGCGTTTGGAGAAAACCTGGACGTTGGAATCGACTGCAGCACCCACAACAAGTTCATGCAAATCAAGGTGGCACGATTATGGTTTGGGCAGGAATTCGTCTCGGCGGTAGAAGAGCGGTATCACTTTGGATACAAGGCAATATGACTGCTCTAAAATACCGAAATGAGGTGCTAGAGCCTGTAATCTTGCCCCACAGACAGCAAATGGGACAAAATTTCCAGATTTTTTTTATATTGCCCGTCAAGATGACCTCACTCCACCTGATGGAAAGCGGTCGTGAGGTCCAGATATGAGGTTGACAAGCCCAGTCATTCAAACGAATCACTGGGCTGGCCATCCTCACCTTGAAGGCCTGCAGAAATGCCTTTTCAGCTTTTTCTTTCTAGCTAATGCACGACAATGCCCGTCCACATACGGCGCGTATCGTTACAAGTTGGTTACAACAGCATGATATCCAAGCTCTAGACTGGCCTGCACAATCCCCTGACTTAAATCCTATTGAGCATGCCTGGGATATGCTTCAGAGAAGAGCTCTTAGAATTTCCCTGAAGATATTGTGCATGAAAACCAGCTTTTCTTGCATCTTAGCAGGACTTGGGACAGTATTCCACAACAGGATATTGACACCCTTGTTTTGAGCATGCAGAACCGCTGCAGATGTGTCAGGAGAGTCTTAGGTGGATCCACGGATTATTAATTTTAAGTTTTCAACAATTTTTATAAAAAAAATAGTTGTTTTGTTTAGGTTTTGATGTTTCAAAAATAAAGTTAAGATTGAAATTTGGTATGAGTTTTTCCTCTTTTTCTAAGTTTTTTTCAAATTTAACTTTATCTGAAAGTTTATTTATCAGATTAGATAGGCTATTAAACAAGGTTAATTTTAATGTGTAGGTGTCTTAACAAAAAGTTAATAGAATTTTAGTTATTTAGGTTTAATTGAAATATCCCTAGACCATGTTGATGTGTGTATTTTGATAAGAGAAACGGTTGGACGCCTGGCCTAAATTATTATTACATTAATCGCTAGAAAAGGTACTCAAAAAGCTATTGCTCATTAAATAAGTTCGATCCACACAGAACAAAAATTAATGCGACTAACGTTTTTGTGTTTTTTCTATGTTCAATAAAGCGTAATAAAAATAACTAAACGTTTAATTTATGCGTTTTTATTTCTCTTTACTGTCCAAGACTTGATGAGTTAGACTCTAGAGTCTAGAGTAAGACTGTAAGCGTGAATAAAACTAGATAAATTTAATATTGCAATTTCATTTAAAAAAAAAGTCAACACCCAGTTTTCCAATCTTATGAAACGCTTCAGTCCCTAGGATCAGGTCGAGTTTTTCTGGTTTCTATCTTTCTGTAGACAAAAGACCGTTAATGTTTAATATAGATAGCTAGGATTAAAAAAAAGGGTATCAGTGGCAGTTTACACTTGACATCATGTAACTAGTAAGCTGAGTTTATACTGTGGGTGTTAACTTACTTAGTACAAAAAGTATGTACTAAGTATGTAATGCCTAGAAAGAAAGCAATCGATGAAGAAAACACCTTAATGTAATATTTTCACCACAAAATTTTTGCCCTAGATGACCCACGACCTTCGACCTTCAGTGCTTACGTCCTTCAGTGCTTTCAACAGGTCTTTTACCCATTATGCCAACCGGCCAGACACTGAAAGTCGATGGAAACTTAATTTCAATGACAGTTTTTTCATCGAAAATTTATAGTTTTATTTCACAGAGCTTTTTTACTTAATTATCTTAAAAAAATAACAAAGAGAATTGAGCACTCGTCATTTATAAAAAGCGCGTAATTAATTTCAATAAAGAGAAATTGAATACTTTTAAACTCTTTTAGCATTTGTTAATTATAGATCTTCTAGTAATAACACGCCTTTGAAACAAAACTAGGCACAATTAATTAAATTTAAAATTACGGCGGGGTCCATCTTTTTTGTAAATGGCGGTAACTAATTTTCATTTCGTGAGTTTGAAGGGCACTTAATTCTATTTATTTTAATAATTATAACATCGTGTCCAAAGGCCACGAAACCGGGCTTTTTGTCGGTAACTCTAGGATTCAGAGTTATTTGAAATAAGCTGTTGTCATCACTCCGCGCGGACTAAGCACTCAAAACTTTGCAGTTACATACATACATACCATCACGCCTTTTTCCCAACGGGGTAGGCAGAGACCACATCTTTCCACTTGCTACGGTCCTGACACACCTCTTACGCTTCTTCCACTCTCATTAATCCTTTCATACATGCTCGTCGATTATGGGTACTCCTGACCTGACCTTTTCTGAGCACGTCTTGGACTTGTCCTAAGTCCAAAGTTTTCAGCTTTGCAGTTTCACCCTGTATATACAATTTTGATAGCGTAAAACAAGGTGTCATCAAAATCCACCCAAATATAAATTCAGAACAGCTTTTTTCTATTTAATTTCGTTCATATCAGTCATGGCAATAGATTTTTCTAAGAAAAAACACCTTTTTTCACTCTATAGGAGTCAAAGTTATACGAGTATTGAGTCAAATTGGATATTAGGCACCCTTTTACACTCTAATACTTGAATATTTCTAATGAATGTATTCCTTACTACCTCTACCTTTTTCGTGATTTACGAGTGAAGCTCGAAGGCAATAAATAATTCATGGTAACGACTAAACAGAAGAATCCCCAGTCGGCACTGGCTACTTTCTCGAAATAGCCCGAAAATGGGAGAAACGCCAAATTTATAGGCCATTTGAACACCTCCGCACCCGAAGTTGTCTCGCTGCGGGAGAGATACGAATTTCTTTTCCGGTTTCGAAGATGCGTTCCGTCTCGGAAACGTTTACGTTACGTGAGTTATGCTAGTGATAAGGTTCTGTGTAAGCAATCCTGTGTTTCGAACTGCGAGTCACCCAGACTACTTGTACCAATATCTCTGAGATGTCTTATCTCTCTACTTTGCATTTCTTCATAATTTTAGAAATGCGAAAATTTTTGAGTACTTATGTATTGTAACAAATACAACATTTGTTACTTTTTAGAACTTAAACTTTACAGTAATAAAACTTATACATCAGAATAACACATAAGCTAATTCATAAAGATTTTATATAATTTGGTCATAATATATAACGATAAGTATTGTATATAAGTCGACACACAGTTTGACGACACGAATAGCGTAGTGCGCTGTAGCACGGTTTCTCGCCTTTAATTCCGTAATGTCCCGGGTTCGATCCCCGGTCAGGTCAATTCAGGAAATGATCTTTTCTAAATTGCCCTGAGTCTGGGTGTGCTGGGAGATGCCCCTGGCTTAATTCCTTGTCTGGTACCTCGTAACACAGGGATATTTATCCCTACTTCGAGACCATGACAAGAGGTGTGTTGTCTGGCGCATATTTATTTATTTATTTATAAGTCGGAAAAATCTGCGCCCTCTGGAAAATCAAGTTCACGCGGCCGAAGCCGCGGGCGGAAGCTAGTTATGTTATATTCTTTCGCAGGTAGGATTAAGATCAGGTACACACGAAATCGCATCAGGCTATGGTTGACCGGTCGTTCTGCGTACAAGAAAAAACCTTACACCATGTATCTTTACTAAATTCCTATTTAACGCTAAAGTTATTGGGCCACGACGGACTCAGACTGCCATAATTTTGTTTTGGTTACAGCAAACAAGCCCAAACGAAGTTTCCAAGTGGCCATCGTTCGGGCACAGGTAACTTCGAGCTCGTTACTTCAAAGGAAAACTCCAATGTACTTCGTATCATTTTGCTACCGTTTCTTTCGTATTACCTAGCTGTTGAGTGGCCGCTGATTTTATATATCTTAGTTGAAATTGTTTGGTCTTTGTTTAAGCTTTTAGATACTCTCGACTTTATCTTGGTTTTCTTTTGAACAAAAGGAGTTGTGTTCGCAAGGTGATTCTTTCAAATAAACTAACTTGAACTAGAACTTTCTTGTGTCGGAGAACTACCCACGCGCGGAAATTTCCATCGTGTATTGTACTAGCTTTCCCCGCGGCTTCGGCCGCTTGAACTTCATTTATTATGGCCAAATTAAATAAAATCTTTGAAAATTGTAGCATATGTGTTACTATTATGTATAAATGTGAAAGAGTCAGGATGTATGTATGTAAGTGTGTATGTTTGTTACTCTTTCACGCAAAAACTACTGAACGGATTTAGATGAAACTTTACAGTAATACAGCTTATACATCAGAATAACACAGGCTACAATGTATAAAGATTTAATGTAATTTGGCCATTATACAACGTGTTAATTAAAAAGCGCAAAACCTCAGACACCCCTACTTAATCACAACAATTATTAAATTAAATTTTCGCGTATTATTCACGAAGATATTCGCTTTTTTTTGTTTCTTGTCTTTGTTGCAAAATTAAAAAGTCTATGGCAATAACGCGCGAGCTAGTGCGACGTTCCCGCTTCGCGTGCCGCCGCAATAATAGAGTTGAGTAATGATTAAACACGGCGTAATGAAAACATTTTTTTGGTTAAAATCTTTTGCTTTCCCCTAATTTTTATTAGTGGAATCGATTCTACTCTCGATTTTGAGAAAACTAATTTCAGGTTTTGCGCTTTTTCATTAACACGTTGTATAAACGACAACGCGGGTGAAGCCGCGGGCGGAAAGCCAGTAAGCTATATTACTGTAAAGTTTTATCTAAATCCGTTGAGTAGTTTTTGCGACAAGCAAAAATTCATACATACTTACAAACTCTCGCGTTTATAGTATAAGTAAGATTGGTCATAACCCCGCTAAATTACTAATAAAATATAAATATAAATATGCGCCAGACAACACACCTCTTGTAATGATCTCGAAGTAGGGATTAATATCCCTGTGTTACGAGGTATCACACAAGGAAATAAGCCAGGGGCGTCTCCCAGCACACCCAGACCCGAGTCAATTCAGAAAAGATCGTTTCCTGAATTGACCCGACCGGGAATCGAACCCGGGACACTACGGAAATCGAGGCGAGAAACCGTGCTACAGCGCACTACGCCAACCGTGTCGTCGAATGACAGAGTAGTTTGTGTTTTTGATGTTTGAAATGAAGCTTGTAAAAACACATACATAGTAACCATACGACGATACTATTGAAGCAGTGCGCTGTAGCACGGGTTCTCGCCTTGATTTCCGTAGTGTCCCGGGTTCGATTCCCGGTCGGGTCAATTCAGGAAACGATCTTTTCTGAATTGACTCTGGTCTGGGTGTGCTGAGGTAACACAGGGATATTAATCCATTCTTCGAGACCATTACAAGAGGTGCGTTGTCTGGCGCATATTTATTTATTGGGAACACAACCTCGATACCGATTGTGTGTGACGGAAGTTAGAAGATACTGATTTAGCTAGGTAAGTTACAGGAATCCTTGATTACTTATCTTACCTAGAAAACGGCTAAGTTAATTTTAGCTTATGATGATTAACTATAGTGTTTCTTATCGTGGTTACTGTAGTAGTAGAGTATTACCTAAAATAAGAATAATTGAACTTATGGACATTAATGTAGAAAAATTGAGTACAGCAACCATAGGTTGTGACGCAAGGTAATGACAATGTCTGCTAATCATGTCATTATTGATGCATACTTTTCATTATCTTCTTAGATCTTGGTAGCTTGCATGATCATGTTAGCGACTATATAGTTGTCACCTTTGATTAAATCAAATAGCGGAAAATACCGTATATATCTTCAAATTGTCAACTGAAAACGGGTGACCAAATCGTAAGCTAGACAGGCGTGCGTCAGAGTCCTGTCAATCGTATGTTGAAACCGGTACAATGTACCCAGTTTGATTAAGATACTACGTAATCAATTCACACAATTAGTGATGTTGAAATCCAATAAATTTACTGAAAACGGTTTTTTTTTTAAATCTAGCACTAGAATCGTAACAAATTGTCCATCATTTTTCCAGTTCTCGAGAACGAAACCAGTTATCACTTGTTCTATCATTTCCCGGCGATAAAATGAATCGTACTTCAATATCGCATTGTTATCTTCAATTGTCGATTGTACTAACGGATTGTACTGCAGATGGTTGCATTTACTGCTGCAAATAGAAGAGGCCTACCAGTGCATTTTGTTGCGGAAATAGTTGTACTATGTAGGTGTAAGTTTTCAGTATGTTTTGATACCATAATCAGGTGATCTTATTACAAGTCCTTACACGTGGCTTACAAATGCCGAGTGAAAAATATAAAATACTTTCAATTGAGAATATTAGGTAGCACAAACTTAACTTAAAAACAAGTTAAGTTATTCGAAAACAATTTTTTAACCCGAAAAGCTTTAGGTAGCCTGATTGGGAATATGAACTATGTAGATCCGGTATATATTATACAAACTTTTTGTTCAACTTATAAAAGGAGAATGCCCAAGTGACTATGGAAGTTTGTATCGCTATCAAATTTATTGTACCTCAATATGATATAGCTTATTTTTCTTATTAATTTTAGTTCTATTTATTACAGTCATTATTGTTTTTGCAACTCTCCGCAGTTTGCGGCAATTGAATATTGAATTTAGCAAAAATAACGAGTTGGAAGTTGGAATAGATTCTGTGACCTTTAAGATTAATCGAAAGAAACTGGCGTTCTTTGTTTTACTTGAGTATTTTGGAGAGGTAAAAGGGTAGGTACTGGGGACGGCAAAGGAAATGAAATTGTACAAATAAATACAACTTTAATTAGATTGATTTCTTTTTATTCTTCATTTTCATGAACATACTCGTTCATCAAATATTACTAGCTAAAAATTGGGCTGGTGCATGGGTATCGTTGTGGCGGCCCGAACTCAGATACCAAGCTATAGTGAGTAATATAAGATATAGTCCTAATATAGGAGCTGGTGTAGGCTTAGCTTCAAAGGCATTTTGTAAGCAAGCAAAACAGTGCACAACGTTTTCAAGTGAAATCTGAAAAAATTGAATTAACATTAAATCTTTCACAAATGATATTTCTTTCTTCATCAGATGCCTAGTGATAAATACCTGATAGATTGAACAATTGTTGAAAATAATTTATTATTGAATGATCACTCAAAAATGTAAAAAAACAACATTGAAGTAACTTTTTGGCAGTTTCCAAAATCATAATGTGATTTTCATCAGACCACTTCAGATACTTCAGGAGTTGAATTATTAGATCAATCATAACTTTACTGGTGTGGTTGAAAACTAGGTTACGACAGAACAAATAAAACTAAAGATAGAAGTATGCGTTCAAACTCAACTGCTTGCAGGCGAACCACATGATAGGTAGGCTGACAGTCAAGTGACATGCATTTGTATACTCGGTCCAACAATTATTTTAAACTTTTGACAGCTCCCATTACTGGTTCGATTTTAATAATCAATTTTATTTTCTACGGATAAAAGTGAACGTGCGTGGTGCTCGGCGGAATTGTGGTTAAAACCCAGCAATCACTACTAAATAAAGGAAAAAGAAGGATTGTAAAGATTTTCGTTAAAAAATCGTAATAGGCATTTATTATGTACTCACGTCCTAGGCTCGATATCGATTTCTGAACGGTATGTACGTATCTACACGACGGAAAAGGAAAGCTAAACTACATTTTTATCGTTCATAACTATTATCTTGAACATTTTTTATCCGGAGTGTTCATAATTTTTATTAATAAATACAATAGAAAAAAAAAATTGAAGTAACAAACTCGTGGCACTATGTGAATTGTGGGCCTACCCCTTATCATTCTCCTTTGCGGCTAAGTTGCAAAAGGACAAAATGAATTGTTTCAGTATTTTTTTTACTGGTATTAACCCCAAAACAAAGAAATAATACATTTTCAGAATATTATGCAATTTATAGTCGTCCGATACGACAAACTATACAAGTGGCGATGGCGAGTTGCCAATTTTCGAACTGAAAACCTAGTCAGTAAAACATTCAATTTGCCAAAACGTACGAGTATCTGCATTACTCTTTCATTACCTCACTCTGCAGAGATTCTCGTGTCAACATGTAAGGCAGCGTAATAAAAGGTACCGGTGTTGCTTACAGCGAAAGACGCTTTATACCTGTCCCATAAAGTGCACATGAGATATTCTTTCTCGACTATGCCCTTATGGTAAATGTTTATGTCTTTATGTGCGAGAGAAACAAAGAAACAGTCAGAACTAAAATAAATGTATGTACATGGTGTTTCCACGTGAAATGCTTCTTTTACCGAAAGTAGGTAATGACTTCTATTATTCAAGTAAGCTTATAGCATTTTTGAATATGCCTAGTCTGTATCTACACAAACAGTATTTATACTGGACATACATTTTACTTTCTCAGTTAAACAAATGCCAACCAACACCTATTTTTCTTATTTTTAAAATTGTTATAAAGGCTAAAAAAGGAGCATGACATGAGTAAAAAAGCCTACAACATTTAATATATATGCGCCAGACAACACACCTCTTGTAATGGTCTCGAAGTAGGGATTATTAAATCCCCGTGTTACGAGGTGCCACACAACGAAATAAGTTAGGGGCGTCTCCCAGCACACCCAGACCCGAGTCAATTCAGAAAATATCGTTTCCTGAATTGACCCGACCGGGAATCGAACCCGGGACACTACGGAAATCGAGGCGAGAAACCGTGCTACAGCACACTACGCGAATCGTGTCGTCAACATTTGTTATTTATATATTTGTATATAGTTATAAAGCTTATGTTAAACTTTAGGTATAGGCAAGCTCTTAGTATATCTTTCAAAGTGGAAATAATCGGCGAAACACTCTTATAGTCATCAGTTTGTGAAGACCTTTTCTTATTATAAAAGGTATTGTCCCTGAAATAATTGAGACATAAATAGTAAAGACTGGACCACAAGAACACTGTTACTAGTCTAGCCTTTGTATTTTTGCAACTCGATATTTCAGAGAAGATTTGTATCCGCGGAGTAAAAGTACTACTTTTAAGAGGTTTTTCGTTGTACTTCTTTCTTACCTTAGGATGATCTATGAGCGGTGAAGCAGTTCTCCACAACACTTGGTTCCACTCATGTCATAGGACAAAATACTTCGTAGCTCATACCAAAAGGTCGGACATTTCAGGACCAACTCTTTGTTTTTCCAGATACGTTTTTATTGTTCCTATGTTCAATCGTTTTCCACTTTATTTTTTCCACCTATTACGAGCAAAATAAAGATTACTCTTGAGTGACAATCGTTTCAATAATTGATTGATTTCGAGAGGGTAAAACAATGGCCACTAAATCTTTTTACAAGTTTGAAAACCAAATATTAAAAATCTTTCTAATATATAAGAAATCTTGCAAGATTCTGAGAAGAGAAACGTTTTGATTTATTATTCATTATATAACAAACTCCCTCTAGCATAGAATAAGTACTTCCCTTTTAGTCTTCAAGCGTCTACTCTACACAATTGAAGAAGCAAATAATTTTCAACACTTTTAATAAAAAATCACATCACAATAAACTGATCAGGAAAATATTTTTTTGCCAAACATTTCTCAGAATAATTTCCTTTGATATTGCAAGTGAAAGATAGTGAGAAACTTCAAAGCGGTCGTCGGTGAGTACGGTTCAAGAATCCTTTCTGATTAAACTTCCTGTCATAACAATAACTCTCACTCGACCAAGGACCTTTGAAAAAACAGTTAAAAATATATTTCCATTAGGAAAATTACGAGTTTCTTGTCCTTCGAAGACTTGCTCCGTGTGACACTTTGCCAACAAGGCACTACAAATTTCAAACTTTTCCTATTACAATTATTTCACCTTCTGCTTTCTGTACGGTTGTTCCTTGAAATAAGTTTTTATTTGAAAGTTTCATTTGTTCACATAAGAAAACTTAGCTAAACAAGAAAAACTAGCCGGCCGTACTTGTTCTGAACAGTTCATAAAAGTCTTTACATGTATTTTGCTACAAATGTTTTAACATCCTGAACATATTTAGAAGGTGACGCATACACAGAACGAAATCAAATGCCAAATCATTAGTCTTATCCAGTCAATTTAGGCTGTTCCGATAGCTGTGTGTAATTAATTATTGTGTATTATTTGCACCTACTTTATAAAGTAAAGAAACTGAGTTTAAATCTAACCCGTTCAAATGTGTTACTGATTTACCCGAAAGAATGTTAATCCCAGAAAAAAGTTCCTTTCTAAAATGAGTATCAATTTATATCGCCTCGTTAAAAAAAGAAAGCGATCATTGAAAAGATAAAAAAATATGCTTTTGGAACTACGAGTAAATTGATTCATATTTGAGGGTAAAGTTACATAATTTATTTTTCATTATTTCATTAGACGTTTACATATAAAGATCGTCAAAGAAAAAAAAAAGAAACAAATGTCAGAACAAAACAGTAACAAAAAAAAATACTTACAAGTCAAACTGGCTTTTTATAATTTTATTCTCATGAATATACGTCACTGCCACCCGTTTTAGATAAAAATTTAACCCAGATGAAGGTAAAGAAAAGAATAAAAAAATGGTCCAAACAGAACTGTGCCTTTGGGTGAGTTAGCAATTAAAACCTTGATATTCATAATGTTTTATCACAAGATTACTTCCGAAGATAAAAAGCCTAACATTCCGGCCTCATCGTCTCCCTGAGGAAAAAATGCATGTTCCCATAAATTCCAATTACCCAAGAGAATGTCTACGGCAGTTGATTAGTCTAAGAGGAAAATACCAACAGAACGAGAATATTATTATCTCCCTGATAATGCTTTTTCCCTAAAAACTTTCCTACAGGCTGAGTAACTGAGGTTAGACATAGAGACGAAACAGATTAGCGAACAAATTAGAGACCATTTTTTTGATTTGCTGTATCACGTCCAGTTAATATTACCTGTCTGGGTTAAAGGCACAGTCAGGGATTAGGGGAATCATACGTTCCAAATATATGAATAAGAACGTAGCTTTTAAAAAAACATTTCCATTAACTAACTTGAACAAAAAGTTAATAGTAGTTATCACAACGAGCGTTTGGATTATGATTGAGATTAGCACTTCATTTATGTTGGACTTGAAACTGTCAATAATCGAGCTAATCCAATTAAATCCAATCATCAATAAGTAGCGTCTCAATGGATGTGATCTAATGCTAATCTAACGCTAGTCGAAGCAATCTGAATATGCTATTCGAGCGAATTAAGGTGCACATCATGCAAAAAAAAATATACACCAGAACTTTTGTTCATAAAGTTTAAGTAGAAATATTTATAAGAAATAATGTATAATACATTACCAAGTAATTCGATTCTATAGGATTAAGTCATACACAAATTATAAGGATGTTTTTCTAACACATGTTTTGGAATAAAATTTATTTCTCTCTTATTTATTTGGTACTGTCATAATCATCCCTCACATAGAACTCTCTTATTGACTTTTCAGATGAGCTTGTTTAAGGCGGCCTGTATCTATCATAGTCTCTACTTTTGAAGTTCAATGCTCTGTTTGCTGGAAAATAATCTTCAAATTCTACTTCAATATTTAAATAAAAAAGTGGTTATAAAAAAGTTGATTCCCTAATCCCTCCCTGCGCAGGTGAAGACCGCGGTGGCACGCGAAGTCATTGTGTGCGAGATTTGTATCTCCTCCTCTCGGGGCGTATTGTGCACTTTCTGCTGAGTATCTCCGCCGTGGATGTGCCATTGTACGCGTTTAGGGTTACACACGACATATGCATAATGGTTACGTGGAAACATTATGAGTTTTCGTGTAAGTAATTTGTATTTATACTTATGCAAAGACCTTCATAGTTAAAGCGAATGCATCGCTATTGGTTGGTAAAGTCACTAAGTTTGTCAAATATTCATATTCATATTCTTTATTGCACTCCATAAGTTACAAAGTTGGTAAAAAACACAATACAGGACATTATGGACCCTGTCGGGCACGGCAAAGATAAGAGAAATACGGGTTGAAATTCACAAAACAAAACCAATAAGCCGAAAGCACACTTTGCCTTATCTAGTGATAGAACTTAGGAACCCTGAATTTCAGGTCACCTTACCGCTCGGCTATAGGGCTGTTTTGCGTTTTTGTTTTGCATAAATGCCATCAAAATTATGTGTTATATAGTTAATTTCGACCCCAGAGGAATGAAATTAAAATTTATTGGTTAAATAATATATATATATATATATATATTTGAAAAGTTTTTATCCATCATTTTATTGTTTAAAAAAATATGTCACGTATGTTTCTTTGTAATTAAACACTTCATGCAAATATGTTACTTCCACATAAACAGGCATTGAAATCGTTATGTTAATGTTAGAAACTTGTGTTTATTTAATGGCAAAAAAAAATTTTAACACCGCCCACTGCAGGTATAGTTTATGTAACAGATGAGGTAGCTTTGTTGGAAAAGTTCCAAATCGAAAGGATACCAGTTACATAACCCAGCATCTTACCAAGTCCTCGTCGTCATCCGAGAAAATGTTGGCTCTGTCCTGCGCCGTCATGTCGAAACAAACATCCAAAACTTGATGGAAACTGCCCTCATGGCGCACTCACTAAGCCTCACTCATCACTGTAACTGCATCCAAGCATCCGTCTAAATGCGCACTCATTCTTGACCATATCTTAAGCACCATTTAAGTTAGACTGAAATTACACAATTACGAAAACTCCGCAGTGGAACGCGATTAGTAAACAAATGAACGCGTCGAACGTTAATTCGAATCTGAATTCCGAACGCCCGCCCTCGGTGGTGGTAGGACGCTTACTGCGGTCTGAGGGACAGAGAACACTGCAGCGTCTGGTGTAACCATGGAAACGCAGACTTGTAAGGTGCGGGAAACTGCATGCATTCTGCTAGACAATATCTGACATGCGAAGTGAATTAGAGTGGCTTTCGGGATTCGATTGCCTGGAGCCGCTCGGTACTCGTAAGTGAAAAATCGAACGAAAAATTCGGAGTTGCTAAATGCGGTGCTGTAGCCTGGAAGTTTTCGTTTCTAGCGACTGTTTGATATAGCAGTTTAATATTTACATTCCTTTGCAATGAGTGGTTTGACCACGTATTGAGATTTACTGTTGAACTGTACTTGAAGTGGTAATTACCACACGCTCACACCCAGATACATAAAAGTTACCAACTTACAGTATCTTTTATCAGTTTTCAATATATTATTTGCCCAATTTACATTTCGAAAACTTTTGTTAATTTGAATAGAGTTCTCAAATCCTTGATGGTCCAAGGGCTACTTTTACTTTGAAATGCAAGCAGAAAAAATATCTCACTCAGTTGGC
This sequence comes from Udea olivalis, assembly GCA_947369235.1. Lineage (NCBI taxonomy): Eukaryota > Metazoa > Arthropoda > Insecta > Lepidoptera > Crambidae > Udea > Udea olivalis. The sequence goes on along the minus strand of OX376354.1, from coordinate 3,903,367 downwards.
AATATTTAGTATGATCTACGTCACCTATTTTCCTTTACGTAAAAAAAATATCCAGTACCTACTTAAGTAGTTTCATTGCTACGAATAGTATTATTTTCTTCTTTCTTACATAATATATAATAACGTACCACTTCAGAGTTTTAATCAAATGGAACGATGGTTATTTACCAAGAAGTTATCTACTGTTGATAAATTTCGATGACCTTCGTAGAAAATATGATCATATCTGGTGTGGGTTTGTTTATCCCCGACGCGACGTTGTAGCATTTAAAAGCTCTTAAACAAAAAAAACTAATGGCCGTCTGGTTTTTTTTTGAGAACCTTATATAAGTTTGTAAAGAATAGAATTTTCAATTAGTTTCTACATCACCTGGAATACAAAATCATTATCCTTACGGTTTAAATAATCACCAGGTATATTGTGTTTGTGTATTTCCAGATCTTCTATCTGTGTAGGAACTTTTGTTCAAAAGTTGGATATAGGGTACGGGTTCTTGTTGAGAGAAACCTCAGAAATAAGTTTGATCAAATGTCAACCAAAACAAATCAGAGGCATGCCTAATTATTGCATTCTATTGTACAAAGTAGATTTTCAAATGTCTTTTGTTCCTAAAGTTTTAGTTAAATACAGGGTTGAAGTACCTGGGTTATGATGGAGGACGTGGTTAATTCTAAGACATGTTTATGGTTTGTCGGTATTTTATTGAATGTCTTAAAAAGTACACTTCATTTGTTCCTAATTATAAACTGACTTACTAAGTTACATGCGCGGCCTAATTAAGTTGTATTTTGTACTAAGGTTAGTACATGAATGAATGAAATTTATTCCACATAAAATAGTATACTTAAGGTCTTGCTATTTACCTTAGATTTTCAGGATGTAACCAACCTATGGACCACACAAGCCGACTACGGCGTCAGCCACATACAACCCAGTATTTGTTGGCCCGCACTAAAAGGTTCGGTGACTAGTTTCTTTGCCGTACTTATAGTGGTAAAAACCCGTTAGCTACCGTTACTTAACTAAATTTATGGTTAACTGCTGATAAAATTAAAAAAAACTACCGATAAGGGTTTCTTTAATGATAATTAGTTCTTTAATTGACTGGCCTGTTGGCGCAATGGCAGCGATCCTGCCTTTAGCGCCGGAGGTCGTGGGTTCGATCCCCACCCATGACAAATATTTGTGTGACCAACATTTGTATTTGTTGTGTGTCTGGGTGTTATTATCTATTTAAGTATGTATTTAGAAAGTTAAGATAAATTTAAGTAGGTTTATCAGTCTCTGACGCCCATATTACAAGCTCTGCTTAGTTTGGGGTCAGATGATCTTGGTGTGAATTGTCCCAGGTATTTATTATTATTATTAATTTTTTTTTTTTTTACTTAAGATGTAGTTTACTTATTTTTTAATATATTAAGTACATCATTTTTTTTTGTAACGTTTCACGATTGTTTCCGTGTTTCCAATGTTTTCCGATGCCTTTTGTTTGTCTTGAAGTACAGTAACTAATCTGTCTCTTCATTGTTTTGTCAACTCCTAGGTGAAGCTTCCTTCTTACGGAATTTTCATCGCACTGTGTGACTGGATATCCGATTTTCTGAGGAAGAAGTCAATAATAGTTAGTGGTGGTATCTAACCGTAACAAGCATAACAAGCGGTTAATTAACCGTTAATAACGAACAATGCATTTTTAACCGCTTGGTTAAAATCGTTTATAACCGGCTTCGCATCTGTAGCCATACCATTCAAACGCGCAACGCTCTTCTAGCGCATGTGTTTTTTTTTCACTTATAAATGTTAAACAATGTAAAAATTTACTAAATTATCACTATAAAAACGTATATCCTTAAAACAAAAATGCATTGTATTGATAATACCTACATTGTAAGCACTTATTTCAAATTTGTGCGTAAAGACTCAAACCGCCTACACATAAACCCACTGTATGGGATTACAGTAGGTAGGTTTATACTAAAATATTGTAAAGTTTGTGATTTGGATAATAAATAAAAAAAAAAAGTCCCGGTTTACATTAGTACAATAGGATAGGTGACTATTTTTTTGTTGAGGTGTTATCGAAATATTTCGAAAACACGAAGACTCCCCGAGATGTAGCAATTTTTAAAATCATATTTTTGGACTTGCCCTTGCAAGATGTTGACGTCACAGAACGCCTATTTTGGTGCGTTCTGCAAGACACCAGCTGTTCGGCAGTTATATTAAATTTTGCGTTCATGAATATGGTTTCTTAACAAAAGTGACTATACATTGTGTGGGTTGTCGAATGGTATACTTATTTTTTATTTATTTCACACTTTAAAAATAGAGTTTGAAGAGCCATAAAATTATTTATACCTAAGTTTTATATTGTATTTTATGATTATCTTATATATATAAAAGAAAATCGTGTTAGTTACATCACTTATAACTCAAGAATCGATTTTTATGATTTTTGTGCTTTTGGATTTGTCTACATCGGGAATAGGCTAATAAGTAGGTATTAAAAACATTTGAAAATTGACAAAAAAAAAGGCAAAACATACCTACTAAATGTTTACAGTTGTCAAGCATTTGCCAATAACATTTGACAGAACATAGTTTGTGGGGGCCGCTAGGTTTGAATATTTTTTTTTTTTAATCGAGCGCGGCAGATTTTCTAATGGTCTGTTAAGTGAACCTAAAAAAAAACTCTCATGCAATAATATGACGATTTCGATGTGACGCAAACTCGCGGCCATTATTATAATGTGCAAAAAAAATTCGCCATTTTGAAATTCTCAAGCGCGTCAGATTAAGATATATATTGTTCATCTTTATCTCCGTGACTTGACGTCCTGATAGACGTGCTATATCATAATCTGACGATTGTCTAAAGGGATTCAGCTAATCTGACAGAAAATAAAAATAAAACTATTTTTTTAAATCATTGAACTTCATTAATTGAAAAGCTCAGGAAATTGCAAGCAAATAAAAAAGTGTATGTTTCTAAGTAGAATACTTGTATTTATAAGAAAATAATTAAAAATTAAATCTCAGGAAAAAATATTTTTTTATAATTTATTATAGTTTTTTATAATTAATTTATTAATTAATCATCATTCTCATCAGTAAAATCATCTTCCTCTTCTGGCTCAAAAAAAGCCAAAACGTTGTAAATACGTTATTAATACTAAGTATATCACGAACCACGAACACCCACGAACGAGTCTGTGTGATCAGCTGTGATGGCGTCATGGCAACAGAAACGAGAGTGGGGACGGAGTCAGAACGTAGTAGTTAAAGCATGAGTGAGAGAGGAATAGAAACACGGAGAGGGTAATAAAGGCATCACGCAGCTGCACGCATTAAACTTCATCGACGAACTTTTGTTACTTCGGCTTGTGGAAATTGTCAAATAAATATTTTTCGTTAGCCTTGAATTATTTCCTTTAAAATAAAAAAAGAATTAGCCACGCTCGAGAATGTCGAGATGACGTTTTTATTTACAACTTTGTAGCCCTTCACTTTCTTCACGTTACTCTCGAATTGTCAGATTAGTGGAATATACACTTTTTAGCATGAAATTGACTCTAATCTGACGCGCTCGAGAATTTCTGATGATCAATTTTTTTTTACTAATCTGATCCTTTATACTTGAAGGGCTACCTTATATATGGAGTTCATATTTGGTGGAGGTACTTAACCGGGTACAAGGTATCCCCCTGCATATTAATCTGCTTTAGTGAATCCCGAAATCCCCGCTTGGGCTCCCCTACTATTAGAATTTAATGATGTTGTCAACCACCGAATTGTCCCGTCAAATGTCAGAAGAACTAAACTTTTTAGGGCTGCTTACCTTGGAGTAACATCCGCCTCCAGAGCCTTACCTAGGAGCTACGATTGTAAACTAAAACAACTTGTATCATTTTTATTTACAGAAAGAGAAGTAGAGAAATTGCATACATAAACTAGACAACTGTCATCGGCGTAATCTCACGGTAGGAGTAGAGCACCGCTGTTAACTGAAGTGTGCCCTTAAGTCCACTAACCACCGCGTTATAGTTAGCCCGCGATTGGCACGCGCCCGCACACCTGAGGGCCCATACAGGGCTACTTTATAAACACCATCCAAATTGAAATATGAGGATCTATGGAGAAAATGGCAAAATACGTATTTTACAGTTTGACAACCTTCAGTTATTAATGTTATTATAACTACTCAAAGGTATAAATAAAATACTAGTTTCGTTGGTACTGCGCGACGTGAGTGGCGGCCGGCTCGCAGCCTCTTCAACTCCCCGCCAGCGCTTTATTCAGAAGTTGAAATTTAATTTTTAATTTAACCACGCCGCCGCACGAATAATCTGTTCGAAAAAAATAAAATAAAGTAAATGTAAGAAAGACCCACTCTTTTTTTAAAAAAAGGTGTCTTCGATTGATGCCTAATGTCTGGGAAAATGTTAGATGGTGTTTATAAGGTTACCCTGTAGTTACCCGAGCACAAAGAAAAGAGTTTACAGAAGGACCGCACGCACCTTTCACTAAACTTGCGTGAACCGCCCAGAGTTACTACGATTATTCACTCTGAATTTTTAAAATGAAGCAGTAAGGTTATACCTACTTGACAGAACCGGCCAAAAACCAAATTCAGCATAGGAAAAATTGCACCAAGTTCGACAAAACCAAAAACACTCGCGACAGTTAGACTGGCCGCGACACTGAAACCCCATGTGTCTGTGTGCGTGATCAAAATGGCGGGTTTGTTCTAAGCGGACTATTTGTCAGAAGCGCCGCGCCGCATTTGTAATTTGTGGTCCGAGTTTTAACTGATCACACAATTATTTATACAGTTTTTATATGTTATTAGGATCAGGGACAGCTTATCCCATGGTTATTCAAGGGATAAGTCCCTGATCTTTTATTATTTCAATCAACTGTAACACGATGTGTTATGTTTATAGTGTGTGTGCCTAACATTTATGTTGCCTGCCTAGCCCGGGTCAAGTGCCTCAATGATACAATTGAAATTAAATATATCGTTACAACAAAGGACCATAATCACTACACTTGGTAAATTGATATTGGAGAAGCCTTGGCATGCTTTGAAACATGTTTTTCCCTGCCTGAGAATTGGACCCAGCACCTCGAGTGACCCCTCTGTTACAAACACGTTGTTTAATACAATGCTAAAATGTAATACTATACAGTTGATATCAACACATAAACCCGGTAAAGCCAAGCAAACAATGAGAAGGTCGACTTCTAAGCGACATTTGGGATTTGATACGTTATTCCCCTTGCTTGAGATTTTTTTATCCAAAAAGTGGTTTTCTAAAAGCAATGTTCAAAAATAGTAGAGGTTCCAATATTTCAATCCACGCGAAGCTGACGCAAGTCACATGTTTACACTAAAGTTTGTGTTGATTAAACTGAAATTTCGCTCGAGCATATTCCATTTTACGAATACGGCAATGCCATCCCTCCACCCGAGTGCAATGAACCTTTTGTTATTTACAGTACAACGTTTATCAGTTTCGTATGAATAGGTCTGTTGCCTTTCTACCCTGTCATTATTACTAGCACTCAAATTAAATAATATTGTGTGTACATAGTCATTTGTTATTACAAGCGAAAGTTTTGTTTTTTCTTGCTTCCTTTTGTAGCGCCTTAAAGGCCCAGTGGCGAAAACACTCAGCCACAACTCCAGAAGGCCAGGCCAGGGTCCAGGATCATCCAAGGAGGGCATCCAAGGATTTCTAATTATTGGAAGAGTCATCTTCCAAAAATATGGTCTTTGTGATGACAAACTCGCACATTATGAGTAGGCGTTGGTTCAGAATGTCCCGATGCTATAAATTATAACGATTTGATTTCTATGATAGACACTTCTACAAAAAAGTAAGGCAGTACATAATTTTGGTTTATCTACACAGCACTACATTCTAAACTATGAACGAGTGTCAGAGCTTGTTTATGAAATCTTTACAGTGATGAAGAGCTGCCGGCTCAAACAAATTAATCTCATGTATCATCATTTGTAAATCAAATAGCAGGCACTCTGCAAATAGAAACATACAAAAAGTCCATTGATCTATATTAATCGTAATGGCAGCACTTGTTTCGTAGCTACGAATACCGTAACAGTGCTACGGGCTACGAACATTTTCAAGCAGTTTTTTGGAGGCTATAGGCTTTGGTACGGCATACAGTGCAAAAACAATTAGTCGTTTGGGATAGAAAGGTTCAAAGTAGTTACCATTTCAATCGACTACCACTTCAGCATAACTGATGACAAGCAGGAAGCATCTTAAGGTGCGAATCATAGTAGACAGATAAATAAGTACAAAGATATAACACAAACTTAAAACATGGTTAACTAATAATAAATACCGTTAGCTATAGGGTATGGTTATTATTTAGGGTCGCATTTTAATTAGCATAGTTTTAGGGCAAATATTTTAAACTATGAAGGTATGTTATTTATGTAAAAAGCTTCCATTAGGAGAATAATCACAAAAATTCACACAATTTTGTTTAATAACTAGTGATAATAAACTGTTCACTTTTAAATTTTTCCCTGTGCATTTTTGGGACAATAAATATAGGCTAATATTTCAATCGTCATTTCACTCTATTTAGAAAGTTCTGAAGAATGCAGAAGCTGCGTACCATAAAAGTGAATAACCACATAAAACTCGTACCTAACGAAGGAGTTCGTTAACATCGGAGCCGAGAACAAAGCGTGCTCATTACGTAGAATAATGAATTTTGAGCAGTGGCTGAATAACAAACAAATGAAACTGTAGTCCGGTGCTAATGGCTCAATAAGACGCGTCTGCCATTGCACTAATCTGTGGGCCGGCTGTTCATAATAGAATACCTTCATACGTAACAGGCTACCTTTTTATGTGCCAGCCAGTTATTATGCAACACAAAATCTTTCCTTTAGACGCCTTCTATAAATAGTTAATAATAGTGAATCAGTCCGCTCGTGACCACGGTGACATGCAATTGTCGCCGAAACGTCGAAAAGAATAGGTAAAACAATTTACCGTAATTTTGTTTCGTTGCAAAAACCCGTTTTTATTAGAATTAGTTAAAATGCAACAAGAAAGTTTAAATAAAAAATAAATAATAAAAAAATATTAAAAATATTGCCTTCTATAGTTATTTTGACCCATTCAGTTCATCCGCATGAGTGTAGAGGTCTGTTTCATGCCAAGATTAATGCTGGAACACCCATATTCTCCCAACGCATATTCAGTCACCGCCACAATTGATGGGTACTGACTATAAGCACTAGACTTGCTAAATGTTGGGTTCGTTCGAAAAATACGTTTCAGAAAATCTACCTAATTGACATGTCTTGGGGTTTGTTCCCAGAACCTCTGGATTTTGGACCGACTGTTCTTACAGCAGCTCATTATCGAGGCCTTACGGGTTCCGACATTAGCCTAAAAGTGGTGAATTCTGGGCTGTATTTCCGCTATGGGCATAATTAATTTTATTTACTACGATAACCATATGAAAAAAGGTTAGAATCTCTTCAAAAACGGTTTGCTCGCGGCTTGTGTTCTAGGATGGGTCTCAGAAAGACGTTGACGACTTACAAGGATAGACTTGCAAGGTTTGAGCTGGACTCACTGCAAACTCGACGGCATATTGGTGGCTTTTTGGTTTTGTATAAGATAGTTAACTCAAAACTTGACACAAATCTTTTGGGCCATGATTCACTGAAAATACCTGTTAAGTCAAACCGCAGACAACATTTATTTTTCGTGCCTTTGGCGAGGAACAACGTGTCACAAAATAGTCCCCTGAAACGCATTTGCAGAAATTATAATTTGTTGTGCAATGATCTAGACATCTTTCATCAGAGTGCTACTTCATTTGTCAACAGTTTGAGAAATTCGGAGGGTTTCGAAATGCATTCTCACAAAATGAAGTGAGATTTTAATTTAAGTTGTAATTCTTTTCTTTGAATCTATTTAAACGTTGTGCGCGGTTGTCATCGAAATGCAAATTTGACCATGTTACAATGTACTCAAAATCGATGTATGTATTAGTTTGTATTTTGTTACTGCGCCAAAGAATAAATAAATAAATAAATAAATGAAAGCTCTGAAAACTATATTATTTGCAAAAACTTATTAATCTGCTGTGCCATCATCCGCTGAAACTGTTTAGTATGTGTATCGAACTTTTTTTTCTTTTTTTATACCACGTCGGTGACAATCAAGCATGTGGACCACCTGATGGTTAGCGGTTACCGCAGCCTATGGACACGTGCAACACCAGGGGTATCACTCGCGCGTTGTCGATTTAGTTTTGTCTGCAGTTTCCTATTCCTCAATACAGTGTGAGTCTATAAAGTGCACATAAAAACGGACGGGAAAATGATAAAAAAACATTCTAGCATATTTATTTTTAATGGACATTTTAAATAAAACCTTTGTAGTTGGGTAAGTACTCTATGCAGAAATAATGTTATAACTTTTAAACTGAATGCCTTATCGCAATGAAACAAAGTTTCTGATGATAACTAATAACAGGCCATGCACATAAAATGATAAATTAAATGCAGGAATATTTTAAATATTTTTTCACGTCGATATAATTGACTATAGTTTCCTACTTTTTTATTTTTCATGTGCACTTTAAAGAGACTCTTTGAACGATACACTGTCAAATGTCACTTTTGAGCTGTGATTGAAAGTCCATCAGAATACATTGTCTTACTGTAATATTCAAATAACATATATTTTACTGATTACTAAATATTTAAGGCATCATAGTGTGAACACAGGCTTTGGCTTGTGTTTCATCGAAACGGTCCATTCTCATTTCGCAGCAACTCTCTCGACCCTCTTCCTCCATTCTGTGATCTTCTTGCCCAACCCCTTGCCCTACCGAGCATGGATACGAATTACAAAAGGGCACAATTATGAACTTAAAAACAATTTATGTTGAAAAATATCAAAGCTCTACAGAGTTCATTCTAAAGCTCTTCGTTTGAAAATAGCACGTGCAGGATTTGTCTGTACCCCATTGACTCGCATTACGTAATGACTTAAAACCATATAAACATGGTTTTAATGCAAAGAAATAGTGAAGCGTTTTATAAAACAGTAAAGAATATGAAACTGCTGTCATATTTTCCTTGGACAAGGTGGTTGTTAGGGTCCTAACTGGGGACTTTATTTAAATGATATAGCGGACTGTAATACTATAGGTTTATTTCGTGACGTTTGACTAAGTCTTAGATATTATGGGTGGTCGCGACCGGTGCCTAGGATGATCGAAGCCGAAGTGAAAGATCGTGGCGGGGGTCCGCTCGCGGTCACCGCCGCCCGCAGCGCAGCCCGCTCCGCAGCCCGACGACCGCCGATTGTGGCCGATGTGCCCCGAAGGCGCCCGTGCTCCAACATGCTCCCCGGGTTGAAGAGTACTCTTCAATTATTTATAGGAAGAGGGCAGATGGTGTTGAAGGCACGACGAATTGTGCCCCTCTTCGTCTTCAACTCTGCAACCCTCGTTACTCCGTCCACGCCTGGGTAAGTCTGTACGACTCGTCCTAACGACCACAACAGAGGTGGTGTTCTCTCTTTAATAAGGACGAGTGAACCAGGCTGGACCTCTCCTGTGGAATGGAACCATTTTGTCTTGGTCTGAAGCAGAGAAACATATTCGTTATTAAAACGCTGCCAGAAGTGCTGCTGGATGTGCTGTATGCGCTTCCACCGATCCAAGCGTGTAATGTTAGCATCTTCAGTCACCTGCGGGTATGGTACAGATAAGAGTGGTCGTCCAATTAAGAAATGAGAAGGAGTAAGGGCTGAAAAATCATCAGGGTCAGATGAAAGAGGGGTAAGAGGGCGTGAGTTTAATACGGCCTCAATTTGGGCTAAACAAGTGGTCATTTCTTCAAATGTGAAGTGAGTAAGTTGCAACAGTCGTTTTAAGTGATGCTTACAAGATTTGACTGCTGCCTCAGCTAAAGAATTAAAGTGTGGAGAATAGGCAGGTGTAAAATTAAATTCTATGCCCTCCTGCACTATTTCAGATGCAACATTACTTGACGAAAGAAATCTCTGCATTTCATTTGAAGCGCCTACGAAATTGGTGCCGTTATCAGAGGTAATGCTACGAGGTTTGCCTCGACGCGCTACGAAGCGATGTAAAGCGGCCATGTAGGCGTCACTGGACAATGCACAGCCTTCACTGCAGAGCATACAAAAATACAAATATATGTTTTTAAAAGTTTGCAGCCGCGACCCTTACGATCGGCTATCAATACTGGTCCCGCATAATCAACATGACAATTTTGAAAGGGAAATTCCAGTATTGTTCTAGAGGCTGGAAGATGTCCCATTATGGGTTGCACATTTTGTGCCTTATGTCGATAACAAGTAACACATTTATTTACAATAACTTTTGCAAAGTTTTTACCTTTAAGAGGCCAATAAGTTTGACGCATACTACATAAAAGAAGCTGAGGGCCAGCATGTAAAAGAGTTATATGTTGCTTCAAGAATAAAAGATAAGATAAATGATGTTTAGTACAAATTAAGATTGGATGTTTAACATTGAAATCATAGGGAGAATTATTAAGCCTTCCGCCCACGCGGATGAGGTTATTCTCATCAATAAAAGGGGTCAAAGAAACAAGTTTGTTTTTGCGAGACAAAGTCTTATTTGATTTTAAAATAGAAAACTCGTTAGGAAACATTTCAAGTTGTGCACAAAGTAAAATAAGATTATGTGATTTTTGTAATTCACTTAAAGAGAGATTGCCACACAATTTGTCATTTTTACCTTTTAAGTTATTTAAGTATCTGCATACATAGGCTACTACTCGTTGTAATTTAGTGAAACTAGAGAATTTGGTTAATAAAGCTTGTACTGCGGATAGGTTAGTTAATAAAGCGCTACTGCAACTACGACTACCAGACTGAATATCATTCACATTACTACTACTGCTAATGATATGAGTCACTACTTCTGACTGATCATGTTTCACAGCCTTAGGCATAGAGGGCCATTCATTTTCGTTTTGCAACAAGAATGAAGGTCCAGACCACCACAAACTGGTCTCGCCAATAGCGTCGGCGCGTAAACCACGTGAAACATGATCAGCTGGGTTGTCCTTCGACGGTACGTAGCTCCAGGTATGACCACAGGTACTTTCTTGTATTTCATTGACTCTGTTACGTACAAAGGATTTAAGTTGGGTTGATGGTGTTGATAACCACCCCAAAACGATCGTAGAGTCACACCAAAATCTACATTTATCTACGCGCAAGGTAAGCGAATCCATGACCTTGGTACACAGTCTTGCACCCACCAAAGCTCCACAAAGTTCAAGTCGTGGCATAGTCGTTGGCTTCAAAGGAGATACTCGATTTTTAGAAGCCAATAGCCGCACACGCACTGAACTTGGGCTATTACTATGCGAACGAATGTACAAACAAGCTCCGTATGCCTTTTCTGACGCATCGGTAAAGATATGTACTTCGTGAACCATAGAGTCTTCGTGCAATACCCAACGAGGAATGTTTAAATTATTTAACTGTGAAATAGTGTTTTCAAAAATATGCCATAGATCTCCTAATTCTACTGAGACGATGTCGTCCCAGTCATACTTTTCCTGCCATAAGCGCTGCATTATTATTTTAGCTTCGACAACGCATGGGCCTATGAGACCCAGTGGGTCGAAAATTTGACTTATTACTGATAGAATATGACGCTTAGTTATCTTTTTTAAGGAGTCAATATTAATATAATAATTAAGAGTGTCGGTGTCGCAATTCCAATTCAGACCTAATATTTTTGATGAATTGTCACCAGAGCCTTGTTCAGAAAAGTTTAAAAGGTTGCTTGGCTTATCTGAATTTGAAATTTGGGACAAGATCTGTGGACAATTTGACCTCCACTTCCGTAAGTTGAATTTAGCCGATGAAAGGACAGCTGCTACTTGTTTTGACAGCTCTATTGTCTGACTACGAGTACATGAGCCAGACAAAAAATCATCGACATAAAAATCACGCTGTATAGCCCGTTTAACATCATTGTTTTCGGCATAATCAGCTAAGCTCACTAAGCATTTTGTAGCCAAGTATGGGGCGGAAGCAGTACCATAGGTTAATGTATTCAAAACGTAGGTAGAAAGAGGTTCGTTGGAATTGAACCTAAAAATTATTTTTTGTAGTGACCTTAGTGTAGGGTTAAGCTCAATAGCCCGGTACATTTTTTCGATATCGGCGGTAACGACATATCTATGCTGGCGAAAACGCAATAAAATCGCAAAAAGATCGTCTTGCACTACTGGGCCGACCATTTGAATGTCGTTAAGCGACAGGCCCGAAGACGTAGCTGCCGAAGCGTCAAAGACTACGCGAAGTTTAGTAGTGGAGCTGGATTCACGATAAACTCCATGATGAGGAATGTAGTAGTCAGTAAGAGAACTGCCACATGTACTTACTATATCTTTAGTCATATGACCTAGAGACTCATACTCACGCATGAATTCTAGGTAAATATTTTTGAAAATTGGGTCACGTTGAAAACGTCGTTCTAAGGACAAGAAACGACATTTAGCTTGATCATAGGAGTGACCCAATAAGGTGAAATCTTTTTTAAAGGGCATAGGGACGACAAAGCGACCGTCTTCTTTGCGAAAGGTGGTTTTAGTGAACGATTCCTCACAAGACCTCTCTTCTAGAGAGTGGGAATATTTAGAAGACACATTATCAAGCTCCCAAAATTGGGAAAGGTCGGGAGTTGAAACAATATTTGCAAAATTGCAAAAAGGAGCTTTAGGCTGTTCTGGCTGGTGGGCTATGTTGCCTGAAACCAACCAACCGAATTTAGTTTCACACAATTTTGGCAGATTCTTACCCAGAACAATGGATTTGGTACCTAAGACGTTCCAAAATACTTCCGCCCCTACCAGGATGTCTATGACCGAGGGAATATTGAATTTCGGGTCAGCTAACTGAAGGCCTGAAGGGATAGGAACGTGACTGATATTTACAATGGTAGGCGGTAGAACTTTAGTGATCTCCGGCAATATATGACACACTATTTTAGTTTTGTAGGCACAGCATAAAGACCCTATTGTCAGATTGCAAGACTGTGTACTTATAGAAGTGTGATTATTGATACCTGTGACCTTGGTGCTCGTACCGCGTCGTGACATACCCAGCGCGTCACACAACTGCTGAGTTGCGAAGTTGGCTGTACTACCGTTGTCGAGCAGAAGCCGAGCGGTGTGCTTCTCGCCCGCAGCGTTCAGCACGCTCACCAAAGCTGTGGACAGTAAAACATGTGCCGAAGTAGCAAGCTGCATTGAAGTGGCTGACAAAGTGACGTCATGAGAAGTGGAAGGCAATGGATTAATAAGAGGTTTGGGCTCGTGGGATTCTAGATGCAAAAGAGTGTTGTGCTTAACTTTGCAGTATTTACAATGAGTTAATTTACAATACCTTGCCACATGACCCGAACGCAAGCAATTTAAGCAAACCTTAAAATCCTTTGCTTTTTGTAAACGATTTTCAATGGGGAGTGCTCTGAAATTTTCACAATTAAATAAAGAATGACCTTGAGAGCAAAGCGGACATGAAAAGATATTTTTATTACGATTTATTGTTTTTTGATTATTATTTGTTTGATTGTTTTTAATATTAGTTGTATTTTTAGTTTGTAAGTTTGTATTATTCAAGTGAGTGTTGTTTAAGGCAACTAATATATTATTGTTAGATATGTTTTGATTAGTTTCAATTGATTCCATCAAGTCCGCTCTCCTGCTAACAAAGGTGCAAAATTGAGATAGGGTTGGTTCTTCAGTTATGTTATTACGATGCTCTTTCCAATAGCGACTGGTAACACTATCTAATTTTTCAGCTAAAATGTAAATGACAATAGCGTGCCAATGATTGGTGGGCTGTTTTAATGTTGTAAGCGCCCTGATATTTTTATTTGTGACATCAACTAGATTACGAAGTGAGAAACTGGATTCCCTAAATACAGGCTCGATGTCAAATAATGCTTCTATATGTTTTTCTATGAGAAGACGATTGTTGTTGTACCTCTCGCATAATAAGTCCCAGGCAATTTTATAGTTTTCCCCTATAAAATCAATATTTTTAATGATTGTTGATGCATTTCCCGTGAGTGAAGCTCTTAAATAATGAAATTTATTTATATCATCGATTGAATGGTTTTCATGAATGAGTGAAGTGAATGTGTCTCGAAATTCAAGCCAGTATTGATAGTGCCCATCGAAGCTTGGCAAATTAATTTTAGGCAAACGAACAAAATTGTTCTTAGTAAATGCGTCTGAGTGGTCGTGTTTAGAGCTCGATACGGAACCTTTAGATGTGATCCCGAGCAGGCTGCGCGCGAGTGCCACCGAGCTGAAGTAGTGACGCTCGAAGTCCTCACGCTCAACCACCTCAGGCCCGATGTCATCCACTAGCGCGTCGATGTCACCCTGTAATTGATCAAAATCGGTGTACACTACTTCAATTTTGTCAAAACGTTCTTCCAGGTCAAGACGTTGCAACTGTGAAAGGCTTGAGCCACTATTCATTAGGTTCAGATGATTCATAAATATTGTAAGCTTCCCTTTTAGCGAACTACGCTTCTTAAAAAGGGTCTTAAGATCAGCCATGGTGAAAAGGTTTAAGTTTAAGCGAAAGAAAGAAACGAAAATCTCGCAAAGGAAAAAAGTATAGCAAACAAGAATTAAATGCGTAAACAGGTGTGCGAGCGTCAGCTGATTACCTATATTCGCTTTTGTTATCAAGGAACCGGCTGCAAGCGGGTCCCGTTAGGTACGATGACCGCGTGCGCAAGCGCACACGTGCAAGCGATAAAAGTGCGATTTGCGAGAAAAAGATATTACGGAAGGGCTGATTGAATGCAGGGAAATGATTTTGTTTGATTTTAAGCTTTTAATGGAGTAAAAGGAGAAAGTATGATTTTTCGGCAAAAATTAAGTGAAAAATAATAAGAAGAAATTGATGGGAAAGCGATTAATTGGAACGACTCACGCTTCTGTAGGCTTATACTCCCATCCCGACGTCAGCTTCTTCGAAGTCGTAGGCTATGATGGCGGCAGGTTCCACGTTGGCTGGCTCGGTCAAAGTCCACGGAGCGGCGTACTTGCGTTTCTCGTAGAATTTGCCAACGAAATTACTGGTGTAAGACGGTGAGATGGACCAATGTTAGGGTCCTAACTGGGGACTTTATTTAAATGATATAGCGGACTGTAATACTATAGGTTTATTTCGTGACGTTTGACTAAGTCTTAGATATTATGGGTGGTCGCGACCGGTGCCTAGGATGATCGAAGCCGAAGTGAAAGATCGTGGCGGGGGTCCGCTCGCGGTCACCGCCGCCCGCAGCGCAGCCCGCTCCGCAGCCCGACGACCGCCGATTGTGGCCGATGTGCCCCGAAGGCGCCCGTGCTCCAACAGTGGTACGAAGATAAAAATTCATCACATCCGGTGGCTGCAGACCGCCTGCCACCGGGCGTTTTAGAAATCTATGGGGGAATCCTTTCTTCAGCAGTGTCTTATGGCTGCGATAGGTGGTGAGCCTTCCGCCGGTATCCGGGTTGATTTGGTTTTTATCGATGTTTTCCATCACTGGAGAGTTAGTCGGAAATTTAACAATGAACACGAAGATTTTGGTTCTGGCCAGATTGGAACGGGACCACACGCTCCACTATCCCAGTTGGGGTGCTCAACCCCTAGGCCATGACGCTCTCTTGTTTGTGAACACGTGCACCAAATTGTGTAAGTAATGATAAATAAGTAGACAGAAAAATAATGAAAGAACTACCTGAAGATGATGCAAAATCGACATAGTTACTAACGAGATGTAGTTAACTGTACATACGTACTTAAAACTTGTATGAAAACTAAGTTACGCAACTTATCGGCAAGCAAAACTGAGTAAATGTTGTTCTGTGCAAAGCAAACAATGAAACTTGACTCAAACAGTACCTACCCGATTGGTCCGCAACTATTCGTAAATTAGGTAAATTACGGTAAACTACATGATTACATGACCAAGATTTGGTATGATGGGTACATAGCACTTTGTACTATAATACAAGCTGGATATTTGGCTTATTATTATATTAATATCTAGTTCCAAAGTTTGTGATCTTTTTATACAACAACCTTTGGAAGCAGTAAGCAACTTAGCAGAAACTATTCTTTTCGTAATTTACATTACGGATGTACCTAACACAATTAATGCACGCCCTTTTTTACTCTTTACCACTTTTAGGAATTATTCTGAACTGTTATAATATCAGGCCCGCCTGACACCTAGGACCAGATTATCTTAAGATATACATAAATAACTATTTTCTACATAAAATAAGCACTAAATAGTACTCTTAACTATAGATACACTCCAATCTTATGAAGTGCAAATTTTAGGTCTTCAAACGTGTTCCAAAATTCCTGATGTAGTCATTTGATGAATCAGCCTTAGGCACGAATCAATTGTATCAGCGGAGGCATATGACCGGCAGAAGGACAGTATTGGCTTCCCACTACATAAAAAAGATAACTATTCAATCAATTATTCAAATCATTTATTTGTTATTCACATGTGATACAGATCTTAAAGTTATACATCGGTAATTAGGTTAAATCATATTAAATTTGAGAAATAACAAATTAAAAAACACAACACAACCACAACCATATTCAATTTAATTAGCTTTGAAGTAAAAAAAACAAGATAAGGCCCTGTCAAATCAGAGTCACTAAGGTTTATCATTTAAGAAGTCGGTAACACTGAAGTAGGATCTTTCTAATAACATGTTCTTTAAGATTGAAGATATAATTGTTACTAACACATATGGATCATGGTCCGAAATAAATGATATATTATTATATTATTATTAAGCTCAGTTTTTTATTCATCATAAATATTTCACGTGGAAGTTGTACATCACTAGAGAGCAACAAAAGCAATGACATTGCCCAACACTAGGCAGGGTCCGCTGCGCAAACATTTAAAACTCGAGTAGCCTTTTATGCCCCCTATTACCATAATAAAACCTGCCTCCTAGCAATTACGCATTCATTACGAAATGGGGAAGGTTTTACTCGCTGGGTATCGTAATAACGTAATATTCAAAACATATTATAAAGCTGACCTTGAGCCTTAACTCCTAGAATACCAACGTCTTAGATTATGCCTTAGTTACAGTACAGGTGTATACTTAAAAACTAACGACAGATTTAACGGTCGGGGTCCTCCCCGAAACTAGGTAGGTATGCTGACTGTATATATATATATATATATATATATATGCCACCTACCACGTTGGGTTCCAATACCATTGGTGAAAAGCGGGCTTCTCATTGTTCCGTTCACCATGACAGCCACAGTTACTTGCCTCTGACTACCCCGTGTTGGATATTCTCGTGGTGGTATGTGTATGTTTGTATAGTAATAATGTGATTTGTTGTGTTTTTTTCTTGCACCAGTTTCTGGACGTTGCTCAGCCCAAAATTCTTATGTTCTCTGATAAACCTTGCGGTTGACTGGTAGAGAACTGGGTATTACGTCCGACCATTGTACTTTGTTGTATATGCAATAAGGAATAAATAAATTATATTTAAGCAATTTCATAATATCTCTTTAACTTTTATTAACATTAAGACGATGAAAACAAAGTTAATGTGACGGGAGGACAAAGACTTTTTGTAAAAGGGTTCCGTTCAGTAAAGACATAGTAGCACTCTCAATTGAGCGAACTATTGAACTTGCATGCGCAGAGTTAGAGCAGATTATTATTGTGTGTGTGTATAGACCCCCTTCTGCTGATTATTGTCAGTTCGAAGAGACCATGGAAGAAGTACTGAAAAAGGTTTGTAAATCAAACAAGAAGGTGGTTGTATGTGGGGATTTTAATGTTAACATTTTAGATTCTTCTCAGACCTCTGTAAGATTTTTAAATCTTTTTAAATCATTTGATTTACTTAATCTTTTTGATCAACCAACCAGGATCACCGAGTTAACAGCCACCTGCTTAGACAACATTTTTTGTGAAAATATCTCTATTGAGAAATCAATTATAAACTGTTTGAAATCAGATCACTGTGGTCTATTGACCAAATTTGAGCACCGTCATGTCTCTCAATCAGTGGATATTAGTTATAGACCAGTTACCAAGAGTCGAGTAAAAAAGTTTCAAACGAATATAAATAAAAATATTTCTAACCTACTGCCCCAAGGTCATCATAACATAGATGATCAGTATAGGCATCTCTTTGAGATAATATTGCATGAACATAACCATATTTTTCCTAAGAAGAAAGTAACTGTTGATAATTTTAAGTTTAAATTTAGTGATTGGGCCACTCCAGGCATCCATAAAAGTAGAAATAAATTATACGAATTATATGGATTAAAAGCTAACTCAAACTGTCAAAAACTAGTTGAGCATGTTAAATTATATTCAAAAACATTCAAGAAATCATGTCATATTGCAAAGTCCATTTTTTTGAGAGACAAAATAAAACTGGCTAAAAATAAAATCAAAGCCACTTGGAACATAATTAATAAAGAAACCTGTAAATCTAAACCTCGCGATCACTCATTCTCTCTCAAAATTCAAAATAATGTTATTGAGTCTGAGATTGAAATAGCAAATACATTTGAAACTTTTTTTTCTAATATACCTATTGTAACTACAAGCACGTTAAATTCTAGTCCACATATAGCTGAGTCCCTGCTAACATCTAGTGTTGATGGGTGCACAAATCAGTTCTGCTTTGATCATGTTGATTCTCATGACATCCTCAAGGTATTTAAGGAACTTAATATGAAAAATACAGAAGATTTGTGGGGTATTTCGATTAATCTACTCAAATCAATCATTAATACGATATCACCCCACTTAGCTAAACTTTTTAATAATTGCATAGACCAAGGTCAGTTTCCCAACTTGATGAAATTTAGTAAGGTCATCCCGCTTTTTAAATCTGGTAGCAAAAGTGACCCATCTAATTATAGACCCATTTCTATACTACCAGCTCTCAGTAAAATCTTTGAAAAAATTATATTGAACCAGCTGCTTTCACACTTTGATTTAAATAACTTACTACATGAGAAACAATTTGGTTTTACTAAACACAAGAGCACAACTGATGCAGGTGTAGCACTTATCAAACACATATTTGATGCTTGGAAAAACAAGCAAGATGCAGTAGGAATATTTTGTGATCTTTCAAAAGCATTTGATTGCGTGGATCATGAAATATTACTGATTAAGCTAAGACATTACGGTGTTTCAGGTATCTCATCTCAATTAATACAATCCTATCTTACAGATAGAACTCAAAAAGTTAGTATCAACGGAACTGCATCTTCCGGTGCCACCATACGTATGGGAGTGCCCCAGGGATCTATATTAGGACCTTTGCTTTTTCTTATTTATATAAATGATCTTCCTACCTATGTCAAAGATATTTGTGAGATAGTATTATTTGCTGACGATACCTCGTTGATTTTTAAAGTCGACAGAGGTAAGCAAGCATTTGACGATGTAAATAATACTCTCTCAAAAGTACTATGTTGGTTCACTAGTAATAATTTATTACTTAATGCAAAAAAAACAAAGTGCATCAAATTCTCTATGCCCAATGTGAGACAGGTTGATACTATTGTAACTATGAATGACGAGCCATTAGAATTAACAAATTCTACTGTATTTTTAGGAATAACTTTAGATTCTAAGTTACAATGGGGTCCGCATATAACGGCCCTGGCAGGGAGACTCAGTTCCGCTGCTTGTGCTGTTAGAAAAATACGACTCTTGACTGATATTGAAACAGCAAGACTAGTATATTTTAGCTACTTTCATAGTGTTATGTCGTATGGTCTACTGTTGTGGGGTTCAGCTGCAGACTTGAACACCATTTTTGTACTTCAAAAAAGAGCCATCCGCTCCATTTACAAACTTAGACCACGCGACTCGCTTAGGGAAGTATTTAAGAAGATCGATATTTTAACTGTGCATGCTCAGTATATTTTAGATAACATAATGTATGTGCGCAAAAACTTGCATCTGTTCAAAAAAAACAGTGACACTCATAAACATAATACCAGAAATAAAAACAAATTGAAAACTCCCAGTCTTAGGCTACACAAGGTGGGAAACTCATTTGTTGGTCAATCTGTAAAATACTTTAACAAAATACCTCAAAGTCTTGTTGATCTACCTCTTCACAAGTTTAAGTCTGCAATTAAAGCAAAGTTAATGAAACAAGGTTATTATAATGTAGAGGATTACTTGAACGACAAAAGTTTGTGGTCATAGTAGGAATAATCTGCTCCTCTGCTCAATATTGTGTTCTTTTTTCTACTCGCATTGACTGTACTCTGAATTTATTTTTTGTAAAACAAACAAAGTTGAAAAGAGTAACTATCGAGTTTCTTGCCGGAGTCTTCTCGATAAGAAGCAACGTCCGAACCGGTGGTAGATTCACATTATGTATATTCACGATGTGTACTAATATTGTACTATTTTATTTAGTCATAGTCATATCATTTATTGCTCCATGTAGGTTTACAAGATCTTAAATGTAGAACACCAGTACTAAAACATGAACCCCGTAGGGGCACTGCAAAAATGCCGTTGAGCACCTTCTCTCTCAACAAATAAAGTTATCAATACTTAACATCTTATTATATAACTAGTATTAATAACATCCTTTTATAAAACATCTTATTATATAA
The DNA here is from genome assembly GCA_947369235.1 of Udea olivalis. NCBI lineage: Eukaryota > Metazoa > Arthropoda > Insecta > Lepidoptera > Crambidae > Udea > Udea olivalis. The sequence continues at coordinate 3,882,612 of OX376354.1, read as the reverse complement.
TATATTTTGTTGTATTAGGTACAAACATCGTGACAAATATGAAGTTTTCGGTTTAAAATTACATTTTCAGTTCGAAGTACTCCTGCATACTGTAAATACATTTGGACAGCAATAGCTCTTTAAGGCTTCTACAGAAAACAGAGTCTTTCTCAATATCCTTCAAAAAGGAAGGCAGCCGATTATAGACTTTGATGGCCATATAATACGCACCATTTCGGACTATGTTCAATTTTGTGTCAGGTAGTACTAGTTTATTTTGGTTTCTTAAGTTGCGTGGCTTAGAATAGTGAACGTTAGCTTTTGTAAACATTGTCGGATTTCCGCGAATTAACTTGCAAAGTTCTAAAATATAAATGGAAGTTAATGTTAACATTTTTAACGAAATGAAATATGGTCTACAGCTTTCGAAATTGGGTATATTTGTTAAGATTCTTAGGCATCGCTTTTGTAGAATAAAAAGGTCATGAGCTTTCGTGCAACTACCCCATAAGATAATGCCGTAACTCAGCCATGCATGAGCATAGGCGTAGTATGCGGCCAAACCTGTTTTAAGATCTGTGCATTTTTTAAGTTCGTAAAGTGCATAGGTGAACTTAGATAATTTTCCTGAAATTTTCTCTATATGGGACTTCCAATTTAAATTAGCATCTATTCCCAGCCCTAGGAGGGTACAAGATTTCACTGTTTCGATTAGGTAATTATTCAAATTAATATTTATATTTAAAGGAATTTTCTGATATGGGTGATGCTGCATTAGTTTAGTTTTAGGCACATTTAACATAAGATTATGTTCATCCAACCATTGTTCTATGTTTCCTAATTGAGTACGAATTTCCTGTTTTATTTCTTCACTATTGCTAGCTGGTAAAATTAAAGTAATATCGTCAGCATAAAGCACACATGTTTTATCAAGGGTTTTAGGCAAATCGTTTATGTAAATTAAAAACAAAGTACAGCCTAAGACACTGCCTTGTGGAATTGAATGTTGTATTGCCAAATACTGAGACCTGTGTTGGGTGATAGTCGAAGTATTTGGGTTGTAATGCTCCATCGCAACCGCCTGCTTTCGGTCTTTTAGATAGGATGCCAGCCACTGATGTGCTATTCCACGGACGCCTATGCCATACAACTTATCTAACAAAATGTGGTGGCTAACTCTGTCATATGCTTTACTTAGATCAAGCATCAATGATATGGCATAATTTTTATTATTAATTATTTCTAATATTTCCTGAACAAACCTGAACATAGCTGTTATTGTGGATCTGTCCCTTCTGAAGGCATTTTGGCTTTTATCAAATATTGTATATTTCTCACAAAAAGCATTGAGTTGATTTGCCATAGCAGTTTCAAAGATTTTAGAGAAGGTTGATAACAGTGCTATAGGCCGGAATTGACTTGGTTCGTTTGCTGATCTGTTTTTTGGTACAGGCCTTATTATTGTAGTTTTAAGTGCATTCGGAAAAGTTGCATCTTTAAATGACTGGTTGATAAGATTTGTTAAAGGTGTAATTAATTGATTTTTACAGTATTTTACTAATTTTGGCGGGAACTCATCATGCCCACAGCTTACTTTATTTTTTAATTTTTGTATAATATTATTTATGTCATTTGGACTAACTGGATTAAGATACATAGTATTTAAATTTGGGGTTATCACAGGACGGCCTTTAGGTTCCTCATTAGTACTTCCATTTTTATTTGAGCCAATCGTAACAAAATAAGTATTTAGAGCATTTGCAATTGTATCAGGGTTTTCTGTAACAATATCCTCAACCTTTTATTTTGTATTTTTGAAATTTTTCTGAACTTTTTTATTCGTTTTTTCTTTAACTATTTGCCACATAGTCTTTGATATATTATTTGAATTTTTCATGGTTTTTATATATTCGTTTTTTTTTGATATTTGTACAATTTTTTTTAAAAGTTTTTCATAATATCTGTAATGGTTTTTAAGTGATGGGTTATTTGTCTGCGATAGCTTAATTTTTAACAAGCGTTTATTTTTACTAGATATTTTTATACCTTCCGTTAACCAGGATTTACTATTTTTGTTAATTCGAACTTTCTTCTTTGGTATACATAAATTCAAAGTTGAGTGCAGTTTTTCATGAAAGGCATTGTAATTTTCATTAATATCTTTGTCCATTTTAATTATATTTTGCCAGCTTATAGATTGTAGGTGAGACTTAAATAAGTTTAAATTTTTATCACTATATATTCTTTTAGTTGTGTGATAGGATTGAATATTATCAGGTTTACAGTTGTCTATGGTTATTAACACCCCCTTATGGTCTGAAAGTCCATATTCTTTGACATGTACTGTAAACTGAGATCTGTCGAAGTTTGTAAATGCTATATCTAGGCAGGTCGAGCTTTTATCAGTTATTCTTGTTGGTTCATTAACATTTTGCACAAAATTATAGCATTTAAACAACCTTAGCATATGATGATTTACGTTTATTATTATTATTTCTGTATACTTTTTTTGACATGTCATAAGTGCTTTGTACAAGCTTAAATGAATAAATGATTTTTTTACTTTTTTACTTTTTTTTAAAAACTTTGTTCTACTTAGCTGTTGGTGTAAACTTTTGTTATTAACTTGATAATTTACTCGAAAATTGTGTGTGGCTTGTTGGCCCACAACGCTCTAATTAAAGACAGACCCACTTCATGATAAACAATTATTTGTCATGAAGATTTTAATTATTCTGGTCTGTGCTACAATTGATAAGTACTTCATCATCACGCAAAATGAAAACTGAAATTCTGTTAAGCATTTCAATGGAAATAACTCAATGATATTAAGCTCATCAAATCCGAAAGGCATTTACTGGGCGGTCTATCATAACTCCTTATAACCAGCAGGTGCAATTGTGATCAAATGACGGCCTAGTTCCACAATATAAGGTTATTGAATCACAATATTGATAATTACATTTTCACGTAACATGCTTCCCGTGGTTTTTCTTACGTAGGTACTTCTTATAGTACCAATCTAAAACTTTTTAGTTGCACAAGTAGTTAGCTCTAAAAAAGTGACATCGTAATACCAAAAAAAAGTGAGCATTTTTAGAACCGTAAACGGTCACGCTGCGATAGTGGCAAAATATAGTATTATGGCCTATGCTTCGCTCTTACACTTAGTCGCAAAAGTTGACAGTGCCAATATTATGGAAGACATGTGAATAGATCTCAGCGATTACTTCACACGTATTAAAAAAAATATGAGAGATTTTAAATAGTTTCTAGAGCTAAGCTAGAGCTTTTGGTGTTCTTGCGTACAAAGTATACCATTCCTCATCATCATCCGTACGGTCTATCCCGGTTGTGAACCCACACTGGTATGTGGGGTCCCAGGGTCCGCCTATCTTAATATCTCGGCCCACTTCGCGCGGTCTTGTGCATCCTCAGTGGTGAGATAAGTTGGCACGCAATGTCACCCTTAACGACGTCGAGCCACCGCTTTTTGGGTCGACCTCTTCTACCGGTACCTGGCAGGGCCGGCATGGCCAGACATTTGTTGCCCACGTAGTTTGCCCGTCTCCGTGAGACATGACCATACCAACGAAGGCGGCACTCCTGCAGCTTGTCTGCGATGTCACGAACATCATAGAAATTATATCATTACATACTGCAAAAAACCATTTCGTACTGAAAACATTTATGCATTCTTACAATACTTGTAAAAGTTGACATTTTCCAAAACTAGAAGAATTAAATATGTGAATTACTTACTGTAGCCAACAGAGTACTAAGAAGGTCCTCTTAATAGGGCCTTAGACTTAGGACCTTAAATTCATACGTCTAAAGTCTAGACGTATGAATTTAAGGCTTCGTTAGAAAGTCCTCTGAACCTGTGACATTCAGTAAATCTTACGAAAATATAAAAAAATAAATTCAAACAAACCATTTCAGATTATTTAAATGAATAACCTGTGACTATTACGCTTGGACCCTTGGACCCTCTTCAGTTGTATGTACCCGTTATAAAAATATACCTTCAAATAACGGTAGGTACACATTAGGTATGTTCTCATTTGCGAACCCCCGAAGAATACGTACAATCCCTGGTGTGCAAATATTGTTCTGTTGACTGAGAACAATATGTTTGTTCAACATTGAAAAATGTGGGAACAGTTTACTCTGACTGAACGTACAGGGTTAATATTTGTATTTTGTTATTATTTGTGTTCACACCTTGGTGCAAAAGATGTTTTTTGTTTTAATTTATATGATGATGGTCAAATGAGAGAGCACAATATGAATTCAAAGGTTTTAAGTCTAAATCCCACACTACTAATGTGTCATATTTTTATTGTACTTTTACCTAACCCAAACGATCATGAACTGAGCTTATTGGAAATGAATGGCCCACATTTGGCAAACGTGGTAATTAAACCATAACCCACAAACTGCAAGACTATAACTGTAGATATAGGCTAATTAGTTTACCTTCAAAGCAATACAACTTTTTAATCCAGAATCGGTGCACTTGTTGACCATTTTCGTGATCTTCTCCGCCTGAATGTGGTCTGAAATCTTTTTCAGCAATAGACCGCCTAGATTGGTTGAACCTTAAGATGTATTATTTCCAGAAAATTGCTTTGTTTGGTATGCAATGCCCAAAAAAATTGTTTAGCTACTTGTGTTTCCGACTGCGTCATCCCTTTTTGATAACAGTCCTGGTTTTGCCCGCCAGGTATTTGCCTCATAACGAACATCATTACCCAGAGTCATTATCCGAGTAATGGAACGGTCGGAAATGACACGTGAAATCCCCTGTTTAATTTCCCCTGCCCGCTGGACAAAGTGCTGATTAAGCATGGTTAATTAGAGAATGTGTATTAATGGCCTATTTTTGTATTGAAATCTCTCACTACGGAATTTTCAAACCACGCGCATGGATAAGGAGTCTTTGTTAGTCCTGTTGGAACAAAGCCGTATAATTATAATAACTAGAAGGATAGTTCCTCACAACAGGTGCCCCGATTTCGAAGCCATATGCCACAGAGGTTGTATGTTACGTTAGAAAATCATAAATAGCTCTGTTGTAACGATATTTTAGCCCATTAAAAGTCACAATATTTTGGAGGCGCCGTATTCTGGAGGCACTTTACCCATAGATTCCGCTTCTTTTGTGGTGATTAAGCACGGCGGCTTGATTAACCAAGCGCTCGACGAAATAAAACAATAAAATGCTATTTCTTTGACAATTTTTTAATTCAATTAATTTTAAAGTAAAGTAATAAATGATTTATTCCTTTATGCTTGTATAAAGCACTTTAAAATGAAAAAAAATATATAGAAATAGTAAAAATAAACGTTAATAAAATAAAACAATAATAGCATAATGCGAATCTACCAAAAATTCCGTATCAAAACAATTTTCACCCGATCGTCGGGTGTGTGTGAATAGTGACACTCACATGACGTGTTGTGTTCTTGAAAAGTTGCACCCTTCATCAGCACAGTTCTGCAAAGCAACTTCGCTCAGCTGTATCTTAATTTAAGTTGCCAAGTAAATTTCAATAGTGGCGACTTGAGTACGGGTAGGTCACATCGTTAAGTTGCTAAGTAATAATATAATCTGAAATGATATAAACTGAGTCGGGATAGGGAAATTCTGTCATATCAAACTATCCTTCACACCCAAATTCAAGCAAACTTATGTGAAAACTGATAAACGAGTTTGGATCATTCAAGATCAGTGAATTGATAAGATTAAGTAGGGAACAAATAAGTTCTGGATATTAAGTGAGTAAGTTATTATTTTTCCACAGTATTCATTTATAGAAAATATATTTTTTTTAATTAAAATAGGTTTGCGTTTGGCCTCAGTCTCGCCTGGTGGTAAGCGATGACGAGCCCAATGGAGGTACACGCTAACCCAAAAAATGCCTATTTACTCTGGCCTTGAAGATACCAAGGAATATCTTTAAGACAAGTTGAAGACGCGTTTCCTGCAGTTATACAGTATGCATTTTTTGAGTTGAACATCAAGGGATCATATGCTTTCTATTTGCGTAACTTCCACACAAATAAGATTACGACTTAGAATGATATGCCAGTCAATGCTCTGTAATAAATGTCCCATGCCATGTCACATAACAAAGGCTCCAATTTGTTGCGCAGCAGAGGGCGGGCGGCGTCGCCCTGGCGCGACGCGGCGGCGGCTTGCCGCGACTATCTGTGGTGTGAGTTCTCTGGAATAACTATGGGCTACGTTCGGATACTGCAAGCGTTATTCCTTCATTTTTACATGATAGTTTTTTGGGGATTTTTTCATATATATTTTTTATATTGTCCGTCAACATGACCTCACTCCACCTGCTGGAAAGCGGCCGTGAGGTCCAGATATGAGGCTGACAAGCACAGTAATGCAAAGGAATCACTGAGCTGGCCATCTTCATCTTAAAGGCCTGTAGAAATGCCTTTTCACGCCCCACTTGAAGAACCCTAACCCTAACTAATTATCATCATCATCATCATCCGTGCGGTCTATCCCGGTTGTGATCCCACACTGGTGTGTGGGGTCCCAGGGTCCGCCTTTCTTATTTTCTTGGCCCACTTCGCGCGGTCTTGTGCATCCTCAGTGGTGAGTCTGTTGGCACGCATGTCACCCTTAAGGACGTCGAGCCACCGCTTCTTGGGTCGACCTCTTCGAACCTGTACCTGGCGGGGGCGGCATGGCCAGACATTTGTTGCCAACGTAGTTTGCCGATCTCCGTGAGCATGACCATACCAACGAAGGCGGCACTCCTGCAGCTTGTCTGCGATGTCACGAACACGAAGGCTGCCGCGGATGTGGGTGTTACGCACGCGATCTTTGCGTGAGACTCCACACATTCACCGCAGCATCTTCAATTCCGTGAAGCGCAGCTCCTGCTTGTGTCGCTCTAGTAACGGCCATGTTTCACTGCCATATAAAAGGACAGGCCTAATGATGGTTTTATAGACCTGCCCCTTCAGCTTGATCCGCATTTCGGGTTCACAAATGACACCAGTCACCTCACGCCATATGGCCCAGGCCACGGAAATTCGGGCTCTGACGTCGCGGTCGATGTCCCCGGGACTAATAAGAGAAAGGAACAACATGTGCTGGAAGATCGTTCCACGACTGGATGGTACGACAGAGAAACGAGTCACCGAACCTTTTGGTTCGGGCCAACAAATAATAACATAGTACGAGTATGCCCCTAGTTTGAGACACGTTGATGGAAAACCGTCACGCAGTTTCCCAATTTCGACGACACATCCTTTCGCTCCTTTGTACCTTGTACCTCCTTTGTACCTAGGTAAACAAAACCTAGGTATGATAGTTTGAAACATTATTGAATGTGCGTTTTAAGTGTGTAATATAGCATATACCTATCTCATCTTTCTCTCTTTCTCAGAGTTTGCCCTGCGCTCTTGGACCATTTTACGAAGGTAGTCGTAACTATTTGCTGATATCTTTGAGGTTGGTGTTACTGGGGTGGGTGTTCTGGCTGGCATGAACGTTATGTTGATGTCTGTGACCACATCAGTGGTTCATCTGGTGTTCATTGATATGGAGGTTCACTAATTCTGCAACTGGATTAAGGCCTTGGACCATAACATTGCCTTAACAATTCTGATATGATAGATAACAAAATATTATTTATGAACATTTATTTTAGATTCTGTCAAATTATTAATTTGATTTTAGCTTCTAAATCATTCAAGGGTTGAGTATTAGTGATAATAAGTAATTTTAAGTAGGCATTGTTGTCTTTTATTTATATTTTATTATTGACTTAATATTTTTGACAAATGCACAACAATCAATAGTGTGGATATCCTGTGTAGAACGTATCCGAAACGAGCTGGTGAGTCAGCGTTGCGGCACGCGGGCTGCCAAATACGGCAAGGTCACCCCATGTATCGCTATGCACCATTTCACCCTCGTGCTAAATATTCAAAAGCTGACCTTGGGGGGAAAGTCTGATTTGCATTTTAACTGCAACAAGGAAGCAGGCTATGCATTTCTCCATACCACGTGAAATCTTTTTGGGCACTATTTTTTAGCATTTAAAGTTGGTAAGCCTTAAACTACAGCACAACCTGAGGTCGGCAATAGTTTGTGTACAATTAGGGATACAAAAAATTTGGCGGTCCAACATAAACCTATGTAGTCATGTGTGTGTGGTCATGTCATGTGGTCTCTTTGAATAAAAATATTTTTGACTGTGACTTTTGGAAGGAAACATTTGATGGCAAATAGAACCTATGATGTACCACCTGATAAAGAAAGTTACAGGCGCCTCCGTGAATTTATAGGAAGGACAGTGGACGCCATGAGCCAATACTTAAACTTGTACTTTTTTTGTACAAACCTAATGATGATTATGATGTTTTTTGTGATTGATCAAACGAACGATCGCACATCGTGCCACCACAGATTTTCGGAGTTCAATTTGAAGGACACTAACTTTAAGATGGCGGAAAATTATTCTAACTTTATTATAATAACGCGAAAAAACACTTCGGCCTGTCAAGAACCCGAAAGTTTTGATCTAGGGTCACGAGACATAACTTACAAAACTTTAAGCTTTTGTAAGGCCGCTAAAGTCAAAGATTTGTATGAAAAGCAGTCTGGTCCCAGCTGTACCTAAAGATCAAACGGTGCCGTAGATTGTAAGGGTTTTGTTGATGTTTAGAAATAGAAGGTACCTATTAGTTTTTCGTTGCCCATAATGTTATTATTAAAATATTACTGGTAGATTGAGATTTACTGCGTACAGTTATGTGCTGTCGTCTTCATTTCTAGATTATAAAATCTGTTAAATGGGACCACCAGCCCTTTTGTTTTTAAAAGAAACTTAGGTTTGGCTAGCAGTCTTTTTAAGTAAGACATCTTAATATCGAAGATACTGGACGTTTTATTTGATCTAGGTGACATCAACTAGTTCCCTGCGGTTAGGGGAGAAGAATACTACCGATGTATCCCTGCCTGTCGTAAGAGGCGACTAAAAGGGCCCTTGGGGTCGCGAAGCGCACGGGGGCCTGCGTGTGTTTCGGTTTGCGATCCCGAGGAAGACGGTCACGCGTGTCTTCGGACACAGTGGTCTGTGTTTTCGTGCACTAGAGTTGAGCTTGCTCCACCCGAGGTTGGCTGCCAGGCGGCCTTGCGCGCCGAAGGGTCCTGCGAGGAGTCTCTCCCTCGTTCCCTCGTTGGGGATCCCGGGTCCCTTCCATTCTGCGCCGAAGATGACCACCGTCAGGTTTTAGTGGGTAGGGGTCTCTGTTTTCCCAGGAGTTCCGAGTCCCACATATCCCAGGTGTCCCGAACCCAGGGCCTCGGGAATGCCTAAATGCATTTCCAATCTCGCATTCCCTCTTCGACCTTATTAAAAATTTAGTTACATTATGAATCAAATCTGTACGTACGTACGGTACAGCGATGCTACAAACAAAAGGCTGATCAGAAAATAATATATCTAGCAAAATTAAAAAAAAAAACTATCACAAAAGAGTTTTTGCCATTTTGGTACAGTACACTCATAAAAAGGGCGTAAAGGAATCGTATAGTTTAGGCTAGGAATTCTGACATATTCCGTAACCTTTAGTAAAATAAATCTTTCCAATCAGTGTATTCGGTGTAACGGTGCGAAAAGAGAATGAATAAGGAGTTAATACTCATAGTTTGATGTGAGTACTGTATGAAAACGTGAATCAAGCGTTTTTGCATGAATAATTTTCAATCAACCTCTACGCATTGTAATAAAAACGCATAATTACCAATTGTTTTTATTTGTACGGTGAGCTAAATATCAAATTGACTGAGTCTGTTACTTTAAACATTTGGTGTCAGAGTCCACATTGCAGCACCATACAGCATTGGCTAAAGATTTTTGTGTGTAAGCATACCTAGTTCATATTTTAAGAATATAAAGGTGTTCATAATTGAGAAGAGCAACATGGCGGTTAAAGTAAAGTAAACGGAACTAAAATAATAAATTATTCATGTTAAATTGTAAAAGTACTTATGACAGATCAGTAAAATATAAAAAAATATAGTGAAAGAAATTTATCTGCACTAAAATAACATTGCGATAGTAAATATAATAAATAAAAAATAATTGTGACTAATGGCTATACTCGAGGTATTACAGGAGGTTAGCCTTATTTTACCCCAATGGAATTTTCCTCGAGAGTTAAATGATTTATTTTTACATTTATTTCCTATTCAAAAGGGGGACTTCAATTACAAATACGCAAAACTGCGACGCCTTTCAAAATACTAGTGGCAAGGAACCACAACTTCTAATAATGCCTTAGTATCAATCTAGGCGCTTCCGTTGTAAGAGTTCTGTGACTGGACAATATTATTGAAGACATTACTGCAATATAATTTTATACCTTGACACTCACGCGAGCATACTAGTACTGATTTCAGACATTCCATTAATTATTATCTTACTTATTGAATATTCTTATAATTAATACCGATGGACACCTAAGTTGATGTATAAATTGTAAATTTAAAGCTAAAATAATTTAATATTGGTAAGAAGGAACTGATATAGGTAGATATAGCTGTTCAAAGTCTAAGATAAGTCTAAAATTCAGCCAAGCACGTTCTATAGATCTCGGATATAGTGTTTTCGCTTATCAATCCAAGCATATAAAGGTAAGAAAAGTTAGGTCATCAGATTACCTGATTCTTCATGACGTGTTGTTGATTCTATCTTATTATATATCGACACATGATTGGCATAGTCCGCTGTAGCACGGTTTCTCGCTACGATTTCCGTAGTGTCCCGGGTTCGATTCCCGGTCGGGTCATTTCAGAAAAAGATCTTTTCTAAATTGTTTCGGGTCTGGGTGTGCTGGGAGGCGCCCCTGGCTTATTTCCTTGTATTACGAGGTATCGTAACACAGGGTTTATTATATCCAAGATGACACAGGGATATTAATCCCTACTTCAAGACCATTACAAGAGGTGTGTTGTCTGGCGCATATTTATATATTATGTAAAAATAAACAAATAAGGGCATGACTAGATAGCTTAGGTCTTCTTAAGAAGCAGCCTATTTTGATTTATTTTCAACATTAAACACCTTTTTGAGACTCATATAGCCACCCAGCCAAGTCTCCAACGAAATCTTCTGCCAATTTTCCTCTGTAGCGAATGTCTGCTTTAAATAATATTTTTCTGCTTAGGGATAGAATGATTGAATGTTGTCCCATCTCCTTCCGCTTTGTTTCAGAAACACATGACTTGGTTATGGCAAAATAACATATGGTGGAACATATTCGTTTTAATATTGTGGAGTTGAACTAATACTTATTCTTAAAAGCTATTACCAGCACTTTATTATAGGTCATTAACAAAAATCTAATTCATCGTCAGGATCTAGCAGCAAGCAAGCTATGCGAATCGCCAGATAGATTACCAGATTCTACGAGTATTTATAGACACGGGCGACACAAAGGTAAAAATGTACATACGGCAGAAAGAAGATAGTCAAAATTACATACATAGCTTGTTTTTTGTATGTATGAATGTACCTAATTATTAACAAATGTACCGTACCATCACGACGACTATATCCTAAACGAGGTAGTCAGAGGCCAGTGACTGTTGTCATCATGGTGAACGGAACACTCAGATGCCCACTTTTCACCTGTACGTCTACCACGAGTTGCCACTTTAAATTTACACTATCGTTCGCGTAAAAAATTGTATTGAGATTTGACATGACATGACAAATCCCGATACAATTGTTTACGTGTACACGGCACGACACGACGAAGCTGTCACTGGCGCTTATGTCGTCACCATACAATTGAACGATTTCTATTGTAGAAATCGTCGTGGCGTGTTGCTTTTGGCTAGCCTCTCTGGTATTAAACCCGACGTAAGTATTGAACATTTTAAATACATTTAGGTAACGCAGTTTCAAACAGAAGTACCAACTGTCAAAGTTTTAGCAGTATTTCTGTTCTAATCATTTTAGTATGGAACTATACCTACGGACGTACGCATCTCATGAATAAGTTAACAACTAGAACTTAAACAAGTCATACCATATATCACTAAGTTTTACCATTTCAGGAACAAAACGCAGGCGAAGTGAACTTGACTGGAGTGGGAGACGCGGCCGAGTAGTCTTAACACTTTAATCAAGTCTAGTTTTCCAGGGCTTGTCAGTTCTTTTCGTTTAGAGTATTTAGGTGTTTTGATTAAATAAGTTTACACTTATGTAATTTCTTAATAAATACAGCGTGGCGAACTCGCAAGGTCTAAAAAAAAAGATTGAACGGGACCTCTTTTCAAATAGAGAATGCTAGAAAATGCCTTATGGCAATAAGTTCGTATGTTGTACTTAATTTGTGCAGTAAAGTTTTAAATAAACAAATAATAAGTAAACGTTGAATAGAATTATAAAATGCATCAATTTTTAAAACATTTTTTTTTTTTTTTTTTTTTTATATTGCCCGTCAAGATGACCTCACTCCACCTGATGGAAAGCGGTCGTGAGGTCCAGATATGAGGTTGACAAGCCCAGTCATTCAAACGAATCACTGGGCTGGCCATCCTCACCTTGAAGGCCTGCAGAAATGCCTTTTCACGCCCCGCTTGAAGAACCCGGGACTATACGAGGAAGGAAACACATGTGCTGGAAGAGCGTTCCACGTCTGGATGGTACGACAAAGAAACGAGTCACCGAACCTTTTAGTTCGGGCCAACAAATGTTGAAATGTGTGTGGGTGACGCCGTAGTCCAGCACGCGTGGTACGGGAGTGGAAAGGTGAGGGTGGGATAAGCTGGAATAACTCGTCAGAGCATTCCCCATTGTAGAAGCGATAGAGAACACTTAGCCTGGCAATGTCTCTACGCAATTGGAGAGGCTCAAGGGTCAAAGTTGCCTCTGGGTTACCAATAATACGGATAGCACGCCGCTGCAACCTGTCAAGAGCTTCGAGTAGGTACTTAGCGGAACCGTCCCAGAGATGAGAGCAGTATTCCACACACGAGCGAACTTGTGTCTTATACAAGAGACAGAGCTGCTCAGGCGTGAAGAATCGTCTCCCTCTGTTCAGGACTCCGAGTTTACGGGATGCAGTTCTAATGACGCTCTCAATGTAGTCCCGCTGGTTTAGGTTGCTACGAACATCCATGCCAAGGATGTTTAGGCTATCCTTAATCGGTAGTGGGGAGCTCTGAAGAGTGGGATGGGAAAGGAAAGGCGACGCCTTTGCTGTGAATGCACACACCTGCGTTTTCTTGGCATTGAACTCGACAAGATTGCATGCACCCCATTCTGAAATGCGGTCCAACACTCCGTCAAGCTCAACAACAAGACTTCGCCTCTTCTCCTCGATGTCAGTCTGCTTTGCCCCAGGGCGCTCGAAATATCGCGCGTGGACCGTGCTATCATCCGCATAGCAATGAATATTACCAAGAGATAACATGTCATTGATATGCAGAAGAAACAACGTCGGCGACAAGACGGAGCCCTGCGGCACTCCGGCATTAATCTGGAGAAAGCGTGATTTTTGACCATCGCAAAGGACACGAATTCTACGTCCCTCCAGAAATCCGGCGACCCAGTCGCATAGGCGAGGTGGCAGACCATATGCCGGAAGCTTGGAAAGAAGCGAACGATGCCATACACGGTCGAAAGCTTTGGCAATGTCAAGGCTGACGGCCAAAGATTCCCCATGCTTGTCCATAGCCTCCCCCCAGATGTGTGTTACGTACGCTAGAAGATCACCCGTAGACCGTTTTGGTCGGAAGCCGTACTGACGGTCGTGAATGAGAGAGTGATCCTCTAGGTAGCGGATGAGCTGCGTGTTTATGATCCGCTCAAACACTTTAGCTAAAACTGAGGTTACGGCTATTGGACGGTAATTGGCAGGGTCAGACCGGTCCCCTTTTTTGGGAACTGGTTGAACGTTCGCCTCCCTCCAAGACAGCGGCACAAGACCCGAATTGTAGGAGAGGCGATACAGGCTAGTGAGCACTGGAGACAACTCCGCTGCACATTTCTTCAGCACCACAGCTGGAATTCCATCAGGGCCACTGGCTTTCCTGACATCGATTGACTGCAGTTCGGCACGAACATCACATTGTCTGATACGAATATCAGGCATTGTGGAGCCGCAATGTGGAATATCAGGCGGCGCAGCACCGCAGTCATCGATGCAAGAGTTTGCGGCAAAGAGGTTAGCCAGTAAATCGGCTTTCTCTTGCGGCTGATGAGCCAACGATCCATCAGGGAATCTCAGTGGGGGCAGCGAAGGCACGCAGAAGTTAGATTGCACGTGTTTAGCCAGTCGCCAGTAGGAGCGGCTACCCGTAGGGTGCGTGATGAGTTCTTGGCCAACACGTGCAATTCGCTGGGCGTCTGCTCTAATGTAAGCCCTCTTCGTGGCCTTGGTGGCTTTATTAAAGGCTGCTTTCAGGGAGGCAAGGTTTGAATGATCATTGAGTGCCTGGGCCCTAGACCAAGCACGGTACGCCGCCTGTTTTTGTTCAACAGCTGCGGCACACTCGCGATTGAACCAGGGACCAGTTTTGCTAGCACTGACGACATCAGTAAAAGGAATGTAGTATTCCATTCCGGTACTGATCTCGTCAGCGATAGCAGATGCACTCTCTGAAGCATCCCTTTCTCCAAAGCAGCACTGCCGCCAAGGGACGGAGGCAAAATACTCTCGCAATCCGTCCCAATCTGCCGACGAGTAGTGCCATAACCGCCGCGTCACCTCCACAGGTTGTGGGGGAGCTGCACAAGGCACTGTAGCGCCAACCAGACAGTGATCGGAGGAGCCCAATGGGGCACCAACCGACACTTTATACCCGGCTGGGTGACTCGTCAGCAGAAGGTCCAATAAAGAGGGAGTATGACCGACAATATCTGGTACCCGGGTGGGCTGGTGTACCAGTTTGTGGGAGCGGTATATGCACGCATAGACCCGGCTTGTGGAGCCCAGGTCAACGTGCACCCAGAGAGTGGAGAAGGATGGGTCTTCTAGGCAGCGGAGACGGCTACAGCTGACGTCCGCCCTGACGAATAGACATACACCGGCTTTAGGTTGGAAGGACTCTTCCAGCACATAGCCGGGGTAGTGCAGGTATGACGTATCGGCAGGGCGGCCTATCTGTGTTTCCGTCAAAAAGAGCATCGCAGGCCTCGCCGTCTCAAGGTGTTGATGGAGGGCGTTGAGGTTTGCATGGAGTCCGCGGATGTTAGCGAACTCCACCTCAAACAGCGTGTTGGTGGGGGATGGGGATGCCGCTGTAGGCCGTTTTTTTGTGCTTCTGACTGCCATAGAAGTTGGAGGATGGGAGGGGCGTGAAAGGACGACTGTGATCGAGGCAATGAAAGACAAAGCGTGGTGCCCTGCATTGGTATTAATCGCGTGGAATAGTGTAGGCCGGTCCGCCGGACGGAAGGGCCCCCGTACCCCCTCGGGTGTGGTCGCCGGGCCCCACCGGAACCGGGCACCACCCGGCACGACGAGCCACCCCGAGATTATGCGCGACCTGGTGGGGCAGCCTCCAGAGGTGGTTAACCCTTTTTGGGCCCCTGTACTATGCCGCGGGCGGCCAGCGGCACCACCGTTTCTACGGGTCTCCCTGGCCGGCGGGCCGATACACACTACACACACAATACCGCCGCTAGGGCTCCCACTGGTCCAACAATTGCCACGATCACAGTCCCCCTGGCACCGGTTAGTGCAGTGCTGATCCCGGAACGCGACCTGACCGAGATAGGTCAGAATCACTTGGCGGGTTTTACACAACTGCATGGTGGTAACAACAACCGGCCGACATAAGTCTCCCACCTGAAGAGCAGATGGTCTGCTGGAAGAAACCCTTAGTCGCCTCTTACGACACCCATGGGAAGATATGGGGCTGTGGAAAGTATTCTTTTAAAGTGCCGCCACCAGCACGGCACAACAAAGTGAAATGTAGCTGAAACATAGTGAAATGTAGCTGATACTGCAGTAGGTATACATGAAACCCACCGCTTTTCTAGGCTGTTTGTTTTATGTTTTATACTATGTTTTCCCACAATCACCGGCCTGCTTCACCTAAAAATCTAATATTTTACGATATGAATAGACTAATATTGTATTTTTTGTGGTCCTTTTTATTAGACTTGTAACGATGCCGTTTCGTTCCAGTCTCGTGGACGTTAGAACTTCCACGATGGCTGAAAACTTCATAGTTTAACTTACTGGCCATCAATAGCATTCTGTACCTGTCCTTTCAAAATTTAATTTATCGTTCCACGTTCGCTGATCAGCATTTTGAGTCAGTCCTACCAAAACCATAGTACTGAACAGAGCTTGCGAGCATTTTACCAGATTACCAGTTTAAGTTTAACTTACGTGATGGTGTATTTTTTAATACTTCAATTAACCAATTATTGTAAACAGTTATAAGTAACAGGAACCCGTGTATCGGGGTAAGCATATCATACCTATTTACTTACCTATTACTATTAGATAATCTATTACCTAGGACTCTTTGTATTCATTTATTGTTATTTTGGTACAGTACTTCTTTTCTACCTATACTTTTACCCTATTTAATAAACAAGTCACTGGATTGGCTGATCTTTTATTAACATTCCACAACTACATCTTCTCCTGAATATTGTGTGACGAAATCCGGCGCTCCGGCTCCTGTATTGCTGGCCTGCAACGAGGATTTCTCGCCATAGACTCATCCAGCACAATATCTTGTGATTTTAAAAGATTCCATTGTAGTCCCAATTTAAATAACAAGTAGAAAGCGATGTCAGAAGTTATATAAACGTGACCTTAGAAAAGAAAATATTGTAAGACAGATCAGTCGCGGGTCGCTGCAGACAATTTGGTTTTATGTAACGCTTTCGTTTTTCCACAATTGGAAAGAGATGCATTATTTTGCAATAGATTTAGGTACGCTTTCTAGCTTACCTTTAGCTATGGAAAAATTTCGGGCCAGCGTTTGTTGAGTACCTGGTGGATGCGAATGATTAAACTTTAAATATAGCCTGGTCTTTTAAATAACGGAAGAAAGGAATAAATTGGGAACACGTATAATACAATTGAAGCACGGTTTTTGAAAATACAAATGTGTGACACTAAAAAGGCATCCACTTAGTTCTCGTCACACGCTGGTCTCTCGTGAAGATTAGAAAACGGCCGTGAGGTCCTGATATAAGGTTGGCAAACTCAGTAATACAAAGCATTCACTGACCTGGTAAACCTCATCTTGATGGCATGTAATAATGCTTTATCATGCCCCTTGAAGACGCCGCAACTAAAAGAGGAAGGGAACACGTATGCTGGAAAGGAGTTCCACGTCTAGATGGTACGAGTACCTCCTATAGAGAAACGAGTCACCGAACCTTTTGGTGCGGGCTGCTAGATTTTCATATCTAAAGATAAAAAAAAAACAAATGCTAAAATAATCAAAGTATTAAATGCTATATTGTGTGTGGACGATGTACTCCAATACGCGTGGTACGTGAGTGAAAGGGCGAGGATGAAATCAGTTGAAACAACTCGACATCGTAAATGCGATAGAGAACACATAACCCGACATAGTCTCTACGCAATTGGAGAGGCTTAACCTATTTTAACATTTATCATTTCTGATATGCTTCGAACAAATACAAGCGCCTCTCGTCGATCGTGACCTCACCTCGTCAGATCGGCTCCTAAGCTCCCGGGACCGACTGTGTGCTCACACAACAACGCGCGTATCCGTCTTGCTACCCGTCTTTGTTTCTCTTTGGCTTCCCTATGAACGATTTTCAGTCGTTTATCTTACCTGTGAGAACATGGCTCATAAGAGAGGCGTAAGTACGATTCACACCAAACGGGGCGAAACAGAGCATTTTTAAACAAAATGTAAAATAATAACTTCTCTTGACTCCTGAGTCAACACCAATACCTGGACTATCTCCCAGATATGTCTTAGCTTACTGCCAAGCAAAGCTCATACTTTCAAAGCGCGTCGGAGACTGTTTTACTGACCGTATTTTCGCAATTCCGTCAACCTCTCCTCTGCTGCTTTCCTCTGCCTGTATGGAGTAGGTCGTCTAGAAGAGATATTGCTTTTAGCAATAAGACCGCCGAAATTGTACATCAAAGTTATTTGTAATTCTCACTTATTGTTTTCTCTACTGTTTTTTGTGCAATAAAGAGTGTCTTATCTTATCTTATCTCATACGGAACAAGGTTTATGGGTAAAGGTTGAGTTGGAGAGTTCTGGTTAGCCCATTAGATAGATACTTATATCTAGACACTGAGGAAGGACACGATTGGCGTAGTGCGCTGTAGCACGGTTTCTCGCCTCGATTTCCGTAGTGTCCCGGGTTCGATTCCCGGTCGTGTCAATTCAGGCAACGATCTTTTCTGAATTGACTCGGGTCTGGGTGTGCTGGGAGACGCCCCTGGCTTATTTCCTTGTGTGGTACCTCGTAACACAGGGATATTAATCCCTACTTCGAGACCATAACAAGAAGTGTGTTGTCTGGAGCATATTAAAAAAAAATTAGAGGGTATCATAATTCTGCAGCTGCTGCACCGCTAGATGCAAGCAGCGGACTCGCTCTCCTGGTGGGTTTACATGAATTCACATGTGCTGACAGAATAAACATTTTGCAATCGTTTTTTAAAAGGTTGACCTGTCGTCCTCTTTTTTTTCTATTTTGCTTGCGTTATATATTTGTGATAATTACATTATTTTCACTGTTGATGTGTTGGACAAAACCATGCGTAACTATAACATTAAATTAGTAACTGAATACATACATAATAATATTAAATACGAATTGACTTGTGCCGTTCAGTGTAAATCGCAGTTCACGCAGAACACAGCTGCGTACGTGCCTAGTGATGTGAAATTTCTGACAAACAGTTGTCTAATACGCTGCTTCATTTACCCTTCACGTTTATCTTAATAATTTATACGAATACTTTATCTGCAGTCCGAGTACGATTTAGACTGGCCCATTGGCTCAACGGTAAGACACTCTGTCCACCTAAGACCAGGGTTCAATTTCCGCCTCAGAAAAACTGTTTTGTTTGTTGTGCATCTTGGTATGAAAACTTTATCAATCAATGTACGAGTAAGTATTAGAAATCTGTAATATCCGATTGGTCACCTACGATGGATCGTTATTCTTTAAACTCTTTATCACTTTACCTTTTTTTAATCACGTATAATGCATTGGTAAGAATGATACATACCCCAATTGTCAGGTCCTGAGTACAAATTCCAGAGCAAGAAAAGCGTGTGTGTTTCCGGGGTGGTTTTACCAAGACGTATTTGGCAATAGTGGTGATTAACCTAAGATATCAAAAAAAAAACTAAGCTGAGACTTCATTTTATTCATTGAGGTATATTGGGATTTCACATGACAGTAACATACGATTTTCAGGCATGATATCAACCAGGCACATCCCTAGATACCATCATTTACTTTACGACGTATCATAGCACCAATATGAGTGCTCATGACATCATTTTACGATATCTCATCGAGCTTATGAAACTGTGAGGACGCACTAAATAATACTTTAATAGTACCTTTTCTTTACTGAGCATAGAATAATGATTAACCGCCACAATCATAAAAAATAAAGTATGGTAAAGCTGTCTTGAAGCACTGTTTAAGTCTTTATGAATAAGGGGGTATGCTTTCACATGGCTAAAGCGACGAAACATTATGAAAATGTGTTGTATCTTACGAAAATGAGAAATTGACTGAAATAAGATTTAACGAATTCTTTAGTTTATTTTTATTTTAAGGTTTTCGATAAAAAAAAAATGTTTAAGAACCTTCAAATTTAAGTAATTCTATTCAGGGGTGTTTTGTGCGAATGAACTCGCCGGTACCTTTACACCTGCGGACTAGACGCACATTGGCTAATTTTGTTGGTAAGGGTGGAATCTTACCTTTTTGATATTCCAGCTATCTGAACAAAGCTACATGGCAAAACCACAACAAGTTTAAAAGAGTAACTACTGAGTTTCTCGCCGGTCTTCTCAGTAAGAATCAACTCCTCCGACGCGGTGGTAGAGTCGCATTATGTTTGTATACTGTTTATTTATATTATTATAGTATATTCATATTATAGTATTTATGTCTATTATTTAGTAAGTGTTTTGACTATTTAAAAGTACTGATTAAGTCTATTTAAATAAAGATATTTGATTTTGAGTTTGAACAAGCGTTTATCTGATTCTTTCATGATACAAACAGCGAAGGAGTGGAACTTGCTGTCCCGTATGTTTACCCAGAATATTAGTCTCTCAAGACAAAAAGAGTGTCCCTCTCAGCCCGTTGACTTCGCAAGACAGCAGCAAACAACAGTTCCTACACATATTACAAAATGTATTTTATATGTAAAAGTGAACTGTACAAGAAATAGTAATGTTCTACAAATTGATGAATTTCGAGTCTTTCAAGCGAGAGTAAAAGAATTCAATTTGACGTGATGTAAAGGAGCCTGCTCACTGCGAACGGAACATGTAACGCAATGTAAAGTAGCCTGCTTACTGGGAATGGAACGAAAGCTTTCCGGTTCAAGGAATGCCAGCTCGAGCGGCAACCCCTCTCATAGGTATCTACATTATGCATATAGGTATGTGTCCTAACCGAATCAAGTTAGCAGGGAACTGTCCGAACTATTTCAGGTGGTTATTGGGCGTGTTGAGGTTATTTGTTAAGTTATTTGAACTTGAGGATTTAATTCAATCAGCCAAATCATCAATTCATCAATCAAGAATTGAACTTGTTTTTGTACAATTCATAAGAACCTATGTATTGGTTTGTTTACAGTGTTTATGTTACAGTCAAAACTCATTACCAGTTAAATCCACTTTTGACCGCAAAACTTAGTCAAAAATGGTTTTGACTGTTTATTGTATGCAATAGTGGTTTTGACCGACGTTCTTAGTCAAAGGTGGTTTTGCCTGACTTAAAGTTTAGACCATTGTTCAAAACTAATAAAAGTTAGTAATGTTGGTGGAAATTCCCAAAAAAATAATCGCATGTTTTAATTCAACTATTTTAAGAAGTGAAGTTTAAGTTTTTTGTCCTTAAGCAGATCTTCGTAATATTCTTAGAGTTGTATTTCTCTGTGTTTTTACTAAAGTGCAGTCGCCAAGCAGAAAGAATTTCGTACATTGACCTCTTCGCTTACTGCCAGTGGTAACAAACATTTTTGTATTATGTACCAGTTTTTAATATTCAAAATATTTGAAAGAAAAAAAAATATTACTGTGCAAATTACATGTTTAGGCTTTAAAAGTCTACTTAAAATCCTTATAGATTCGCCATGTGATCTTCCTTCTTCGATTCAGTAAAGTGCGACATTTTTCTTTTCTTCCGCGGAGAAATAAACTACTTAAATGGGCGCGAGGTAGATGGCCCTGAGTTAATTTTAAAACATTGTAGTTATCAACAAGTAACAATATAACAAACAACATAACAAATAAATATGCGCCATGCAACACACCTCTTGTAATGGTCTCGAAGAAGGGATTAAAACTGAAGTGAGCGATAACTATATCCGTAAAATATAGCTTTATTAGAATGACAGGTGTCAAATTACGGATTGCAATAAAATCAAAAAAAAAGTTAATAAATAAATATCATTATGTCAGATAATGGTCATAAACTTTTTTTGAACGTTTTATAATTTACATTGTGAAGGCAGCTAAATGGAATACTTTTATTAGATGAATAGTTTGCTATTGGTTTACAATAACTGCATCCGCGCGGACTTAACTCCTTAATCTCTTCGATCTGTATTTGATAGTTGAAGTGGCAAGTTCCATTCAAATCCATTCTCATGTGATGAAGAAGAACATGAAAACAGACAAATAGAGGTTTTTAAATGTTGTTTCGTATACGATCGGAAAATTATACATAACCATTTAATTTCTGCAAAAAATATTAAATGTACCGTTTTAAATCGGTTACTGTATTATTATTTGCATAGATGCCTAAGAATTCGTATAAAATGTGCACCTTTGAAGCTCCATTTAGAATAACTACACACGAGAAATTACAATGGTTCGTCGCGTTTGAATATTGCAACAAATACGGTACTTACTGAGTTTTCCCATCACTTTTTTTGATTTACGAAAGATTATAAATCCATGTGTCATTCTAATCATCCTATTTTTAACGAACTATAGCGCGTCCCAAAATGGATGGAATGTTCGTTATTTTAAATAATAACGAACCACATTCCATTTTCAAAAATGTCAAGGAAAGCGCGAGGACAAGAACAGGACCTTACTCTTGCGGTAAAATGTTTGCAATCCCTAAGAAGGGAGCGACAGAGACAGGTGATAACAGGTCAATGTACGAAATTATTTCTGCTTGGCGACTGCACTTTAGATATAGAAGTGCAATACTGATCGATACTGGTTAAAGCGGTTAGTTTTAAGCGAACAATAGTTGACGGTGCATTGTCTCTCCGGTCAGCTACTTAAAGATGGCTGTCGCTTATCATTTTACGATAAGTACGGTGTCAATTCAATAGCAATCTGATACTATTCGGATACAGTTATATTTCTGTGGCATGCGACAGCTAACCGCAACGGTATTATTTATTTACCTATGTTTAACAAAAAGCGTACCTCATTTAGACAAGGCTTTCTATATCTAGACTTTGGAGGGGCTTGCTTCGATATCTCGCTACATGACCTAGTAAAAAACGTAGGAATTCTAATGTTTAATTAAGTATGCTGACGAGTTTTTGAACAGGGCACACTAAGCGAAGAAATGGTCACTGTTAAGGCTTATTTCTTTAAGAAACGAGTCCATTTGAAGACAAACGTGGCCACAGTACAAGTTGGTTAATTGTCCAGATAATATCACTGGATAAAACAGGCTAATGAACAGCAGCGAACGTTTTGCACACGATGATGTTACAATCACATTTGTAGAAAAACATCGCTCTTAAACAAACATCACATTGTAATGTAAAGCATAAAATTGCTACTAATGGTAGCCACTTTGCAATACATCTAATGCGTGATTAGACAATAGGTATAAGATGTTATGCATTATTGTTATGAACCGCAGACGTAGCTGTGAGAGCGCACAGTTAAACATGACTCAGACTTATGTTAAACTCACCAGGTGACAGGTGCTACGCCACCGCAGCCCGCGATAGGCAGATGGGATGGGCACTGTTTCTATTCAAAAATTAACAAAATATGTTACGAACTACAACGGTGCAAGTAAAACACTTTTTTTAAGGTGCTGGCACGGAGATCGTGACAGTTGTAGAGAAGA
The DNA here is from genome assembly GCA_947369235.1 of Udea olivalis. Classification (NCBI taxonomy): domain Eukaryota; kingdom Metazoa; phylum Arthropoda; class Insecta; order Lepidoptera; family Crambidae; genus Udea; species Udea olivalis. Next base: position 3,859,315 of record OX376354.1, on the reverse strand, counting down.
GTAGGCTTTGTATGGGGTGTCTCGAGTCGCCGTCTGCGATCTGGGTCACACACGCGTACTTTCGCCCATAAACAGCCATAGTGTACCAGTAGGGTCGCAAACAAATCATGGTATCAGTGCCAAACCCCGCAACACAAAATTATTTTAAATTATTTTTATCTAGGCAACGACAGTGAAAATTCTTAAACTACTTGTATTAACTTAACTTGCCTCTGACTACACCCTGTTTGGGAGTGTGTGTGTATGTTTTGTCGTGGGTGGGGATCGTCCCACGAACTTTTCACACTTCAAGCAAGACCTCGACCCATCGCGTCAACAGACTAGTAATTGAAACAATGATAGGTATAGAATTGAAGAAAGAGGGAAGAAAAAGCATTTAAAAAGGAATAGACATCGTTACACTGACTTATGGAGGGAAAAAAAAACAAAAATAGAAAACAAGAAAAAAACAATAAATTCATCATCACAATTTATTTAAATGAAACTGTAATATTTTGTTTATGCAATAGAGTTTATCGTATAAGATTAGAAACAGCGGTATCCCGATGTCCACAAACAAAGACGAACTCACTTAGCGATTGCCCGGGCTCGATAGACTCAGGCACTGATTTTCAGTGGACCCTGTTGACTGAATAGTAAATATACAAGTGTGTCATTATGTGTAATATGTGTAGTGTGATTGGGTGCTATAAAATAAATAAAGCTACTGGCACAGGATTATTAATATTAATTTAACTGGGTTCTCAATCACGTGGAAGGATTATCACTATTCATATTGTCAAATTATAACTAAATTTTCATTTTATTTTAACATCAAATGAGTCATTCTTATACATTTTGAAGATTTCCACAGTAACTTAGCGACGTGTTTTTCTTGTCTCAGCCCTCTGACAACGAAGCCTCAGCGATAGTAAACCTCTTAAAACGTTAAGCTATCATAATCCACAACTTTATATCGATGAGCTTCCATTAAAATAAATATATTTAGACATCATCGATACAGAATCATCTCATTACTGTCATCTCATAACGAGAATGTCAACGGCCATCTCTTCTGACCTTGCTCGTTGGCCGATTAATTCCCCATTAATACAAGCCCAAGTGAATAGGTTACGCGGCCTTGCCGGCGAGGCATGACGTAACCGCGATGCCTCGATCTTCACTGCGCGGGCGACTGTACGGCCATACAGCGGAGCGCGCGCACCCGTCAAACATGTATTCGAAAAACGAACTTTAAAATTCGTTTTTTATTTCATTTTTTCTATGTGACCAGTATCTTTAAATGTATCGAGTGATATTGCTACTGTAATGTGATATGTGTGTCGTGTTGTGTTGTTGAGGGATTGAACGAAAAAACAAAAGAAGATCAAGTTATAACGTCGTATTTACTGCGTTTGTAGTGAGTGAGTATTTCATCTTGTTCTATCAAAACTTATATATTAGTTTGTCCCTATACTGTAAAAGTGATAAAAAATAACAACACGAGGCGCTTTAAATTAGGCACGCGTAAGCCTTGAAGTTTTGAAATTATCAAAAGCAGAGCGAGCTTTGTTGAGTTTAGGCATCTACTTATTTGTGACGTAAGTGAATTTATGTTTTATAGAGTTAAAAGTAACCATTTTTTGATGAAGGGTTAGTTAAATGTACATTCCACAGTGCACTGATAATTTAGGATGAAAACCAACCACACTACACTAGTGAGGTTTGTTATTAACAGAAAACTATAGCACAGAATTTTTTCAGTATGTTAATTTAAAAGATTTCCACAAGATAACAAAAACAATGATATGGATCTGGTGGATGCCTAGGCTCTTAATTACCTATTTACCTACTCTTATAGGTTCAACCACAAAGGCCATTAGCTGATGAAGAGGATAGGTTGTATTCTCTCATAATAAAGACCAATGTTTTAAAAAAATGGCATTACCAAATCATCATCCTGTAGATTTAATAGAATAACGCAAATTATACCCACGGACGTCACCAAACATCACTCCTTAGAAAACTATACTACAGGTTAAAAAAGCTGTAGGTCTGAAGAGTGGTGTCTTTGGTCACGGTCACGGCCACCATTAAATATATCAGTCTTAGTGGTATATTTATATGTTGACAGCGATATCCGTTTTTTTTATAACGAAGTAAAGATTGAACACACGATATAGCGCCAAAAAAATGTTTCTTGCACCAATCCTGCAACAGTGTGTTAAATGCCGGCGGGACTTGTGCTGAATTGGTGCTAATCCAGCCAGTATTCCACGATTTCAAGGAATATGATAGTTTTATTGTGTAACGGGTTCCTCCTGTGTTGGTTTGATTTGCAATTTGCAAAGTGGTCATCCCTTTTTCAATACTTGATTGCTTCTATAGAGCGGTACACTGTGTTGTCTCGAAGTAAATGTGAACTGTAAAGCGAATTGCAAAATGGGCGCCTTATCATCACAAGGGTAGGATGTTTCATTTGTGTACCATGTTAGTGGTGTCGTCGTTTTGGTGTATTTGTTACCTCCTTCCTCCGTTTCGTTGATCACAAAAAGATAACAAGCCCATCAGGTAAACGAGTTTTTCAATACTCTGTATCTATTTCGTATAAAAGTGGCAAATTAGTCGGCGAAACAGTTCGATGAACTCACGATTCAGTCCTGTCTGTCTAAAATGACGGTAAATTAACAGACTGACTAAATTAATTTAGAATTAAAATTAACGTTATACTTGGCAATATATGTTATGTCTGGAATGACATCAGAGAAAACTGTTTCCGCTTTTGTAAAATAAACAACCCAATCTTATATACTGTTAATGTTTTTTCTTAAATAAGAAAACAACTTTAGCCGAGAAAAATCCACATTATAGTTACCTATATTTTTAATAGAATCCTAAAATTACTTAATACTTACGATTCAATCTTATTATGTATGAAAGTTTGGGAGTATGTCCGGGGTAAATTGTGTCACATTTGAAACAGCGCATTTTGGAAGACTTCCGTGATTATTTTATAGCCCGTCGAAGACTTTTGGTTACAACTTTGCCAAAAAAAAATTGACACTCGGAACCAAAAATCTGTCAGGTGGCAATCAAAGTAAGCAATAAGTATTATGAGACTGTGAGCTACATTAACACATGGGCACACAAATAATTGCATCTTTTGACTCTTGTCTTGAAAACATACAAGACATGTATTTATTGAAAAAAGGTTAAACCGAATCATTTGGCTAATGATGGTTATATGCATATGGGTTAACATAACTTAGAGACTAAAAAAGTCGTTCTACTGAAGTGACACCTGTAAGTGGTTTTACGAGCCAGCCCATTGTACGATAAAGGTGACGATTTTAAAAGCGAATTATTTTTAGAATACTTGCACCTGCCGACTGCCGACCCCAATCATTAACATATTCTGATGTCTATCACTTTTAAATTCATTATGCATATTAGTACTTGTATAACGCCATAAATATTCCATCGCGTATGGCTTAAAAATAGCCCTGTAATATACCTGGTTATGTGTTGTATAATTGAAAACAATGAATGCGACGCATGCCCTAAAGGGACGCGTGCGCAAAGATGGATACCTACTCACCAGACAAGTATAAGTAATATTGTGTAAAGTATCATTGGCATGCAGTGATGCATAGGTTATGCAAGACATGCATTAAATAATAAATAAATAAACAAACAGACGTCAAACTAATGATAACACTCAATTTTTTTGTTTGTTTTTATTTTACAATGCCACATAACCTCGTTTTATTATAAACATTTGCTTTTAACTGCAGTCCCTCTTCCAACTGTCGCCTATTCAGGTAAAGATCGCAGCGCAGGTTCAAGTGTAGCCACACGTGTCAAACTTAAAACATCACTACATTTGTTTGGTATTTTGGCATTAAACATTTTATTAGGTGAAATAAAGTTAAGTAACATTCTAAACTTTCTTGTTGCATTTTGAATAGTTCTACTAAAACGGGTTTTTGCAACGAAACAAAATTACGGTAAATTGTTTTACCTATTTTTCTCGACGTTTCGGCGACAATTGCCACCGTGGTCACGAGCGGAGTTTTTTTGTTTCGTAGCAAAAACCCGTTTTATTACAATTAAAGTTAGGTAAAATAATAAAAGGGTATATGGACCTTTTAATATTTTACTCAACTTTTTCTTAATCAGTCAATTCAGTGGCTTATTCCAAATGTCGCCTTGTTGGCTAAAGCTCGCAGGTTCAAGTCCAGCCTGATACCTAGAAAAAAATATTTGAAAACCACTCTTCTGGGTATTGGTCATTATTGGGTGGATTTACTATTGAACTAGAAGATCGTTTTTTTTTCGTTTTTCAACTATAATAATAAAAGAAAATAGTCTTCATTTTTGATTTGACTAATATAATATTTGGAAAACTTTTTTTTTCAGGATTCACGCCATTAATCCGCTCCTATAGTAGGTATATGGTTTACGCCATTAAGTTCTCAAAATACCATTAAGTTTAGTAATAGAAAATAATCCCTAAGCTAAAAAGGTCATTCCACATCAATGTGAATTCTATTAGCATTATGTATTAGTAAAACATGTGTGGCAGTATTTTTTTTTAAATGTATGTTTAATCTAATCTTTTAATTTTATCATTACTTTTTGTTTAACCACTCAATGGACTCTTTGCTGTGGTAATACGGTTTGGATTTGACTAATCCTATTTATCTCAATTTGTTTGGATGACACCGCAGTGTTTTAGGCATTTTAATCGTCTTGAAATGGGAACAAAATGGTTCAAGCTGGTTTTTTCCCGCTAAAGCGGGCGGTTGACAGCCATCATAAATTTATCTTATCACTGAGGATTACATTTGAATGTCGACTCACGTAGGCAGATTTGGAAAGGCTGTATGCGATTATTAATCGAGGTAATTTATCTCTAATAAATGAAGCTTCATTGTTCGTGGAAGTAGTTGATCACGTAGATCTATTATAACATCCCAACTTGGTATTCACTTAGCGCTTTACTGTGTTTGTACTCAATTTTTTCAATTGTTTTTTTAAGAATTTGCCGTTTCTGGTGGTGCAGTCGGCCAGTGCTCAAAAGAAAACGTGACACTTTTAAAATTGGTAATACATCTAAAATAACTTTTTAGCTGCTCAATTACTTATAATATTGGACTACTAATATTTGACTGGCCTGTTGGCGCAATGGCAGCGATCCTGCCTTTAGCGCCGGAGGTTGTGGGTTCGATCCCCACACATGACAAATATTTGTGTGACGAACATTTGTATTTGTTGTGTGTCTGGGTGTTATTATCTATTTAAGTATGTATTTAGAAATATTTAAGTATGTTTATCAGTCTCTGACGCCCATATTACAAGCTCTGCTTAGTTTGGGGTCAGATGATCTTGGTGTGAATTGTCCCAGATATTTATTTATTTTATTATTTTTTAATATGTAAATGAAACGTGTGATAACATTTACCAGTTATGATTATATTAAACATAAAACTAAAAACGAGAATAATGACGGCGTGTTATAGAACTGCTGCCATCTAACCGGCTGTGAAACATTAAAATACAGTATTTATGTGGTATTTTAAAAAAAATACTGTAATACGCATCATAAAAAAGCACATGCCTTCGTGAATAACGAAAGGGATGTCTAGTTTCCTTGTTAAGAAGGATTGTTATAATAAATGTGGTATTTCATAGTCAGAAAGTCCTCAGTGCAAATGCACACGCTTTTTTATCCATTTATGTTAACTAGTGTACCTTAATAGACAACCTTGCATAACATTACTTTCAACCTTCATGCTGCATAAAAATGTATGTTTTTACATGGTTTTTTGAATTTTTACATGAAAATAACTTTACACATGATAAAAATTACTTACATAATAATAGCGAGTAAACGACTCATATTTAGAATTATAAATTCATAAATATAATTTTAATAACGACGTTTTTTTTTTGTCGACACGGTTGGCGTAGTGCGCTGTAGCACGGTTTCTCGCCTCGATTTCCGTAGTGTCCCGGGTTCGATTCCCGGTCGGGTCAATTCAGGAAACGATCTTTTCTGAATTGACTCGGGTCTGGGTGTGCTGGGAGACGCCCCTGGCTTATTTCCTTGTGTGATACCTCGTAACACAGGGATATTAATCCCTACTTCGAGACCATTACAAGAGGTGTGTTGTCTGGCGCATATTTATTTATTTTATATTTATTTATTTAATAAATATAATTGACTCTACCACCGGTTTGTGCGACGATTGTGTACGTTGATTATACCGAGAGAACAAGACAAGCAAGAGAAAAATCTTGCAAGTCCCTCCACAATTTATTTTTTACTATCATACCTACGGTAACCGCAAGGTCTTGTTGTTAAATTAATCATCTACATGCAGGTAAACATCACAAAGATGGAGAGACACGTATGAAACCCTTAAAGTATTAGGAAAGGTTTTTACAGACATGGGCTGCAAAACTTGCAGTACACCTCTCTTAAGCAATGGGTAGAGCACACTTAGAGTTATCCGTTGTTTTGGTATCTATAATTTTGAACAGCCTTACTGATTTAACGACAGCAATTAGATATTTACGCCAATAATTAAACATTCAATTACGGATGGGCTGCATAAATAAACATTATTTTACTATTCCCAAGTCAAGACGCTAGCAGTAAAGTTGCTCTTGAAAGTACCTATAGTGTAGTAGGTATAATTTCAAGAGCAATCTCACTTCACATACTTTCGTTATTTCCTTCTACTGATAACCAAAAGTTACCTTTGAAACCATGTGGAACTCAGAAACCACCTCTGATTTTGAATTTTTGACCTAATTACCGAGGTTCAAGTAGATTTATAATCAAAAGTATTTCCAATACATTGTTTATTCGTAGGCAGTCAGCCCAGGCCTTATCAGAATACTGATTAGCATGATTATCAAAACATACAAACTCCTGAAACTAACTAAGTTAAAAGATGCTAAGCTTAAAACAAATTTCCGAACTTCAGATCTCACATTCGCAGTATTTCAACAAAGAAAGAGTTGCAAAAATGTCGCCAGGCCGCATTAGCGAGAAAAAGGCGACCTCCAGTAGCCGAGCCATTTGCAGTCGGCCTTGGCCCATACCGTCCTCGCCCTTCCCACCTACGAGTAGGTAGGTGCAGGGGGCCTACTCCTGTTCGTCCGAACACGCAGTGGTGTAACGCTTTAGGCGAGAAACGGAATATTAAAGACAAAACGTAGACTGGAAGAAGGAGAAGCAGGTGAAGGTAGCGGTCGGTTGTGTATAAAATAAAATAAAATATTAAAAAAAAACAAAAAACCCGACTGCAAAAAATGACCAACATTAATCGAACATAAACAAAACCTTCTTGTAGAAGTATAAGTAACTACTAAGTTATTCCCTGCTTTGTCCCCGCCTGCAATGATTTAAAACGTTGCAAACGAGCTTGTTTTTCCTTTTGAGTGGTCATTTTATGCAGTCGGGTTTTCTGTTTTTTTTTACTTAATATGTTTTATTTCAGACTTTTTAATTAAATGACCAGTATTTTTGGAAATGCTATTTTAAGCCCTTCATTTTCATACCCTACACAAGGGGTTGGGTAGAAAACCAAAAATCCGCCATTTTATTTTTTATTTTGATATACCCAGTGTCACTCTCACAGTAAATACAAATCTAACGACACCTCTCAAGCTAAAAATTCATCGACACGTTCAGGCTGCAGAGCGTGCCAAACAATTAAATATACATACATACTCTCGAAAAACATAACCCTCGCTATTAGCGATAAGGCCGCCTAAATTGTGCATTGTTTTTATGTAATACTTAACATTAGTTTTCTTTTGTAAATGTACAATAAAGAGTATTATCTATCCCTCCTTCTGGCGCAGTCAGGTAGTTAGGTTTGTCGCCAACACACAGATAGGTACTATACAAGTTGAAATAGATGTTGGTTTCTGATATTCCAATCATTATAAATGTAAGTGTACAAAATGCAATAAACCTGTTAAAATTACACTACATACTTGTTGTGTGCTCTTTAGCCTTTCAGTGAATTACGAAACTTCGTCAATTTTGCACCAGAGTACACCCCCAGGCGCGGCGGGCTGTAACGTTAAAGGAACGACCTCGTATAAACTTTGCACTTTCAGAGGAGTAAGAATGGTTGTTTTACCATAAATCAACATAGAAACAACGCAATAGTTTTAAACATACTCGTACATACAAGGTAAAATGCCGCAGAGACATTTTTTTTAATGAATTGAGATGAGACTAACTCAAAACTTTTTTTTTCGCCCTAGTGACTAAGAGGAGTCAAACTATCCAATGTAAAGCTGCAAAATGAATAGCAATTTCACAAACAAATTTCAGGAGGCATATTTTAATACACTCTTTGCAGTTTTTGGTCCGGAAATCCGTGAAAGCGGATTTTACGGCACGTAGTCCGGATACATAAAGTTATTACAGCAGCAGTTTTTTTATGCAGATAAAAGTTAAAAGATTAAACACAAAATTAAAAAAAGAATCATTTCTTTACTTTAAACGGGGGAAAGATGCATGTATGTGAATGAAACTCAAAAACTACGGAACCGATTTCGAATATTCTTTCACCAGTATAAAGCTAAATTATTAGTGGCTTATACTTTAACAGGAGAGGTAGATCATGTGGGTGAAGCCGCTGGCGGAAAGCTAGTGATCATTGAAGCAAGAAAGGTAGTCGAACCACACACATCCTCATTTGACAAAATATATTTTTTTAACCACGTCAATTATGTGTAAAACATGAAAGTCCTAATTTAATAAAATATTTTTGATGATTTTTTATAAACGAATCCATAAATTTCACTATAAATCAGTTTTATTCGATACACTGATAACCTGAATTTTACACTCCTGACATTTGAATGAAAATTTAAGTATGATGCCGTTGAAGTAACTCATTAAAAATTACATGATAGATCGTTGAGAACATAATAAACTTTTTTAAATAATTTAAATGAAAAAGATTATACTATTGATTTTTATAAATGGCTTTCAAAAGTTAGGGAAAAGTCGTTCAAGTAATCCTCTACATTATAATAACCTTGTTTCATTAACTTTGCTTTAATTGCAGACTTAAACTTGTGGAGAGGTAGATCAACAACACTTTGAGGTATTTTGTTAAAGTATTTTACAGATTAACCCACAAATGAGTTTCCCACATTGTGTAGCCTAAGACTGGGAGTTTTCAATTACAAAATTTCTAACTTTTTCAATTTCAGTTTTTTCTAGAGTTTTGAAAAGCGCTATGGATGTAATGCTTGTAAATCCACTAAACCTAGTGATCATTTCAAAGTAAAAAAATCGAGCATCTATCTCAACAGATCGCGCTACAGTGACTAAAAAAGTGACTCAACCCAGAAATTTACAAGAATTCGTAAAAAATAAAGAACTTAAAAGCTACAAAAAACGGCTAACATGCATAGGGCATTTTTCGAGTGTGAGGAAGCTGAAAAAAAATATTGACTTGAATGTTTGAACCACCCCGTTTAATCCATCTGCATAAATAAAGTTATATGGCAGAGTCAATAATGCTGTTAATCTATATTTTGAAAGAGATTCTAATTTGAAGTAAGGGTATTTAGGGGATACTAGTATATGGGTATTCACCCACCTATATCACCTTTATATACCATGTTTTTTTTGCAAATAAATAAATAATAATAATAAATAAATATGCGCCAGACAACACACCTCTTGTAATGGTCTCGAAGTAGGGATTAATATCCCTGTGTTACGAGGTACCACACAAGGATATCAGCCAGGGGCGTCTCCCAGCACACCCAGACCCGAGTCAATTCAGAAAAGATCGTTTCCTGCATTGACCCGACCGGGAATCGAACCCGGGACACTATGGAAATCGAGGCGAGAAACCGTGCTACAGCGCACAACGCCAATCGTGTCGTCGAATAGAAAAATAACCATTATCATTATCATTATCATTATCATGATAATATGGGTATTTTCTTAACACAGAAAAATAAATAAATACTATCTTGACTGGCAGGGTTAGCCTCATAATATTGTGTCCAACGTCTGAGACAGCCTAGTAGTTGCGTAACGCCAACAGTCTTTGAAATGTTAGCAAAATGCAAGCGTTAGCAAAGTATCCAAAAATTATCAACCAAGGAAGTATTCAGTAAAAGTGAGGGCCAACTTCTATGGGGCTAGAGACACTGGTGAAATTAGTTTATGTAACGAAACTAAACGTAGAAACGTTTTCTGTTTAAAAATATAATATCCATTGGTTCCACTTTCAAGCTTTTATGTCCTGTTCAAAGCGCATGTCTCTAAGGGTACCCAATTAATCTGCTGGAATAAACTTAGGAGGCCGAAAATAGCACACAGACTAGCTGGTGCGGCATTCGCGGTTGTGTGGCGCGTCCTGTACGTACATTTTAATTAAATCTACTACTTGAGAAAGGAGAAAAAGGTGCGTGTCAAATACTTATACTTTTTAAAATAAGATGAAATAGTCTTGCATGTAACTACCCGTTTATAGCTATCCAATGTTTGGATTAGAATATCATAAATATTTTGCATCTTGATTAATAGATAGTATTTGTGAAAATAAACATCATTGAATTTGTTTTGTTATTATATCTGTAGGTATTTAAAAGTTGGCCGGTAAATAATTTTTGTTTTGAATCTCCCTGAGGTTTAGGCGGGAAAGGCGCCATATTTGATTTGTGACAGGTTGAGTATTTCAATTCCATACACAATGATGGTCTGCAACTTACCTACTTCATTTATGTTTTATTCTGTTTTCCCATTCTTACTGCTATTAGCAAAAGTATCAACTGGGATAAAATTGTGATTCTGACCCGCCAACTGTTCAAACTGTACGTTGATAGATTGGTGAGGAGAAAAAATAATCGTATCTTTGTTGATCATTTATACCCATGAGAAGTTCGCTGCTGAACCTAATCCAGTGGCTAAGGAATGTGACCATTTTAAACGTTTGCTGCATTCACTATCAAATGGTCACAAGTCTTAACTTTTCTGTCTTAATGGCTATCTTGTCTTCAAACTGTGTGCACTGCGCACTGCCACGTGAACTTACGAATCCACTTAGCTCTATCTTTTTATGAAGATTAAAGTTATCATTTCAAAATAAAGACCTCAAAATAAAGCAAAACGGAAGAGGTGGTCGACAATAATACAGTATCTTTAAATGATCATGCAAAAGTAGGCGATACCTATGAAAATATTGTTCACTTTGACATAGCATTACTTTGAGAACTAACAAAGGTAGGAACTAACTAAGGCAAATGTATTTGCAATACCTATAAACAACATAATTCATTCAACGCGGGTAATCTTAGCATGCGCACTGCCCACTTGCACTTGATTTTATTTCTGGCTAATGTACTTGCCTGTACCCAATAAATGAGTTCACTTGTTGAACAGTAACAAGCCAATTTGAAACACCACTTATGTAGATGTTGATATTATTTTGCAATAAATTTTTATGGGTTTTTTTTACCTATTTATTTCAAGTGAGCTACACGGTTGGCTCCCATGACAGATAAGAAAATGATGGTTCCCCAAATTATCACCTTTATTAGCCCAAACATGTAATGTCCCACTGTTTAGCAAAGGCCTTAATCAAAACTCAAACATCACGCTTGCCAAATTAACCAACCAGAACTTTTAGGATGGGAAATTTTCAACCTCCACTTAAAATTCAGAATTTTGAAACCGATTCTGTTCCTTAACGAGTCATCAGACCTGAAATTATAACCATACATTATAGGCTGCTGAACACCGAGTTGCAAAAGAAAACTCGGGAATGACTAAGACTTTAGAACATCCTGTAATACTTGTAATTCCTACGCCTGTAGCAACATTGTAGCAAGACCAAAATCCTTATATAATTCATAGTATCTCCTATCTCCCACTTCCAACCTCACACACCCCTGTCGCATCTGTTATGGTTCCTATCGTGGAACTTGTCTGACATCGAGACATGCATTTGGGACGTCCCACACGCCCGGCCGTGTTACCGTAAAACATTGTTCTTGGTCACATAGCGGAACGAACGCGGACTTGAACTCGTGGGATAGTTCGTGACCTTACTTTTAAAACTTCGCTGTATTTTTGTTTGAAAATTTTAGTATCATATAAGGCGATGTTTGAATCCCTTGTGATTTGAGTTGTTTTAGCCTTATATTATTACTTTATTTGAACTCTTTGGATTGTAAGAAGTAAAATTCAAACTCAACATCGTATTTACGTAAATTAGGTCTTTCGATGCTTACAAGAGAAAAGTTATTTCGCTTTTTCTACTATGACTAACGATGTATTTCAATCATTGATCATTATTTTGCTTTGGTCTCAGTAGATACCTATTTCAATCTAAGCAATCTGACGATCGGTCAAATATGTAGAAAGAGTATTCTTTAAACCTAGATTAGGTTAGGTTTTTTTTTTTCTTTAGTGTTAGTGTATACTAACACTGTAGGAATTCATATTCGGTTCTGGCGGGGAGGACCTACAAGAATTCTCAAAACCAGAATAGTAACTTTCTTTATTTTTTATGAATCTACAAAAAGTTATCTCAAAAAGTTTGGGTAAAAAAGCAAATGCAAAATTTTGACAATAGATACGATTACCTTATAAAACATACATAATAAACGGTAAATAATGCTAAGCGAAGACCTTTTTGATACTACTGTATTAGATATAAGAAGATTATGCTTGGAAAATATCTGCCCCTAAAATAGACAAGCATGCCTGGTGACCACTGCGAAATTGCATTGCATTCATGTTAGCGGTAGGTAGGTACTGTTCTGTCTGGAAATAAGAAATCGTAAAAAGGCCCTGCATGAAACATGAAGATAACTTCATTGCGCGTGATTTCCATTCCACTAAAGAGGTCGCTATGATGAAATGGCGAACATATTTCTCCCGCACAACGAGCCTGTCACACGTGTACGATGATAATTAAGTCTTAGGATGGGGATATATTTAAACTACCTACACAGCTCTTGTAAAGGTAGATAAATGATTTTAATTAAATAAATTTCAGTGACTTTATGGCGTTGAAGCAGCTTTTTCATGATTTTGGTTTTAAAAAGTTATTCGAACGGACTATTTAAAAGTGCGAGTCGGACTCGCGCACCGAGAGTGCCGTACAAACCTGTAGGTATATTTATTAAAAATGTTTTTATTATGTGATGTAACTAAAACACTACGGTTTTCGCAATTTTTCCTTTATCTGTGCTATAAGACGTTGCTTCATACCAAGTTTCAAGATTCTGAGTTCACGGGAAGTATCTTGTAGGTTTTGATTCCCTTGCGAGTGTCGAAGATTTGCGGCATAAACGGCTGTATCTTTTGATTGCGTTGACTTAGAAGTTTGATTTTTTACAGCTCCAAGGGACAGTAAACCTGAGTATTTGATATAATTTCCAGCTAGACACCTCCACGCGTTTCTGAGAAAAAAGGTCTTCACAGACAGACAGACGGACGGACGGACTACAAAGTGATCCTTTAAGGGTTCCGTTTTTTCTTTTCGAGGTACGGAACCCTAAAAATACCACATAATGGAACCTCAGTAAAGTATCATAATAAGAAACGAGCTCTCCGCTAGCTTCGCCCACATGGTGTATTTCTTCCGTTAAAATGTAGCCTTAAAATAAAAAAGATAGGCCTAAAACATACTCCACGTTACATAATATTAGTTAAGTTACAATACAGTTCAGTACGTCCACCACGAGTTGCCACATTAAATTTTCGTTATCGTTCGCGTACAAAATTGTATTGGGTATTGACATGACATGACAATGTTAAATCCCAATACAATGTTTTTACGCAAACAATAACGTGAGTTTAACATAATTTAATTGCGTTATCGTTCGCGTAAAAAATTGTATTGGGTATTGACATGACATGACAATGTTAAATCCCAATACAATGTTTTTACGCAAACAATAACGTGAATTTAACATAATTTAATTGCGTTATCGTTCGCGTAAAAAATTGTATTGGGTATTGACATGACATGACAATTTTAAATCCCAATACAATGTTAACTAAATAAATGTTAAATAACGTGAGTTTAAAGTGGAAACTCGTGGTAGACGTACAGTGTGTCTACCATAAGTTTAATGACAGCCAGTGACCACGTTGACGTTTTTTTATGGGATTTCGGTACAGCGCCTCTAGTGATTTTAAATGGAACCAAAAATAGCATACAAATTTTTGAACGCAACGATCGCCGCTTACGTGAATAAAACTCATGGTAGACGTACAGCTAACATTGGTATACAGTTTGGCCGTAATACATTTTGTTAAGGCCCATGCGAAACATGTAGTGAATTTCATTGTGTACACACACAATGAAATTCACGGGAACACTCCCGTGCTACAGAAGATGTCGCAATCATGAGATGGCGAGCATATTTCTCCCGTTGCATTATTTATAGGAGCGTGATCAGAATTAATGAACTGCTCAATATTGTTGATTGGACGTTAACTGGCACTTCTCCATGACAATTCACTGACCTCTGAATCCTTTTTGTCAAACTCAAACTCAAACTCAAATAACTTTATTCAAATAGACTGTATCAGTACTTTCAAATCGTCAAATTTACAGCAAAATATACTAAATAATAGACATAAATACCATAATAATATGGATATGTAAATAAACAGTATACAGACATAATGCGACTCTACCACCGCGTCGGCGTTGTTTCTTACTGAGAAGACCCGGCGAGAAACTCACTGTATTGTACAAACAATCATGTAATGACGTCAATTCAACTGTATGAATAAATCTCCTAACTACTAAGTTTGCTGTTAAAAAGCATTTTCTTTAACTATTAAACGTACTGGGTAACTGCTATTGGGGATACATCGAGGGTGCAAAGAATGTGTGCGAATGCTGTGCATCCCCGCAGACTATGGACCACCTCTTGTCATGCCCCTCGTGTCCGAACAGCTGCTCACACGATGACCTTTTATGTGTATGTGCCAATGCTGAGGCTATTAAGGTGGCAGAAATACTGAACAAATTAAATTAAATTATTTCTTTCTTTCTTTCTTATTACAATTAAAATTTTAACATTGTTTGCTTCGCACCCCTAAACCATTACTGGTTTGCCTGGGTTCTGCAATTCTTCTTATCATTACAGGTACACACAAACAAAATATAAAATGTGTCAAAAACAAAAACATAAAATAAAAACACATTCACTTACCTAAACTAAAAAGTTACTCACGAGTAGGAACTACCCACATTGGAATTTAGCAATCGAGCATAGACAACAGAAACAAGTTAAACAAATGCGTACAGGTTGCTTTTTTTCAAACGACTTCAAAAAAAGGAGGAGATTCTCAATTCGACTGTATGTTTTTTTTATGTTTGTTACCTCATAACTTTCGACTGGGTGAACCTGAAAAAAGCATACAGTCGAATTGAGAACCTCCTCCTTTTTTTGAAGTTGGTTGAAAATGCGCGACAAATGGACGGGTAACTCAATATTACGCCAACCGATTTTGATAATTCTTTTTTTATTTGAAAGCTGATGCTGCCCGTGTGGTCCTATTTTAATTTGGTCCAGTTCTGACAGTGGCATCCATGGGAAATCCATATAAGTCTTAAATCTAGATAAACCATATTCGCGACAAATGGACGAATAACTCATTAACACGCCAACCGATTTCGATGCTACTTTTTTTATTGGAAAGGATATACTTCAAGGGTAGTTTGATGAGTGTTAGGTTCTGATTATGGGATCCATGACAAAGTAACGGAACTCTTCAATTCTTAGGAGCGATTGGACGATACTTTTTCGATGTATAAAATAAATAAGAACCATTCACTGAAAATCAAGAAATAAACAAAAATATGAACAAAAAAAAACCAACTTAAAAAAAACTATTCCAAAACAAAGGACTAAAAAGTAAAGAAATAATTGCGTATTTTCCTAAAACTTATACGATAGTATAATGTAGGTACAATTATTTTTATTGTTGGAGTCGGTGTCAGCCAATGTAGGTTTGTAACTACCTACATACACACGTAAACGTGATATGTAAGAAAGAGGTATATTGCTAGGTATATTGTAGTGTTTCCTTGGCTGACACAGACTCCAACAATAACAAATAAACTAAATTTAAAAACATATAGCCTATGACACTCCTTGATAATGTAGCTTTATATTTGTAAAAACATTTTTAAAATCGGTCCAGTAGTTTCGGAGCCTCTTCCATACAAACAAACAAATCATTCCTCTGTACCTATAATATTAATATGTCTAGGATGAAAGCTAAAAAACTGGGTATAGCCTCGTTTTTTTGCTTTCCAGTGTACTTCAATCAAACTTCTGTTTTTTAAACCACTACCGCTGGTAGTGGAAATCGTAATCGTAATAGTCGTGTAAATCGTAAAAGTCACACAAAACATGCTATTTAATTTATGTCATGCGTTTTGAATTTCCATACTAATACCTCCGAGTTTTAACAGAGGAGATTTCTTTGTTTGCATTGAATTGGCTCTGAAACTACTGGACCGATTTGAATATATTTTAACGGGAGAAATAATCCACGTGGGCGAATTTTTTGTATTTAATTTGAAATGACTGTACCTGTTTTAACCATACTGGCGCGTTGGGAAACTGTAAGTCGGTATGTGCATGCTTTTTATGATTAAATGATTAAATGAAGCTGTCGGTTGTAAGCTTACCTGTAACTGTTAAAGAAATATTTTCGAAATCTCCTAATACTCAAAATTAAATAGCATCCATTGTAATCATAAACCGCCGTAAGGCAAGCATTCACTATCACCAAGACACTAAGACAATATTAGAAAGAGAAATAATCTCTAAACGGTTATTCAACGAACTAACCTCTATGTGTGTATTTCAAAACAGGCTGCAAATCGAAATGTTAACTTTTACATTCCAATGGTTTTAAAAATCATTATTAATTATAATTAATAAAAATTAACATGGCCGTGTTATTAGGTATCTAATAAGTTAACCCCATATATAATATACATATATATGGGGATATATATGTACATACAATACATTTTAACTAATTACGCCGTCGTCTATTTTTACTAATCACGTTGTCGTCTGTTCCAGAAGCTGGCATGACTTCAGACTGGAAAATATGACAAGAAAATTCCTCTTTTGTTTTCCGCTGAGGGCGGGAAACATCGTATTTGGATACATCGTTATAGTAAGTATATTTTCTTCAACAGCACAGATTTGGTTGGTTACTTATACCAACGTAACTCAATGTTTTATGGCGCCTGCTTATATTAGGCGGGCTAGCTGGCTAGGAAAGATCACATTGACTAAACAAAAAGAACAGGCGTTCAAAGTGATAACTATTTCTTGTTTCAGCTGAAATGTATTTCTGTTTTTAAGTTTTGTTTTCATAAGCGAAATAACTTATTTAATAAATCAACACAATTTATTATTAGTTAAACGTCTACTCAATGTAAAATAGCCAGCATTCCCATAACAGGATAACATCTAATTATGTTAATGATGACAGACGCAAATCTAAGCAAGTAAAGCATAATATGCTAGTAGTACATGTACGCAGGTAATTAATTCTCAGAATGAGTATATGTTCAACTAAAGATACGTATTCAGTTTATATGTAGATCGATGCTTTTGATTAAATTAATTCCCTTAGTATTCAGTGAGAATATCCGAGAATTAAATTCAAATGGAGAGAGATTCAATTAGGTTCATCATTTTAAGTATTGGGTAAATGACGGTTCGTGATTTGAGCCTCGTAGTTTAGTCAAGTAAGTAGGTTATGAGGCAATAGTTACAATTGTTAATAAGTACATGTTACTAACAGTGTTTTTGAAATCTCATCATTCGCTGGCTAGCAATCAATCAAAATACCTACTTAACGCTTTAACATCTTCAGTAAGATATTTGTTAAAATAAACCATTAATAACACAACCACAAAATAAAAAGTTTACAGGAGGACCGCTCGCACCTTTTTCCAACACTTGCGTGAACCGCCTAGGGTTACTACTATATTCGCTCTGAATTTTTAAAATTAAGTAAGTAAGTTATACCTACTTGACAGAACCGGCCAAAAACAAAATTCATCATGTGAAAAATTGCACCAAGTTCGACAAAAACAAAAACCCTCGCGACAGTGCGACTTTCTGACTCACCGAAGCTCACTGACTTCGCCTGTAAACTCATGTCTCTGTGTGCGTGCGTCATAAATGGCGTATTGGTTCTAAGCGGGCTATCTGTCAGAGCGCCGCGCATTTCTAATTTGTGTTGTGACACAACGCTACGGTAAGCATTCAATGTCTGAAAATTAAACTATTCACACGTAAATTTTGAGTATTTTATTATTTAAAAGTGTCAGTATAACTGAAATGAAATAAGTGTTATTTGCTACAAAAATAAAAGAAACTTAACGGAAAAAAAAAATAAGTTTAAAATGAAATGTTATTACTTTAATTTAAATTGGTGAGTTTGGTGACTCGCGATTCTGTCTGATTGTTCATATGATGTTATTTTTGTATTGCCTTTTGTCTATAGCAAAAGGTATTCCTACCTATTTGTATTGCCATTAACAGAATACCTATGTAAGTATCTACCTAGTTTTAATAAATGGTAAACTCAGTATGTTACTCAAGTGTAAACCTTAGTAATTTTTTAGAAACTATCACTATCCGAATGTATGCACTACTTTTATTCGGTAAATAAACGTAACAAAAAAAAAACTCTAAGCTTACATTTATACCTACGAGTATGTAGGTAGTACCTATAGTACCACAATGCTGATTTTGTGCGGATGCTTAAAACATAATTTGACAAAAACGGATCCTATATGGCTGGACGTCCATAAAAACATTTCTGTATGAGTTTCTATGACGTTATTAGTGGACAACAGAAATTTGTATACCGTGTTTGATTCCATTTATAATCACAAGAAGCCCTGTACTGAAATCCAATACAAAAACGCCATAGCGGGCGCTGAAGGCTCTCATTGGTGTAGACTTATAGTAGACGTACTGATCGAGGAGATCCTTATTTTACCAAAGTTTATTTTCTCTTCACAGACAATATGCATAGCAGTAATCGCGTACAATTTGTACGAGCTGGGCCTGACCCTCGTATCTTCGGAACACGAGCACGGAGACAAGTTCAGAAACTTCGAGAACCTGGAGAGCATCTTCGGCCAGTCCAAGGATGGGCTGGTGAAGACGGTCAACATGGCGTACAGCATCAGCTACATGGCCATTGGCTTGATACTGCTGCTGTTTGCTGCGATGTTCACCTGTGGTGCTTATAAGGTAAACTTTAATCTAAATCTATAAGTGCTAAGATTATAAAGCGGAAAGATTTGTTTGTTTTTTTGTATTTAATACGAAACTACTGACCCGATTTTAAAAATTCTTTCACCAATATAAAGCTATGAAATCAGGCAGTGACATAGGCTATATATTTTTTTTATATTTTGATGGAAAGGATAGTCTACGCGGCCGAAGCCGCTGACGAACAGTTTGTAAAATAATAAATAAACAAATATCTATTACACCAAGATCTTCTGACCCCAAATTAAGCAGAGCTTGTACTATAGGTGTCAGAGACTGATAAACATACTTAAATATTTTAAAATACATACTTAACTAGACACTAACACCCAGCAACAAACACAAATGTTCGTTACATAAATGTTTGTCATGGGTGGGAATCGAACCCACGACCTCTGGTGCAATAAAGGCAGAATCGCTGCCATTGCACCAACAGGCCATCTACTGTTGCAATTTAAGTAACAGGTAGTAACAGATTCGTTAAATCTGATTATAACAGAAGGGCTAGCCAACACGCTACGACGATTTCTACAATAGAAATCGTTCAAATGTATGGGGATGATAAGCGCCAGTGACAGTTTATGTCATCCCCATACATTTTAAGGATTTCTATTGTAGAAATCGTCGTAGCGTGTTGCTCTTGGCTAGCCCCCCTGTTGTGTTAAGCAAAGTTTAGAACGTGCCATATCTTTTGAATTTCCATTGTGTTCGCGAAAAAATTAAGAAGAAAAAAAGTTGTTAGGTAACATATTTTTATCACGAACATGGTACCAAGCCCATAAATATTTGTAACTCAGAGAATATGAACGTATTTCTTATCAGATTCAACTTCTTCTTATAGTGTCGAGTGGCAACACTACACTACGTGCGACCAGAATTCCGATTCAACTGGTCATTAGTAAGGTTTTGCCTGAAACATTTACTTTAAGTGGATGATTCTAGGGAACTGGCTGAAACTGTGTAACGCGCAATAATAAATATATTAGTAACATTTAAATAGTGAAATTGTTGTCCAAAAGTAGACGCAATAATATAATATCAAGGCATCATAGATAAAATTGCATAAGTGTTCATTAAATTTAAGAAAACCACCCTCGAAGGCTAGAAACGGAAAGATTTTACCTGTTTTGGACGTGTCACACCTTCACATACATTACTATTAAATGATTTATACATAATTGCAAAGGACAATAATCATTCTAATAAAATATGTGAATTACTTTCCAAATAGTAAATAAAAGGACAACCGCTGCCAAAAAACTTGGCATCCTCTTTATGGTTCTGCGATACTTCACACCAGAACAGCTGCTCTACTCGTATTAAGCACGTCTATGGAGTACTGATGCCATCTGTGGAATAGCTTGCACAAATACGAGCTGAACTATGGGACTTAGTGGACCGAAGGCCCGCTAGAAGACTCAAAGGCGGTGATATACGCTCGTTGGAATCTCCAGAGTTTGTAGCATCGGCGAAAAGTCGCTGACTATCGGTATTTTTATGGTTTTTGGTGTATTTTGGAGAGTATGCGCAGGAACTACACATCTTCATACCACTCTCTACCTTTTACCATCGTGCCACTAGACACCGACTTCAAATAGTTTTGATTTCAAATGTTATGCGATACTAGTATTGTTTTGTTTTTGTAATTTTGTTCATTAAGTGATTATTTTTAAGAATAAGGAACTGTAATATTATTGAATTTCCAACACAAGATTGCTTTTTTAATCGCAAAGAAGTTCAAACATAAAAATGATTGATCAGAAAGTACGTGAAGCCTTTCCTTTGTTTGTTTTTGAATTTATTGTGTGGTTTATTATAATGCAATCAGTTCCGTGGTCTCAGAAATCAATTCCATGGCTCCAAAAAATTTAATATTTTTTCTGGGTGATCTATTAATCATCCAGAAAACTATTAATCACACGTGCCTTACACGATAATTAAGTAGTTTTTATTCTTTTTTAAGTACGTAATTTTTGATTTTAGCCTACGCTGAGAAAAAAAAATGCCATGGAAAATGATGCGTAGAACACTTTTTTCTAAAACCCCCCATGTATTTTAAAAACGCATTTTTTATTCATTCAAGGTACACCAAAAAAAACATTAACATACACACATCAAAAGTGTCTAGGGATCAACATATATTTTTGCAATAACTTTTCTCCTGATTGATATTAATTAAAATTTTCTTTAAGGATTCATCAAATAAAGTGTTTTCGTTTGTCTACAGTAACGATAAACCAAGTCACCTTTGCATTAATAAAGAAATTTGCCATTTTCCTAATAAAGGGATTTTTGACATTTGAACCACTAACATTAAAGTTCGAAAAAAAGACTGACATAACAGTTTTCTTTAAAATTTTATTGGGTAACTTAAACAATTAATAATCCGTGTTTCTACCGCGAACACTAACAACACAAAAACATCGGTTTGGCATACTCAAAATGAGTTCATCCAAATCACGCTGTGGAATGGCCGCCCATGTTCGTTGCTACAACAAAAAAAGGTCTTCTTGCGACTGGATACCCTCCATATTCGGCAGAGCTCTTCTCTGTAGCTTATCCCATGCATGCTCAATCGGGTTCAAGTCTGGCGACTGAGCAGGCCAGGGCCGGACATTGATGTTAGCTGCGGCGAGAGTCTGTCTTACAACTCTTGCGGTGTGCGGTCGTGCATTATCATGCATTAACTGAAATAAGGGACCGATTTGCACTTGTAGAGGAACGATGACGTTCCCGAAGACCGCTAAGGGTACCACCTATAGCAATGCACAATCGTAGGATTCGATATCAATGGGCTCTTGAACACAGAAATTGGGCAGAAGAAGAATGTCGTTTCGTGTGCTTTTCTGATGAGTTTCGTTTTGGTATGAGACCGGATACAAGACGTATACGACACTGGAGAACCCCTGGACGCCAACAGCGATTAAAATCCTGCCAGGAAGTCCATCCTTATAGTGGTGGAACCATCATGGTATGGGCGGGTATTTGGATCGGCGGAAGAACTAAGTTGATTTGGATCAGAGGCAACCTCAACGCTCAAATTTATGCTGAGACGATTGTATCAGACGTCATCGTTCCTCTACAAGTGCAAATCGGTCCCTTATTTCAGTTAATGCATGATAATGCACGACCGCACACCGCAAGAGTTGTAAGACAGACTCTCGCCGCAGCTAACATCAATGTCCTGCCCTGGCCTGCTCAGTCGCCAGACTTTAACCCGATTGAGCATGCATGGGATATGCTACAGAGAAGAGCTCTGCCGAATATGGAGGGTATCCAGTCGCAAGAAGACCTTTTTTTGTTGTTGCAACGAACATGGGCGGCCATTCCACAGCGTGATTTGGATGAACTCATTTTGAGTATGCCAAACCGATGTTCTTGTGTTGTTAGTGTTCGCGGTAGAAACACGGATTATTATTTGTTTAAGTTACCCAATAAAATTTTAAAGAAAACTGTTATTTCAGTCTTTTTTTCGAACTTTAATGTTAGTGGTTCAAATGTCAAAAATCCCTTTATTAGGAAAATGGCAAATTTCTTTATTAATGCAAAGGTGACTTGGTTTATCGTTACTGTAGACAAACGAAAACACTTTATTTGATGAATCCTTAAAGAAAATTTTAATTAATATCAATCAGGAGAAAAGTTATTGCAAAAATATATGTTGATCCCTAGACACTTTTGATGTGTGTACATGACATTTAACAAAAAAGGTAGTCGTGCATCATTTTTTGTATGTACGCCGATAACAGGTATACACAACATTTGTTTTAACAAAGCACGACACGGTTGCCGTAGTGCGCTGTGGCACAGTTTCTCGCCTCGATTCCCGTAGTATCCCGGGTTCGATGCCCGGTCGGGTCAATTCAGGAAACAATATTTTCTGAATTGATTCGGCTTATTTCCTTGTGTGGTACCTCGTAACACAGGGATATAATAATCCCTACATCGAGACCATTGCAAGAGGTGTGTTGTCTGGCGCATATTTATATATTTATTTCACTTTTATATTTTTGAACACTACTCACATAGCATACGTTGGTACAAAAATAGTGCAATCACGACCCTTTTTATGAATGGTAATAATTCATAGCTTTCCCATTTCTCCATAAAGAAATGGACATGCCGTGTTTACATCACAACACCACGGAATCGAACCGCACAACTTATAAAACGAGCAAACCATCGGCCACTTAGTTACGCATCTTTGTCTATTACAAAATAACATCCGCATCATACGTTCGCGGACCGGAAAATTGCTACAAAAAGTTTGAGCAGTGTGGCTATAAGTTCAGGTCGTGTGGGATAATCCTGGTTTAAAGTTTTCAAACTTATTACACGAGTAGCAAACTATCTGCTACAAAAGCTGTAGATGCTGAAGTTTATCCAGCTTCGAAATATTTATTTTTAGTAGTATTTATCTTTGAACCTGAAAAGTCAATTTAAACGTAATTAAATTAATTAAATAACATGTAGGTTGGAGAACGTTATTGATTGATAAGTCATGATTGGCGGGTAATCTTACATTATGATTGAGATCTTACAAATTATTATTAAATGTTAATAAAAAATATATATTTATATACTTACCGCGTGATAGAATTATAGTAATTATTATTATGATTAAGTGATAGCTATTCTTAAGAGGACTGCTGAACTTCAAGTGGATTTCAGAATGAGAGATGATGCTAGGCGATAACTAGATACTAGGTGGCCACAATAACAAAACCAGATGTTGTCAATCACAAGCGACTGACATGGCGTTACGCGTGTGAATTGTGATTGTGATCATCGCCTGATCTAAAATTCTAAAATGTTGGATGAGGGAATTAGTATTTCACTGGAGCTCACTTTATTAGTGAGATTGTTATAGATACGTCCCGGGTATTGATTGTGATGTCCCGTTAAAATGAGCCAAATATCTGTTCATCCTAATCAATCGAGTAATGTCCGTTATTTTTCAACAGGCTAATCACTGCTTGGTGTCGACTTTCTTCGTGTACAGCTTCTTCCATCTATTCTTCACCATCGTGTTGGTGGTGTGGGAGGCGCTGTCGGCCGGGTGGTTACAGCTAGGCCTGATAGCGCTAGCTGATTGTAAGTATCAGTCATGATGACATCTCTATCTTATTTTCTCAGCAGGCTGAAAACGAATCTACCTAGAACATCTTACCGTTTTTTTTTGTATACCTCAAGGTGGTAAACAAGCTTACGGCCCTCCTGATGGTAAGCAGTTACCGAAGCCTATAGACGCCTGTAACATCAGAGGCATTACGTGCGCGTTGACGACGATTTAGGAGATACCACCTATTTACTCTCCTCTTAAAGAACCTCATACTGTATTCCCCCGGGAAAACATCGGTAGGGAGTTCATTCCACAATCGGATTGTTCGCCTGAAATTCCTCTGAAACCGCACTGTGCGCGACCATTGGGGTTCCAGTGTGTGAGGATGAACACCCTGTCGATGGCGAGCGGTGCGATAGTAAAAAGTAGCTGTCGGCATCATTTCAAATAGTTCCTCGCAACACAACCCATTGTATAAGCGGTAGAACACACATAAGGAGGCAAGATCTCTCCTCAGACCTAACGGTTCTGTACCAACGTGCTTGGATATTTTCAAGTACAATACATACAGACAAATAACAAACACTTATTTTGCATTTCATTATGTTGCAACCCATGAGATATGAAAACGGCTTCCCCACCTGCCACGTTGGGTGCCTTACTTAACCTTTACTCACAGGTTTATTTGACCTGTCCAATGATGTCCAAGTGGAACACAATCATAAGCCCATGGTACATTAAGTTGCTGACTAGCGGGTTTTGTTCTCAAGAACTTCTTTATATAATAACTCCGGATACTTTCTTTCATCGCATCGCTCGCCAATAACGAGGGTTTATCTAACCTTCCCACCTAAAAACTCCATGGTCTCGTATTCGGAATGAACTGAGTATCTCGAGGTTTTCAGGATGTTCTATAGCATGAAGTTCTTCAGGAGGGTTTTGAAAAGTTTCTTACAGAGTTTCAACGCGTGAGAGATACTAGCACACTTATTACACATATTTATGTGCCCCTTTAACCATTTACCATCGGCGGTGTTTCATTGAAAATAAATTAAATGTTAAAAATATTTTATTATTTTGCAGTGCTCCTGATAATTTGCCTCTTCAGCGTCAAATATCTGATGGAAGCAATTCGCACCGGCCACATCTACAGCAGTCCCGGAGAGGTGCTCTACAAATATTAATTAATACTTAGTCTTAATAAGAGATAATCAATTATGTGAATTGAAATAATATTGTTTTATTCTTTAAATGTATGAGAGTGCAAAGTTTCACTCGAAGTTAAATTTCAATCGTTACTCTAGGAGAACTTTTGTGAAGACCACTGTACTTATAAAGACTGCTTAACTACACAGGGATAATGAACTCATGTGCCGGTACTTCTTCTTAAGTTAGGGCCCTAACTTAAGAAACAGAAATAACGGCCCCAAGACTCTAAACAAACAAACAAAAAATATCTTTATTTAAATAGACCTGTAACAAGTACTTTTAAATCGTCATTACAAGGAAAAAAAAACTTAGTAATAGACTTAATACGAGTACCTATTTGAATTAGAGTAATTTCACTATTTTTAAATCGACCCCAAATTATATCCAAAATAAATTAATATGTAGAACGTTAACTCATAATAAGATAGCCACTAAAACAAGTGTTGATCCAGAACTTACGTTTTCACTTCCCAGTTTGTTTTTACAATTTATTAGGAAATTTAAAACATAGATAATTGTGGAATTAGAACGTAAACTGAACTGAAAATATAAATCACGTTAAGGAAACAAATCTACAAAATATGTAGTATCTAAGATAATAATATCCTTTCTTTTAAGGGACCTAACCTAAAAAAATAGAAAGCAGCTCTTCAATAGATTCTAATCGAGTCGAATATCGTAATAATGAATGGAATATCTTCGTATATTTTTTTAGGAGAATAAAATGGTGAATACATTTTTTACGTAATGTACGCCATATGTGTGTTGTATTATTAAAATGCAAAGTTGAATTTGAATTCATTAGAATCTTAATCAGTTCGTCGTAAAATGGATTGAATTCAATAACCTTAAAATATTTTTTGGGAAATGATAATTCTTCTTGGCGGTGTTTTTTGCCTGCTTTTTGAAGCTCTTGATGTGACAGGTTAAATGATGATGTGGTCGCTATCATAGGGATATTGGCGATGATATGAAAGTACCTACCATTTTTTAAATTGATCTTGCCATCCATAGGTATGAGTGGTATTTGGATACTAAAGTAAAGTTTTGTACCTACAAAAACCTACCTGTACCTAAATACACAATAATACGCGTACCTACCTACCTAGGTAGGTACGCGTATTATTGTGTATTTATATTTTTAGAAAATACAGTAATGTTATATAATCAATTTGCTGTAAGCTGACCCGTAAATGTATTAATTTATCAATTTCTGTCTATACTATAATTATAAAGAAGTAACCGTTTGTGAGTTTGTATGTTTGAGGCAGGTAATCTACGAAACTATCGAACCGTTAATCAGGGAGTGACATAGGCTATTTTTTAATTTAGCCTATTTTTTGATATTGATTCAAACCTTTAATTTGATATCACACTCTAACTCGAGTGAGTAGTCTAAGCACCTATGATTTTTTGTGCTTTCAAGCTCATCTTATATGTAATTGTTAGTAGTTAATGTTATTTTTAAAAATAAAAAGTATTTGTAACCAAAATCAAACTACAGTGTTTTAATTTATAAAGTTGTCGTTGTTGTATTTTATAAATTATGTTAATTAGTAACAATATCACTTTCACACACAAAACATTTCTTCAATAACATCAAAATAATTTATTAACGATCACAGCTGTTCCATTTATAATTATTTCTAAATAACTAAAAATAAGTTAAAACTTCATTTTAACTACTAGTCTATCGGTACTTATGAAAAAAATTATCTATGTTAGATGCCTCTGATGAGTTGATGTTTCTTCTCCTTCGTCTTCTGCCCAGCATCATTGGCACAACCATGGCCATAGTGGCAGGCACCATGCCTGCCCCTACAGCTGCCAGAATGGTGGAACTGTCAGGTGCAACGCTAGTACCGACTTTCCTTCTAATAACTCTAGTTTTCACAGGCCTATGTTGCGACGCAGCTACATCCAGATCGAGCATCTTGTCCATATCTCTCTTCGATTCTTCTACTGTTTTGAAACTCTTCTCGACTTCTAATAAGCCACCGTGTGATGTCGTCATATTAGTGTGAGCATTGTCTACGGGCAACACGGTCAATGCCACCGCTTGGTGCGACGTCATGGACCCGTAGTCAGGACGATTATCCGCAGTCGGGTTTAGCGATCTCTGCCGCTTCTTATTCCTGTAACCTTTAGTAGTAGAAAGCAGCACCCACTGACCATCTCCGTGTGGAGGCCTTGAGCCGCGGTCACTGTCGAGGTCAGGAGTTCCAGCGTATACAACTTGAGTTGGTCTTCTGTATGGACGCTTCTGGATGGTAGCCTGATGAAGCGCTTCATATTCGTAAGGGAAATGTGTCGGTCGGTGATCAGTTACAACTGAATCGGACATCCCATAATACACATTAGAGTCGTCGTTAGAGTTGTTGTCATCATGATCACAATTTGGCTTCATAGGACGTCTTCCTTCATCAGGGGACCAAGAAGATGGGTACGACGCTTGATGAAGTTTATTCCAAGACGGTTTTGAAGGCACTTCACTATCGTATTCGGATGCCATATGAAGTTTGTTGTTGATATAACCGGGACGACCCATAATAGTTGGTTTCTTATGAGTGTTTTGATTATAGCTGTATGGGCTTCCCATATTGTTATCTTGGTAAGACGTGTATCTGTCGTCACTTGGATATCTGTCGTCATCGTCATTCCAGTGGTTAGGCTTTTGTTTTTTCACATTAGGCTTCCACTTTGATATTTTACTAGTAGACCAAGCAACGGGCTCAAGCGTTACCCAACCATCCTTATCGTCGTAAGGGTGCTTGTGTTGTTTTACTTTTAACCGATTCCAGGTCGTGTAGACTTTTCCATTATCTTCTTCCTCATTTTCTTCACCTTCCTCGTAACCATATCTGTCACTTTTTAATTTGTCTTTCTTTAATTTTGCAGCTAAAGCAGTAATTGCTTGTAAACGATCTTGAGAAAAGTTTCGATAATCTTTTAACTTGTCGTCTGGTTCTGAGTAATCCTCAAAACCGTCGTGTGGTCCTTCATCGCCATTGAACCCTTCTTGACAGGATGGACCGTAACACCTCGGGCTGTTTTCATTTACATCATGCACAATATGTGTCATTAGGTTTTTAATGTCCACGTTATCATTTAATTCATGGGAGCCATCCTTCCATTGCTTATCGTCTTCTCTTTCGATGATGGTGATAGGTTGCTTTCCGGGCACTTCCAATTGGTACGTCTTCACTTTGTCCTCATATCGTTCGATTTGGTCATTAGGGATGGCCAAAGCAGTGGCAAGCACGCAAAACACGAGAATCACTGTCATTTTCGTATTTTCACTTTCGTTGGACCGCGAGAGGCGCGCGGTGGAGGCGCGGCAAGACTGAGCGCCCGCGGCGGCTGCAGCGCGCTGATATACTTCTGATTGTGGATGCACAATGCCGCCCTCCCTGCGCTCTATTGCAGTGGTAATTCAGTTCGGTCACGACGAATGAGCGAGATAATTATATGGCGATTGTCGTTTTGCTGGCGACTATCTTAATTGACTATCACGACTCTCACAGGGCCGTGACCCCAGTAGGTGAAACCGTTTTTCATTTGGAATGTTTTCACCGAGAATAATAGGTGAAAATTAACGTTTTTCCCACAGTAGCCGAAGTTGGGCCGAAACATGTTCGTTGAATTGAAACAGCGAAATAGCGTCGTACGAGCGAGAAGCGTGTTAAACGCGCGAATGTTCAGAACTGTTGTTTATGAAAGGCAAAAGTTGTACGGCAGAAGTTGTTTGTTTCGACGTGTTTAAATTTTTTTGTATGCGCATCATATACAGGGTAGAACTCAGAGTGAGTCCAATTTATTACTTTGTGATTGAACTATTAATTGCAACAGAAAAATAAACTTAAATCATAGAGATAATTTTACTGAAAATAATGCAATTTCTGTATCATATTTATATCTGTATAATTATATTTATGTCTATATTTAGAAGTATTTCAGTATTGGTGTAACATATTATTACATATATTACGTTAATTTAGAAGATGGACCATCAAACTCTGTGTAAAGTTTATTAACTAAAAGTCAAGGCACATAAACTGCTGGTCGTCCCTAGAATACAAACGATATTAGGTACCTCAAACATCCACTTAACTTATTCCCTTATCATTATTCTTACGATCATATGTATAAAATTAACCATTTTGAAAACCTGATCAACCATAAATTAGATAGATCTTAAGGTCACTCAGGTTTTAGCAATAGTGTCAAAGGTAACACTTGAAACCTAAATTCAGGGATCATTCTAAAGACATTAGCCGAGACCTAGCATCAGTGGAGACATCTATGCTAAGAATGATCATTGTTCAGTCAGACCACAACGGAAAGGGCAGAATGTTAGTTGGGAAAGTTTCATCCTACAAAAGTAATGAATAACTACATGAAGAGAATCCGTCGTAGAATGATAAAGCGCCTATTTGTCAATATTTTGACCCCAAAAAACGACTCGTTATATAAATTCAGCTTATGCTGACCAACTGAGGAATACAAAATTGAAATCTTATGCCATCAAATTTGTCTCAAGAACGACTTTTAGATGTGATCGACTGTGTTTGTTGTGACTGTTTCTTTATACTGGCTTGTTGCCGTAATGATTGGTGACCTTACTTACTACACCGGTAGTCGTAGCTTTCGGAAGATACTCTGGGAGCCTACTAAGGTTCAAATTTACGAAGTTTCGTGAAACTTCGGAAGGGTAAAAAGGACACAAAACGAATACGTAAAATATGCATAGGTTTCATGTATTTTGTTCAATAAAATACGTTTATTAGAATACCAAAAAATCAACATCAATTTCGAACGCTAAGTATGTTTTTTTGACGAACGAAATTTCACGTTACCACGTGTTCTAGTGCCAGGAACTAGAAAAAAATAGCCTCCCGGTTGGCTGGTCATCCAACTGATCCACCGGGCTGCTATTCTTGGTCCTAGGGTTCGACCAAGGTTCTTTTTTTTCTAGTCAACTTACTTTAGATGGAAATTAAAGCATTAAAAACATGCAAAATAAAATCATAGTGTCGCTTTGTTTGCTAATAAGGTAGGGTGGTACAATTAGTGGACCGATGACCTGCCCCCCGATTCAGAACAAAGTTATCGACCGATTCGGTTAGTTTCTTTTAATTTCAACATTGTTTTTAAGTAGGGTAGGTTTTATGTAATTCAGTTTATGAAAACATAGCGCCTTTGGCTTTAACATATCAAAATATTGATTTCTACTGCTCTGCGGATCATTTACTATAATTTAAGGGGGCAGGTGCACGTTGCGGGAAGCCGTTGGATGCGTATGGCGTAAAGCCGTTCCCTGTGGCATATTTTAATGGGGAAGGCCTATGCCGATGACCACATCAGCAGGCCCTGCCAGAATACCAGCGTCTCTGCCGTGCTTGCACTGCAGTGGCACATGCTGAAGCAGGGTCCTTGGCCCACTACATCTTCGTTAGTTTTTATTTCTTGTCTTATTTGTATTTATTTTTTACCCTCTAGTTTAAGCTAATTTTAATTTGTGTTTGGGTCAATAAATTGTTTTTCTTTCTTTCTTTCTTTCTATGTCCAGCAGTGGACTTCTTAAGGCTGATGATAATGTAATGAAGGGCAAACATTAATGTAATGAACACTTGGGTTTGTTCTATCCTCGAGTTAGTAGTAGGTAGGTAGGTATATCAGTTTCTCATCTGTAAGTTTAAGCTCTGATTTATCAGACAATCCTGTGCAGGTAGTCTTAGTTATCAATTTATTTATTTCAAACCTTAGCGAAACATGGAGAGATTTTTATATCACGTCCAACACACGTCAGTTACACTTCCAGGCCAAGTGGGCGACTCTCTCCTTAATGGCGCCATGCTGATTATCCCTATCTCCGCTCAGATCAACTGCGCTCTAATTGCGCTTACGCAGGTCTGGCCTTGTCTTCGGTTTAATATTGTGTAGTAATAAAAATGAGCAGTTCTGTTTGTTTGGGAGACAGGTTTAGGGAAAAAATGGGGGATTGGATTTATACTTCTAGTTAAGAAAGGATATCTTCGGCAGTTCCACAATGCTTAGATTGATGGAAAAAGACAAATAAAGGGTCAACGTCTGTCGCCAAAACTACTGTATAAGAAATTTGCAATGGGAACAAATAGGATCAAAATATCATCTACGCTTAGAATCCAAGACAAACTTTTTGCTAAGATTGTGTCCGCCACACTCCGTTTTCTTTTTCCAATACCTAACTACTCTTATACTTAACCAGTACGTCTACCATGAGTTTCCGTAACGTAAACTATATAGTTGAGAAAAAAATATATGATATTTTTAGTTTACGTTTCTATTCACTGGAGGCGCTGTACCGAAATCCCACACAAAAACGTCAGCACTGAAGCTAATGACTGTCATCACTCATCAGTGTTAGCTCATGGTAGGGGTACAATCTTAAAGGGCTCCATCACCTAGAGCATTTTCCTGTAATTCAACATTACAGAGTCGAGCATTACATCGGCGAAGGAGGAGAACCGCGCATTACAGTGCGCAACTTGATGTTACAATGTGTAATATTTTGATACAAGTTCCTTGAAGTTTTATAAGGCAGTATTGTTATGTGATACGCAAAATCGAATCTGAAATGTACATTACAGGCGAATGTTCGTCATGTCAGGGAGGCAGTACTGTATTGTAATGCTCAAAAGCGAATCTGAAACGTTGCATTACAGAAAAATGCTCTCGGTGAAACTACCTTACCCTTTCATACACTTTGTACCATGTACTTCATCCTACCATGAGGAGATATTCAGTTTCGCTTCTTTTTTAATCATCTCGTGAGCTTGCAGAGTCGCGGCAGATAGTGCGCCTATAATACTTGCGTGACTCATTAAGAGACTTTATTACGAAGAATGGCGCGCATTTCCGTTCAGTATATCAATTGGCTTAAATAATGAGAATTCGAGCTTTTTACATCCTGTTCTGCTTTTATGATGTTGATTATATCAAATCAATTAAAAGCCAAGTTGTATCATTATCAGCATTCGCTAAACTCATCATTCTCTGCCAAAAATCTTATTGAAGATAAATAATTATATTTATTTGGCAGATCCTTAACTGATTACAATTTTTTTTTTTCAAGTTTAGCACTGAAAGTAGTTCAGGAAAATGGGTGATTCATATGCCAGAGGAAAAAACTTAAAATAATTCAACTTAACATCTATGAAATAAATACAGTTCACTCCAAAATACGCTTACTACTTATTATTTTCTCAGTAATAGTAGTCTCACTCTTAGTAGTCTAGTAGTTGTGCAAGCAAGGTTCAATGAACTTCCAACTCCTCCCTAAAATTATGTCACTCAATGCAGTTTTTCCACCAGAAATCAAGACATTGACCGCGTATGACGATGTGACGCGATTCACTTGCATAGTGTTGCAGGCAAATCTGAATGTTTGTGATTCAATAAAGTGGCCAAAGATTGGAGCATCAATGACAGCTGACTGCCTCCATCTTACTAACTCATTATTTCCTTTTCACTGGTTCCATATCAGATCGACATTGAGATTTTCGCTTCTTTAGGCCCATATTACATTAAAAATATACTACTATACTTATGGTACGGAACTGGAGTAAGCTTCCTGCACAAATGATTCTAGCATATAACAACAGAAGAGTGAACAGGCATTTATTAAACACTAGCTTTCCGCCCGCGGTTTCGCCCGCGTGAACTTCTTTGTAACATGTATACATAAAATCTTTATAAATTGTAGCTTAAGTATTATTCTGATGTATATGCTATATTACTGTAAAGTTTCATTTAAATCCGTTTAGTAGTTTTTGCGTGAAAGAGTAACAAACATATACACACACACATGCATACATACATCCTCACACACTTTCACATTTATAATATTAGTAAAATGTATCATCGTCTATTTCCAATTTCCATAACTGTTGTCTAAGTTTTCCCAATTAGCCGTAAATCTGCTGCATTAATAACCTTGTATCAGTTAATTTAAGAAACGGCCTATCACTAGACGTCACTCAATACCTACGAGTACTTGTACAACATCTACAATCACGAGTAGATGTAATCAGTACGTTGACCCGAATTGTTACTTTTTGTTGATTACGTGAAACTGTATTATTACAAAGTACTCGTAGACTTGGGGGCATTTTCTGTTGTCTGATGGGTTGAATACACTCATCTAGAGACTTCTTTACATGTTTCTCCCACGTGTAATCCCCTTTAACTTTGGCTGATTTTAGAAAAAAAGCAATCGTATCTTACCAAGAGAGAACTAAATATACAAGCAAATATATGGAGTCACACAATAGGCGATATTTTTTTAATTCAAAATAACCCTTTCTGTCTCTCTGGTGATAAGGCTGCCTGAATAACTTATTAGGAGATATGTAAACTGATGTGTAAGATGTGTAAAGCTAATTGACACAGTCTATCAAACATTAACGTATAAACGCACAATTAAATTCTGTTATTTTTATCTACTCTTAAAATATTTCTGAAGTAGTTTATAAATATCATTGTATGGCTAATTATTATTGCTACGCAACATTTTTTCTCAAACAAATTGGTATGACAAACTTTCGCATTACCAGTGGCCTATGCCTTTAGGGTATCGTAATAAAAAAACCGTCATCATTCACTCGTTAACTGGTACATTATGGTTGATGAATGGTGCGCAGTCTGTTATGGACCTGTTTGAGGATGAAATGCAATAAGTTTTGGAGAACATTAGCTACTGAATAAATCATAATTCAGTGCGATAGTATACTTTGGATTAATATGTTGACATTGTTTCGTCTTTTACTTTCCGGTGTTAGTTTAGCTTTTAAAATGAAGAAGTATCTAATAATATGATTTATATTGATTTTGAAAAAAAATTAACTCTATTAGTATAATCTATTGGAGGAGGAAAGAACACTGTCATCTACTATTCCATTATGGACTTTGTTCCTAATATCCCTGCCTAGTGGTCACTCCCTTATTTTATTAATAGCATATAACTTTTTTTTTCTAATTATGACCTAGTACTAGGTACACAAATTATGGTAAATGGAAGGGATTTTATCTATGCACAGTATGCATTTTCTTTATTGATATACTCGTGAGTCACAATGGATATAAAAGTAAAGTAAAGTAATTAGCCTATGTACTGTCCCACTGCTGGGCAAAGGCCTCCATCATTGAAATCAAGTCATCGCTACGCTACAATGGATATGCTGGTCAAAAAAATTCAGATTAGCCATCGATCAGATATACCAACCAATATCAGATATATGCAATGAATATAGTGGAACTAACCCGCTTTTTATAGGTAGATATTATAGATTTTTGTATAGACAATTCCATTAGATTACCCAACGGGCATTATTTCACCAAAGGCGAAAGTTCAACGACCGTGTCATCCACGTCCGTTTTGCATGGAACGATTCGTTTATTGAGGAAAGTGCAAGTGAAATTATATTTAGAAACTGTCAACATCACCTGCTGGTAGAAAGCATAAAGGTGATTGCCTGGCGTTAAATAAGATGGAGGACGCCATTACCCGAGTGTCATGCACTGTGACGGGAGTGGAGAAACCGCCGTGATGGATGGGGATTGGCGATTTGTGGCAGTAATATTTTATTTTATTTTGTTTATTAGGAATACCAACGGCGTTGTACAGAAAAGTATTGTTGAGAAGGTGAACCCTGCGTTGTTATAAATAAATACCTTATATAATGAATGAAGGTGACTACCTTAAGGTGGTCCCTCACCTAGAGCATTTTCCTGTTATGTAACGTATCGGATTCGATTTTTAGCATTACATCACAAAACTTTGTATCGTCAAGTTGCGCACTTTTCCCTCACCAACGTAATGCTCAAATTTGCAACATTACAGTTTGCGCACTGTAATGCTTAGTTCTCCTCACTCACTGATGTAATGCTCGACTCTGTAACCTTACATTACAGGAAAATGCTCCAAGTGAGGGAGCACCGTTACGCGAAGATGAGCTGAACCCAAACAAATTGTCATGAGAATCTAACATTATGATCTGAAGCTTTTCATAACTTTCTATCTCCCGTTGTTGGTCTACATCAGCGGCCTACTATACGTCCATTGCAGACGACTTATACAGTTCGGTAATTCTGCCATGAGTTTTCGTGGTGGAAACTAAGATTGTTAAAAATACAGCAACTTGTCGGACATTTTCAGATGCATTTATTTTCACTAAAGCTGCTGTACTGAAATACCATACAAATACTTTGCAACAGACTATAGCAACTATCGTTGGTGTAAACTTATGGTGGGGGTACAGATTCGTGGTCTTCGTAATACATTTAAAACAGGGCAATCGGCACAAGTCTTGGAATCTTCGGTTTAATCTATAATAAATGAACCGCCAAATGTGTTGCATAAGCGCAAAACTCGAGAACGGCTCGACGAATTGGGCATCTTTTTTTAATTTTTTTGTAAAGGCACAAAAAAGGTTCTTAGCGAGAGAAAAACCACCATACATACCACTCTAAGCCCAGCTGTCAAACAACAACTTTTGAGAGAACGAGGTAGTTAGTCTTTACTAATATTACAAAGAGAAAAGATTTAATTGTTTATTTCTCGTAATAAATAGGCTCCGAAACAACTGGACCGATTTTAAACATTCTTTCACCAATATAAAGCTACTATCAGTGAGTGACATACCCCTTTAGCCAC
Organism: Udea olivalis; assembly: GCA_947369235.1. NCBI lineage: Eukaryota > Metazoa > Arthropoda > Insecta > Lepidoptera > Crambidae > Udea > Udea olivalis. The sequence continues at coordinate 3,823,028 of OX376354.1, read as the reverse complement.
AAACGCTAATCAAAAGTTGAGGACACCTCAAACTGATGCTGCCCTGTCACATGCTAATGGAAATGAAAGGGACAGCTTTACATGTAAGGACTGCTCAGCTTTGATTGACGTTTGTGGGATCGGGCGATAGGCTATAAATTTTTTTAGGCTATATTTTGACGGGAGGTACTAATAATACTGATGTGGTGGTAATACCTACTCATCAGATATAATAATGGGTAGGTACTAACCTAATCGGAATCAATCGCGTTATGGATGGTGGTATGGTGGACTGTTCACCAACACTCAGTCAAAATGAACTTTTAAACAACCATAAGTAAATGGTTTATAAATATATACTTTATTTATATATCGTAGGTATTTCCTATAGATACTGTTTTAATTGGCAAGATTGAATGCACAGCTGCTGAGTTGAGCCTTAACAAAATATGACTTTCATCGGTGGTCAAGTTTGTACAGAAATTAGGAATCCAAGAACAAAGCAGTTTCTGAATGCATAAACAACTATGCTTAATTGAGTTAACATTTCAAGTGAGATGGGATTTGAAAGGGAACGAAGACATCTAGCTTATTATAAAGTAAACTTAGCCTGCATAAAACACACACGAGAACAAATTAATGGAGTGCACAGTCACTTTCTGTTGTTGAAGTCTTGCTCGTGACTTACTTAGCGAACAAATGACTAACATACTAAGCACTCGATCGAATCTGAATAGGAGAATAAGCATTGCGAGAAGAAGTTACTCACAATATGGTAAAGTGGAAAATGAATGAAGTTGAAATTCTATCATGAACGAAAGTATAAGTTAAGTTATATGCATTTGAACTCAAATACGAGCAAGACTGTTTGGAGCTAGCGAACACTCTATTGTGTGGACTTAGCAGACGATGATCCCTTTTAAGACCTTCAGCGTCACAGTTATTCAGTCAGCTACACAGTTCGTTCACATCGTCACACACTGATCGTTATATTATTACTATAGGTGAGAGGTCGAGGACGGGACATCATTTCTCATAACACATTTCTTATAACCTTCACTTGCAATAATATTCGAATGTTCGAAAAGTTGTTTTACCAAATCATCTTTTCTCCGATAACTATTATGTCATGTCATAATATCGGGTGCTATAATAATCGATTCTCCTAATTACTCGTATCATAAAGTCATATGTCCGAATTGTCATATTGCATTACAATAAAATTGTTAGTCCTTGAAACATACGATGAAAATTATCTTGACAGAAAAAAATCGACATAAAGCCGTCTCCACGTAGTCTTAATTATTTGCCCTACCCCTAGAGTGTAATTCAGAGCCGCGTAGGCGCGTAGGGGCAAGGTGACCCGCGAGCACAGATTAATTAATAGTTACTATTAACGTAACAGACAAATCACATCAATAGAACAATGACAAGTTTCGCAGGGTGCGGGCGGGCGGTAGCAGCATCCTGAATATGATTGCTAGCAGATTGGACTGAATTTATGTAAAGCATTCTTGTGCCATTTCGGGGGGAGTGTTGCAGGAATGGCCACTGTAAATCTTTTGTTTTTTATTTCTTATTCCTAACATAGTTCATAAGCCCTACTAACAACATAAGTCTTTGTTACTTGAAATAAATAAAATTCATTCATTCATTCATTCATTAATCCTAAATTCGCGCTGCCATGTGTCTTTTTCCCTCAAGATTCGCATACAAACTCTCTAAAGGGCTGTTGACAATCAACTGCTGAATGATAATACCAGTTAAAGACAGTTGGTAGGTAATTTTAACGCGCAAGTTCGTGAAGTGACAGGGCCTGCCGCGAGCTCAGGAGCAGGTGGTTGCGAGCGAGGCGCCGCGGCTGAGGCTGGCCAGCGACGGTTGCCAGGCGTGGCGAGGCCGGAATCCTGCAGCGCCGGAGCCATCACAGAAGCCATGGATTTTGCATTTGCCACAAGGAACCACCGCACTACGAGTACATTATGCACCAAGTTGGATTTTGTTAGAATGAAACAATTTCAATATAAAATCAAATTTTAATTTAAACGATTTTTGGTACAACGTTTCAAAATTTTGAAGTAATAAAAAAAACAGGACCTATGACTATTATGAGAAAAAGTTTTATGACTTTCAAATGTGATGATTGCAATATTTATGACAAACAATTTTCGGGAAAATCGTATTTAGGGATTTAAATTTTCGGAGACGTGATACTATGAAATGTTAAATTCGGGCAAGTTATCATTCGGATAAATGATGATTATGGTGAAAAATTTTCTGAGATGTTAAATTATGATAAGATTTAAAATTTAATAAAACAAAATAGAGAACCGTCAGGGACTGTTCAAATGCTTTTTTGTATATCAAAAGATTTAAAAAAAAATGATGAAAAGGGTTTGCGTTTTGCCTCAGTCTTGCCTAGTAGTAAGCGATGACGAAGACGATGGTGGTACAGTACACGCTTACACCGAAAATTCCTATTTACTCTGGCCTTGAAGATACTAAGGTTGGAAGTATGAGGAAACATACTCGTAGATGCAGGAAGAGCGTTCCAGTTACTAGCGGTGCGGACCAGAAAAGACGCAGCAAACCGCAATTAAGTCGGGTTGTCACAAAGTTAACTACATGAGGGTGGAAGCCCTCCCGGCTACTTGTGGCCCGGTGCTAGAAAGTATAGGGTGTTATCAGGTTGTGCCCAAGTGTCGAAAACAAAGTCAGGCGCTACCATTGTTTTCTTGTACCTGATGCTGCGAGCTCTCTCGTTACGTGTCGCCACCGTTATTACTGCAATTGCGTCATGTTCACTTGGAAAGCGTAATTGCGATGTTATAAGAGCAAGAACAAAGCACTTTCGTCTGTAACCGCCTAAATGTTGACTGAACGAATTGCGGACAGAGGCGGCTGTGGAGTCGTTTGCTAGCTATTTTCTTTCGTAGGTAATTTATTATGTGTTTATTAGCCAATTTTGAAGGTGATTTGCATTTCTAAATTTTTCTTGTGTTCTGTAACGACTTTTAAAATTCTTAAATGCTTCTTATTATTTTAGTAGAGTGATCGCTCAACTAGAGTTTATAATCTTGTATAAACGAACCTACATAAAAAGCAATTATCACAAAAAATAAGGCAAGAACTGACAAAACATCTGCTGATATGAGAGAAATTCGGGCTCTCCTGAACCAGCGTCGTTCCACTTAAAACATCTGATGCAGGAACTTTCCAAACGATTTTGTCAATCACTGCATCGGAGGCAGCTTAGCTTTTTTGTGACATAGTCATTCAATTGTGTGATTTATTATGTTCAGGGTAAGATGGGACTGACGTACTCTGTAAAAGTCCCTAACATATTAGGAATATAAAAAAATAGTCTGCAGTCTTAAAATATATTGGCAGCAGCAAATGCTTTATAAATTCATAATAGAACTCCTAACCTTTCATTATTAGACAACTAGGGAAGATACACATGCTGAGCCCATACTAAGAAAATCAGCAAATGTCAAATAAATATAGTCCTACGCGGCTCCACCGGTAGCCAGCGTGGCGGTCAAGGCTGGTGGTTTCACTTTCTGATACCAAAACATTTTCACCGCGTCACGGCTCTCACGGCGCACGGAGAAATGCGCGTTCGCTCTTAATGCGCGCACAGTACCGGCGCCGGGTGCGTGCGCGGCCTTTTTGGACTTTTATTGCCCGTAAAAGCTTTTACATCATGCAAACTTTTTGGACGTGCCGCAAACATGATATTATGTTGCGGCTTTTTAGTAGAAATAAGACCACGATTCTGGTCGTAGTCTCTTTATTTTTAGTTTTTTACATAGCTAACTAGCCATAAATTGAAATAGATGACGTGAGCACTTCGCGTTTCAAAATAATCATTAATCCAACCTTGACCTTTATGGCAACGGAAGTCGAAATCAGGTAAAAATATAAAGTTCTTTGCATTCATCTCTCTACGAATTAAATTAATACCGATTCAGTAATAGAGGATCTCTATTACTTCTTATACTAAACGAACAACATGTTATATAACTATATTTTATAATATGTTTTGTTATATAGTCTGGACTCACCTTTATGCGCGGTTCTCGTCACTCACTGATGAAGGCTCCAATGTGAACATTTATAAACATGCGTATTCTTGCGAAAAGGGAGCGCCTTAAACACTTAACGATAAAATACTTACTCTATATTCCAAATATGTACCTAAATCAATAATTACAACATTTCTTTAGCAAATAATTCTCGTAGTCAAGCATGTCTCAAATCGACTACAGAGTTTGTAACTCTTTCGACCCAAAAAATCATTTTTTTATTTACCGAATTCCCACTTGACATTAAAAGTTCAAAAGCTCTTATAAGTCTAGCTGTCACCTTTAATACTCATGACATATCAAGGGCAGCGTTTTAAAAATCATTATCATTCTCAGCCTTAAAACTTTTATAAATATTCAGACTTATGTAATATCATCATCATCATCATCATCATATCAGCCATTGGATGTCCACTGCTGAACATAGGCCTCCCCCAATGATTTCCACCTATCCCTATTAAAAGCGGCCTGCATCCAGTGATTCCCTGCGGACTTGACCAGATCGTCCGTCCATCTCGCGGTCTCCACTCGAGCACTTTTCTGCCCCATCGGCCATCAGTCCTCCGAGCAATGTGTCCTGCCCACTGCCACTTCAGCTTGCTTACCCGTTTGGCTATGTCGGTTACCTCAGTTCTTCTACGGATCTCCTCATTTCTGATTCGATCTCGCAGAGAAACATCAAGCATAGCAATATAATGTAAGAATAATGTTTTGTAATATGCATTCATTGAAATACTGCAATCTTTATCAATTAAAAAACCGCGTGAGAAGTTGACATATTTATTGGCCGTATGCTGTTGGCCTCTGTGTCATAGTCCTGTCACCATGGTGCCGGGGCCTTAGGTGTTTTCTTAAGTCCGCCCCTGGTATTATGAATTTCTCGCAGGTCGTGCTGGCGGTGTTGAATCGTACATAACCTTTGAACTTGGCACTTAGGCACTCTCGCTTAGCTGCTAGCTTCTGTCCACTGACGGAGTGTCAGTGTGTCAATGGCCATAGATTATGGTTCGCAGTAAGTGTTTACCCTCAATCGCGTGAGAATCTAAATTCAATTAGGCTTTTTTGTATTATGATTATAGTGGTCAAAATTACGCGTTTTTTGAATGATTGCCGTTATTTTTCCACTCGATAACCTAAATTGTTAGAATAATAAGGAGTCTCGTACTAATAAAGCGGGTGACAACTACAAACAAACATTTAACCTGATAAATAAGAACAATTAAACCTTAATCTCTGTTTTTAGGATCAGATAAAAATTGACTGTTGTAAAAAAATTAAGCGAGGGGAGGACCTACTCACCTTAAATTAAGTAGACTGAATATGTAGAGCTAGAGGTTAGGTAGATACTATTATTGTAGGAATTATAAGAGCTGGATAAATGGACCCAGAACACTACTCACTGGCATCCCACAGACAGGCCCAAAGTGCCCACGTGCCCAAAGTGCTAAAAGGGAGAGACCTCCCTTTTAGCACAGGGCCCCCTAAAATCGTTTTTTTTTTGATTCTAGAACATAAAAACTAGGTAAACTAAAAATAGAAGGGCCCTCATCGTCCTAATGTGCCCAGGGCCACAAATAGGTTAAAGACGCTCCTGCCCACAGAATGTCATCGCCCAATAGGAACGCCTCGGAAACGATGGTGCAATGACCTACATCGATTCAGTGAGTGGCAGACGTCAAAAGTGAAGAAATATGGGGGTGACCTTTTCCCAAATCTTCAGACCCCGCCAGGTCAAATGGGCCATCAACAGCTTCAAGCCCTTCAAATCGGGAGGCCTCGATGGTATCTTCCCAGCGCTAATGCAGAAGGGCATCGAGGCCCTTCTACCATTTATCGTCAAAATATTTAGAGCTAGCTATGCACATGGCTTTCTACCTACTGATTGGACCAAGGTTAAGGTGGTCTTTATACCTAAGGCTGGCGACAAGGACAAGTCCTAACCTTAATCCTACAGGCCAATCAGTCTAACGGCTTTCCTTCTGAAGACGATGGAAAAGGTATTAAACCTTTACATCAGAGAGAGCTACCTAAAGGTAAATCCTCTGCATGGAAGTCAACACGCCTATCGCTGCGGTAAATCCACTGAGTCTGCTCTGATGGAACTAACGGGCAGACTACAAAAGGCTATGGAGGACAAAGAGACAGCTCTTTGCGCCTTCCTTGACGTTGGGGGTGCATTCGATAACACCTCAACCGAAATCATAATCAAATGTATGAGGAACAAGGGCGTGGACGAAACCACCCTAAGGTGGATTGAATCCATGCTAACATCAAGGACGGTAAGAACGTCACTCCTTGATGTGCACGTAGAAGTCAAAGTGACAAGAGGCTGCCCACAGGGGGGCGTACAGTCTCCCCTGGAGTGGTCGATTGTCGTTGATGAACTTCTTTACCGTCTGAACAACGCACACTTCACAACACAGGGATAATGGTGGTTGGCAAATGCCTGAACACCATCTCAAGCCGAATGCAAGGTGCTCTCTGGATATACACTGCCATAGTGCGACCCATGATTGCCTATGCATGTGTCGTATGGTCCAAGAAGACCACCCAAATAACGAGCATTACCTTGCTCAGCAGGGTCGAAAGGTTGGCCTGCTTGATTACAACTGGTGCCATGAATTCTACACCCACCGTGGCTCTAGAAGCCATGCTGTCACTGTGCCCGCTCCACTTGCATCTTGGGATGGAAGCCAGAGCGGCCATTCTGAGGGCACTAGACGGTGGAAGTAGCCGGTACCAGTCAAAAAACATGAATGACCTGAAAGCTGAGCTGCACAAAATGCCAGTCATGCTCATGCCTAAACACAGCATGTCGGTACAGTATCTTTTGAAAAAATGGTACTCAGTTGAAATACCAGGTAGGAAGGAGTGGGAGGATGGCACTCCTGCAAACTTCCAAACCGGCGACATCGTGTGGTACACTGATGGCTCCTGGATAAATGGGCGGGCTGGCTATGGAGTCTATGGCGAGAGAACTAAAGCGCAGATTCACAGCAGTCTGGGCCTACACGCCGCCGTCTTTCAGGCCGAAATGACCGCCATCTTGCACTGCGCACAGGAGAACATGGAACGTGCTTTCAAAAATAAGAGTATAAATATACTATCAGATAGTCAGAGCGCCCTTAGAGCGCTTGACGCAGTTGAAATCAACTCAAAACTCACCCTTGATTGTGCCGAAGCCCTGAACAAACTCGGGGCCAACAATAGGGTGACGATACGCTGGGTACCGGGACACTGTGATATCCCAGGTAACGAAACAGCAGACGAACTGGCCAGGGCGGGTGCGGCAACCATCACACATGCCCCTGAGCCTGTGGTTGGTACACCCAAATGCGCCCTGAGGCAGCCGCTATTAGCCCGAATGGAATACCTTAGCAGGAAACACTGGACCAGAAGCAATGGTATGGTACCTACATGCTAAGGCAGGCTAGGCACTTATCGAAGGCTACTCACACAAGTTCACCACAAAGGCCCTTGGATTAAGAAGGAGACAGATAAGAATCCTTACCAGAACCCTTACGGGGCACTGTAGGCTGAACAAACTCGAACACAGGATTGGTATCGCTGAGTCACCAACCTGTAGATTCTGTCGTGAAGAAGAAGAGACCCCAGTCCATGTCCTATGCGACTGTGATTCTTTAATACACAGCAGAAGCCGCGTTCTCTGCGGGCACAAAATTGCCCCTTCGGACGCCATTGACATCACTCCCAGGAAAAAAAATCAGTTCATGAAGGCTGTAGGCCTGGAGAGTGATCTTTGAGGAGATGATGACCACAATTTAAATTTTTCAATCGTCTTTTATCCAAAAAATAGCTATCTATCGGTTATCTGTGTACTTATATCGCTAACTTCACACTGATTATCTACAAGCGAGATGCACTTAAACAATCATTGCAATGTTAGAATGAAACAAGACAAAAGCTGATGCTTGAAAATTGACACTGACGTCTAAGAAAGTTAACCTCAACTTTTTTTATTGTAAAGTTATTTATTAATTATTATTTCGTACACAAAGAGACAAATTTCATAGAAAACAATAAGAAGTACAAAAGTCCAGGTTAGCTTATCTCTAGAAAGAATTTTCTTAAAGCATGGCGACAGGAAAAACTCATTTAAAATTGTTATGGATAGACAAACGTGTACAAATGAAAATAAAAATGAGGGTTACATATTCAAAATCGTAACAAACTAAAAACCCATAAGTACATGTTTTACTTACTAACAAGTAAATTAATATTCTACAATAAATACATAAACATATAGATAAACATAATATTACATCCATTAAATAAATATATGTACGAGTATACAATATGTAAACATAATGATCCAATGTAATTTAGGTAAAACTCAAAAGATGTTCTTTTAGCAGTCTTTTGAAAGACCTACAGTGCCGCTTTCGTGAAGGGATACAGGCAACTTGTTTCAGAGTTGAACACCATGAACGGTAAAAGATTCACCATACATGCACGTGTTACAGGTAGGAGCAGTTAAATGAAAGTTATAGGCTGAGCGATGAGCTCGGCCAGAAGACGAAAGATATGTAAAACGTTCACGGAGATAGCTTGGAGAAGCGGAATTGAACAGTACATTGAAGAGGATGACCAGTATGTGATAATTCCGCCGCAAACGTATAGGAAGCCATTTCAATTATTCTCTGTACTCAGATATATGATCTTACTTACTTAGGCCGTATATGAAGCGAATGCAAACATTTTGAAGACGTTCGAATCTATTTAAAAGTTCCTCCGTAGCGTCAAGATAACAGCTGTCAGCATAATCAATAATGGGAAGCATAAGTGATTGAGCTAGTATTATCTTGGTTCAAATGGGGAGGAAATTCTGTAGACGCTTCAGTGAGTGGAAAGCTGCAAAAACGGCCTACCTGATTGACATGGTGGTCCCATGCAAGGTAACAGTCAAAAAAGACTCCCAGGTGAAGTTGTGACAAAGAGTTCGTTTGCTTCGTATTTTTACGGCAAAATCTTTTCAAAACCTCCTTTTCATCCCATGTACTAAAATGATTAGGTCTCTCTTTTACAACTCGATCTTATCTATTTGGCTTAGCGTTTGTATAGTTAAGTAAACTGCCTTTGCTCCAAAATCGTTACGTCGTCAATATGGTCAAAAATATCAATTCAATTCAATTCAATTCTTTATTTGCTTACTAAGTGTTACAAATAGGTGTTTAGTACTAATATCCATTAGAATGTGTGTGCGTACCAAACAAAATTAAAAAAAAACTCAAATGACACACTACATAACCTCAAAATGTCAAAGAAAACGCATAGATAAAATCTTATCCAGCCCCTCAAGAAGCAGATAACTTTATTCCTTAGTTAGCGACTTTATTCAACAGATAACATCTATCTGACTATTGAAAAATTAAAAATCTTGTTAACCTTCGAATAAACTTTATTCTACAGATAAATTTCAGTAACTGAGGATTGAAAAATCGGCCCTTATTAAGATTATATTTGTATTTATTTGTTAATGTTCAACTCTCATCCTCTGGGCACGGTTCTGAGCCAAATACTGCCATCTGTACGAATTTAACGACATCATTCAATCGCCCATGGTTGCCCCGCATGAAATTTAAAGCAGCTACGATTTGCTCGTGCCAACACAATAGGGTGCCAGTTACATTGCTTTGTAGTAGATGGCGCTGATGCTGATGTGAAAGCTTTTGTCGTGAATATGCGAAATTATTTCATGGTAAGAATATTATTCGTTTTTATCACTTTTATAGTGCTTTAAATCTTTTACGGAGCTGGGGTATTATTAATTTACTGAAGGCAGATCAATCTCTCATTACTATTGCACTACAACGTCGGCGAGACTGAAGCAATCGGAAAACCTGAATGTGAGGCCAGTAGACGAAACACTAGGAATAAGTCTCACTATTACGCTAGTAAGCTGTTGCTGAGTCATTGCTGTTATCAACTAACCGGGTTGACCCTGCTGAGAAAGCCAATGCAAACTCCATTGAAAAAACCTCGGTTTGAAGCTCATTCCATCATCAGGGGCGTCGTTAGAAGGAAATCATCTAAAATTCGAACATTCGAAGTTAATGGTGGTTTGATGAAGCCTTGATGATTGCGATAATACACCATAACGAAACAAAATATAAATTGCGAAACAGACAATCAACCATGTTTACTAACAAATTAGCCACTATTGGAAATAAAAACATTACCGAAATATATTATTAAAAAAAGTTGGTGAGAGAAGGAAAACCCAATGTATGAAAATTTCAAACAATTTTTGTTTTTATTCCTTTGAATCTGTTGAATTATGTAGATGCAGAGCACAAGGCTTAAACATATCTACTGTACCTATACAAGATAAAAAAGTGTTCGAGTTTATGAGAACTAGGTAACTCATTTTAGCTTATTGAATATGCGGCTAACTACTCGGTTATACTATAATATTTACCTGAAAATGGAAATAGAACCAATAACCTCTGGCGCAATAAGCAGGACTATTCATTCTACCAACGGACTATTCATTCCTTTCAACTGTTATTGTAATAAAACAACGCAATGAGAGGTTTCAAAGTGATTTAAACGAGAGTTTAAGTTGAGTCTAGTGTATTTTGTCTCATGGGTTTTGGAGCATACGATGATGATGTTTACAATCGTAACATTACCTCACGACGTGTATGAAATTTAACTTCGTTTACGTGACGTAAGTTTCCGCCCTAATTCACAAGTGGGAAGTTTTTCGCGGTTTCATTGATCTTAAACGTAACGTTTATGAACGTACTATGCTGTTGCCCATTTCACCCGTAAGGAGATCATTATTCGCTACCATTTTATATAAGATATCCCCTATCCTGTGTCCTTGCCAGGTCTTCCGTCCAAGCAGTGGTTAAAGTAGACACATACCTCCGAGTCTATGTAGATCAGAGCGGCTGTTTCAGGTTAAATTTGAATAGAACAAACAATGTCAAGATTATTTTTCATCCAACGGGCAACTGTTTTAAGGCGATTGTAGCCGCCAACTAGCGCCATCAATTGATTTATTTTTATAACTTCCAAATTAGACATTGTTTCTGAAAACTGAACATTAAATATCTCAAAAAATACTTCTTTTAAATATTGAATGTCTGTCCATGACTTTTCATTTTGTTTTTTAGTTTTAGATCGCGTTTTTGCTAAATGTGGCCACTTAGAAGCCAAATTACGAGCACAGCCTAAAGATAGCTGGTTGAGCTTGTTTTTAGACGTAATTAAAGAAAAATACGTGTAGATAGGATAGTGACGTCAATGAGACACAGTCAACTTAACTTGCACCTAGGTTACAAGCATCATTATCGATCTCCAAGGGGTGGTATTGCAAAGATATGACATCAGGGTTTTCAAGAAGACTGCATATTCATTCGTAAAATTGAAATAAATACATGATACGTCTTACACTTGATCACCTGACTCCAAAGTTGAGCTTGCAATAAAGGTTAGAGACTGATCTACATACATAAGGATGACATGAGAAAAAAATATTTACTGACCCATACAACAAAATTACAATACACATTGGTAGAAAAACATTAAAAACAGAACACAAAACATTGAAAATTAACAGAAAAATTGTGGGCCAACCAGGACCCTGCCCAGAACGGCAGTTGTACATACACTCTTCAATATTCTTATCCTATATGACAATCAGACTCAGACAAACACAAACATTCGTTAAATTAATATTGGTCCTGGTTTGGAATTTTAAACAGACGATACCCACTATTAAAAAAAAAAATTGCAGGCATAGGTAGCCAATGTTCAGTAATGCTAGTTTGTGCTATAGTGAAAACACATCAAAAATCACAATACACTTGCTATTTCTTGAAATCGATCCTAAGTGTGCCTAACCAGGGGAAAATTGACATATGGAAAGTTCTCCATACCTTCTTTGTGCGGATAATGCTATGCAAGTTAAGTTAACGTCGTTTCTAAAAGCAATGCTATCCATTAATCATTACTTATGATCATCATCATCATCCGTGCGGTCTATCCCGGTTGTGAACCCACACTGGTTTGTGGGGTCCCTGGGTCCGCCTTACTTATTTTCTTGGCCTACTTCGCGCGGTCTTGTGCATCCTCAGTGGTGAGTTTGTTGGCACGCATGTCACCCTTAACGACGTCGAGTCACCGCTCCTTGGGCCGACCTCTTCTACCGGTACCGGGCGGGGGTGGCATGGCCAGAAATTTGTTGCCCACGTAGATTGCCGATCTCCGTGAGACATGACCATACCACCGAAGGAGGCACTCCTGCAGCTTGTCTGCGATGTCACGAACACGAAGGTCGCCGCGGATGCGGGTGTTCCGCACGCGATCTTTGCGTGAGACTCCTCACATCCGCCGCAGCATCTTAATTTCCGTGCCGCGCAGCTCCTGCTTAATCATTACGTATGATAAAGCAGCTTAAATCTGTACAATTGAAACTTTTTCAACGGGCAACTATTTTCTTGCTTCAGGCCAGTAGATTTAATAAATTAATCTACATATTTAATAAAATATAACACAATTAGAATACGAATATGCAGTCATACCATGCAAAAGCACCAATCACTTGCTCTCTCACTTGTTTGTACATTCGCCTGTAATGTAACGTCCAGATTCGATTTTGAGCATTACTTCATTAGAACATCATTCGGTGCTTTTCCCTCACCAACGTGATGCTCGAATCTATAACATTCAGTTTGCGCACTGTAATATTTAATTCATCTCCTTCACTGATGCAATGCTCGACTCTGTAACGTTACACTACAGGCGAATACTTGAAGTGGGGAGCACCTTTACGGTCAAAAATTACGTGATGTCTTAATTATTGGCCTACATATTGACAAAAAGTGCCAAAGCAGATCAAAACAATGCTTACACCATTGTATAAGTGTGCCATCCCAATGCCACCGGGTAATGATAACGTTATGTCACGATCCGTCGCCTCGAGTCGCGGCAAAGTCGCTAGTTGCGGAACTAAATCGCCAGCGCTTGCAACCGAAGTGCGGATAAGCAACCATGTTCCGCCATGCTTGTTCGGGAGGAATGTGACCGTCGCCGCTTTTACTTTCAGCTGTAAGAAATACTAACGCTGCAATATTGTCTATTGTTTAGGTGACTTAGGGGCTTAAAACTCGGGCCAAGTTGCGAAATGTTGAAAACCTTCTGGAAAATACTTCGTCTGCCTTATTAGTCAAAAATCCATGGGGGCGTTAGCAGCGTATTTTGTTATGCAAACATCTTTCGAAAAAAACAATAAGTTCTTGAGTCGTCTTATGCCCGCCGGAACATAATGGATACCTACAGATATCAAACTAATGACTTTGAAGCCATTTTACGCCAAAAAAAAACAACTCTCTAATCAATAGAGTAAGGAACAGTCCCAATAGCATCCTGAAGACATTGGCGGAAGGGTTCATCGCCGCTATGGAGACGCCTTGTGTCCGGAGAGTGATCGTCACGGTATTTATCCTCTCCCTTGATGGTCATTCTTGGTTCATGTGAGGCCTAACTACGTGGTAACTTTACTGGGTTACTTTACCAACGATAATTTTAAGTCACTTTACTAACATAAATATGGATCTTTGGTCTGAAATAAAATATAATAATATTTAACAAATCCTGCGAAAAAACTTCAAACCATCACTCACTACCTTAAGCTAGTTGTAAACTATCAATATTGACCTCAAAAAAATACCATGAACTAAAACAATACCCAACTTAGGCCACTAAAAAGCAACAACAATGCATCTATTAGCAGATGTCACCGTGCGTGCGACAAACAAAAGGCCGGGAAGAGATAAAAATGCGGACAATACTTAGGCGGGCTCAAAGCCTACCTGCTTCCTCGACCAGTAGACTTCTAACTGCTGTCTAAGATGGTCGTCCTGTGCCTTATCGTGTCGTCCTTAGTGGTGCTGGCAGCAGCAGAACATTCTGGAGCGTACTCGTCCCCGCAGTACGCGAAAAAGATGTACCCGAAAGCGTACGATTCTAGCGCGTATGACACAAACGCTTTGCTGCCGAGGGAAAAACCGCCGATACCATTCAAAGTAAGTCCTTCATCCATCATAGTTAATCGTGGTGCAATAGGCTCGCGAAGTTCTGGATTCCAATCAGATGTGTTTTTGTTGCAGTAAATTTTAGTTATCCCCATTATCATTGTCGGCTGTGAGAAACCTCTTTTAGATAGGGTTAATACTATCAACTATGTACCATCAGCTCTCTTTCTGTGTACGATATCACACAAATCAAATTTACAACGAGCGTTTTGTTTCAATCACCATGCTTGTCAAAGTTTAGTCATCAGTCATCACCCATGCATGAAAAATACACTTTACTAACTTGTGTTAGAAACTTAAAAATGAATAACTTAATTTATTATTTAAGTAAATAATACAAGTGAAAGTATAATACTTCATAAAAAAGTAAAAATAATGATAGTAGGTAATTCAACAAACTAACACACCCAGCACTTATATCAGTTTCATCAACAGACATTTGACAGAATAAAACCCAAGATAACTGTGTCCTGATTTGCCACTTTAATTAAACATTTTAGGACAACTCGATATCTCGCTTCGATACCGCCGAGAACGACACAGCGCAGTACGCCCGTTCTTCGCTGATGGAGTCGGCCGGCAGTTTCCTGAGCAGCGCCGGCGGCCAGCTGGTGACGGGCCTGGCGAAGGACTTCATCGCGCGATCCACCGGCAGCAGTCAGGTTGGTTTTGACTGCGTGTCACAGGTTCGTAGCACTAGCACTGATGATTTTAGGGTTAAGTTTACGGTCATGTGGAAGATTTAGTTTGAATAGTTTTTCAACGGAACAGACACTCCTTCGTTATAACATAACTTTGGCACTCATATTTACGCAACAAAATCAGGCAGACCAATGCACGAGCTGCATATCCATCTGAAATGACATATGCACACGATTGATTGATGAAAATCGAAATGACTTTAATGTGATTATTTTTCCAATAAGTTCCATGTTTTCTACTTTATATAAACTTAATGGCATAATGCTCCACCTAGGCTTGAAAGCTCATTTGCGTAGACGATTTACCTAAAGTAAACTACGATAGTTAACTACAGCAGAGGACTATCCGATTATTAGTTACAGTACTATTCATTAGAGGTGCTGCTCTGAAGTACTATATCTACAAAAACTTGCCAGCCGACCCCAGCGTCTGTCAAATGACAACGGTGTTAACTCAAGGCAGGGCTTCTTTACTATTTAAGCCAATAAGTTTTTAAGTGTACTGCCTCATACACTGGTACATATCAACTTCTATAGTCCACTTAATCCTGTTTACAATTAGTGACCTGTCGAAGATTAATTTACTTAATTAACCACACGGCCGTAAGCACGCCTCCGCCATCATCCAATATTAAATTGCACGCTTGGCGCACTTTTGAGCTTTATCACCGGATTATCAAATCCCTTTTTTTATCTTTGATTTCGTTACTTTAATTGTTTATTTCAATAAGTACCAAATTAACCTTCTTACATATATTCCATTATTTTCTAAACTGACATGAAAAGCAAAGGGTGTTCAATTTACTAGCAGTTGATAGTCCTGGGCAGCGGGGAATGAGCTTTTGAAACTTTGCATTTTAAATGTTCATAAATCTTAAGTATAAAAGCTTACAAAGGTTCATTATAATCCACCCGGTAGTTTACACGCGATGCTGAGACATACAACATATAGTTCACATTAGAAAAGGTACATTTAAGGCGACGCATTGGAAATTCTGACGAAGGGATCCCAATTTATCTCAGCAATTTCAAAACCGATTGAAATAATTTCTTTGCCAGATGCATGAATAAATTTACTTTATTTTGCCCATAGCTTAATATGATGTGATACTTTTCATAGCACAAAAACAAATATTAAAAACACCTCTTCTAAAACAAAGTTTTAGATTTTACAGCCAAGGAGGACCACGCGAAGCCTTCAAATTCACCCCTTGTGTTGCTCTAAACATACTCCTTGATATGCCTATAGGGATTCTTTTAATTACTTACAGTGTTTGTTTTATTAAAATTAACAAAAAAAATATTCTATTCCGAAACAAAACACAAAAAAAGTAAAATAATTATTGCGTATTCGTCTTAAACTTATACGATAATATAATGTAGGTACAATTATTGTTATTGTTGGAGTCGGTGGCAGCACAGGAAACACTACAATATAGGTACCTAGCAATATACCTATTTTTTACATCTCACGTCTAAGTATGTATGTAAGTAGTTACAAACCTACATTGGCTGACACCTATTCCAAAAATACTAATAATTGTACCTACATTATATTATCGCATAAGTTTTAAAAGAATTCGCAATATTTTTTTTACTTTTTAGTGTTCTGTTTAGGTATTACTTAGTTTTTTTTGAAGTTGGTTTTTTTCGTTGTTAAAATTTTTGTTTATTTCTTAATTTTCAGTGAACGTTCTTGTTTATTTTGTTTTGGCCGGTTCTGTCAAGTAGGTATAACTTACTTACTTCATTTTAAAAATTCAGAGCGAATATAGTAGTACTCCTAGGCGGTTCACGCAAGTTTTGAAAAATGGTGCGAGCGGTCCTTCTGTAAACTCTTTATTTTGTGCCTTAAGGTAGTAAAATTCATATGAGCTTGTGTACCTGTCCTTAAAATTTGATGAGTCATTGCTTGGGATTTGTGCAGTGACGTCATTTTCGTACTTTCAAGATTTATGGGTCCCGTTTCTAGAAAGCATAGATATGACTCAGTTATACGATAATGGAATGGCGCTTCTATGCTTAAGTTGGAAAGCCAAATGAAGCAGAATTAATAAGTTTCGGTGTTTCGTTTGAGCAGAGAAACACGACGGGATTTTTCAGGTTTAGTTAAGTTTTAGTTTAAATTAGCTGGCTCAATGTCATGGGTATTATCACAATAGTACGAGTTACATTATTTATCGTAACGTTTTGGTCTAAAGTAGCATTAGTATTGCGTACTTCGCGGTCGAAGTTTCATCAATTATTTAAGATCGTCCCATAAAAACTCGCCTATCCGCGAATAATCTGAGACCCTACTCCGGTACGAAATTACGAGGTTTCATGACACTTTGGAAGGGTAAAACGGACACAAAAACTAGTATGTTATGAATGGTTTTCATATATTTTGTACATTAAAATATGGTTATTGGAATACCAAAAAATCAACACCAATTTCGACCGGTAAGTATGTTTTTTAACGAGTGGATTTCGTTATTTGTCTGTTCTCCCAGGTACTCAGTCTGAACCTCACAAACCTGGTGATACTGATAGTGCTGAAGGCTCTCATCTTGGCGGCGGGCTTCTTCGGCGCCGGAGCATGGAAAGGCGGACATCACTACGCTAGGAGCCTTGATGGTGAGCCGCAAAACACTTGAACATGTTTTTTTTTATCTTTTGCCATCATTTTTACAGACAACAATTATTAATGTAGGTATGTATTATTATTATTATTGGCTGTTTTGATACCATTTTAGGAAATTTCTGGGTTGAGTCACTTTTTCGGTGAGGCGAACTGTTGAGACGTCACGAACGTTGTCAAAGCGACGGGTATTAGTGTTTGAGATGTACCCCTTAAAGGTTAATCAGAAACATAAAAATGTAGTCATTATTATAGCCATCATTATGGGAATAAGTAACTACTCATTCCCATAATGATGGCTCTAATAATTAAACACATCTGGTTAAACTTAACAAGATGTGTTCAGGTAAACCCCTAAATGATCCAATATTACACTCGACAAAAGTTTTCTTCCCGACCGATCACCACATTTATCAACTACAACCAGGAAATGTCTACTAACAGCCCAACAAAGCAAAAGCCAACATCTGCCCTTAACCTGCACGCGCTGCCGTTGGTCAAAATGACCATCCCGCATAATCCAAAATACCGAGAGATGCGTTCTGTGTCCGGTCGGTAATCCGGTTGGCGGCGGATTACTGGTCCATCGGATGGTTTGTTGTTTGATCCACTAAACGGCTTTGAAGAGGTGGCTTTAGGTCTATTATGGAATCTATGGACTCGTGGTATTTTCTATTTACTCGCAAACTGTCTATATTGAGAGATTTGGCATGTCAATTGAAACATAGCAGCTTTTAGTTTAGATAACACGATTGACTACCTGTGGAGATGCAGTAGTCGTATCTACGTGCACTCAAATGTAAGATTGAGTGTATGCTGAAGGTAGACACTAGCACCAAAAAGCCAGAAAAGAAAGAGACACAAACACATAAGTAGAAATCCAAATTCTTACTGTACATTGTTTCTTGTTGTAATAAACTGTAAATACCTATATCAATAAAATAATACGAATGATAACTACCTCATGTTCTATTCTACTATATATTTCCTTAAATATTATGTTACTTAGGTATGGAAGTAATTAACAATTTGCACGTTCAAAGTTAAGGACTTTAAATTTGCTACTAAAACTGTGTAATTCCGGATCATTTGTGGGTTAAACTCAAAATCCTCATTGAAATTCACAGACAACAAAAATGCGTCCTACATAACAGAAGACGAGGTCCTACTGTACCTAAGCTACATCTCTGGCCAGCAGAGGAAAGACTACGGCTGCCTCTACCGCCTCTCCTGTCAGAAGCCTGACCAGGCGGCTCTGTACTCCTCGGGAGCGGAATTACTGCTGCAAGGAGCTAAACTTCTGCATGGGTAAGGGTTTTTATATATAATTAACATAACAAACATTCGTAAACCTAGTAACCGTATCCTAAACCCACCTAAACTTAAAAGATAGAGGTAGCAGCATTCCGGTTGATAACAGGGACCTCCCGTTCGTCCGAACACATCAAACAATTAAAATCTTTATGCCTTAAAATCATCTAAGTATATGTCTTATGCCCACATGTTTACGTAAATAAATATATCTTTATCTTTAAAAAAGATCGTGATTTTTAAACTGCCTATTGTTTAAGCCTTAGTGTAGGTTGTTTGTTTTTTTTGCTGCAAGAAATTACTTTTTACTTTTACATTTCCTATTTTAAGTGTTTTTCTTTTCAAATATTCACGAAACCTTGTTAATATTGCTATGAAGTAGTTGCATAATAGGCTCCGGTTGGCAGTAGCCGTCAAATACCTGATCTTGTGAGTAATCAACCTATTTTAATTATACAGGAATAACATAGAGTTGGAGCCATACGAAGATGTGTCCAGAGGCATCCGACAGGCCGTGGAGTGGGGAGAGACCGGCGGGCCGTGCGAGTCGCGGTACCACTGCGCGGAATGAATTTAACTAATTAATTAAAAGTACTTTATCTTCTGCCACTGTTCCGTCCTTAGCCTTAAATTACTGATTTTGAAAGTAGCTACACTAGTATTTCATGACTCTTAGAACGAAACCAAATTGCTTCGTTGGACCGCGTCGTCTCGATACAATAATTATCTGTATGCTAAACGTGCGGCTTGATGTCGTTATAAAAACCATGATCATACCAACCTAAAATTCTACTATCAAATCTACAACATTCTGGTTTGAAAATGTCATTATAATTTGGCATTTTTTGGCTGCTTCTCCAACAGAGATGTGCTATGTGGATGCGTTTGATAACCACCAATCATATTCATTGGTTCTCAGTACGTATGCGACACATTTTCGTCTACATATTGGCGAAGCGAGATTTTTATTGTGACACAAAACAATAGAAAATCGGTCTAAACCCAAGTTGCGCAACTGTTGCTAACTCCTACTAACCACCCCCATCCATATCCATCCATGCTAAAAGACAAAGTTTTGGTTGAACTAAAATGTGTACTAGGTACAGTCAGAAATAAGTGATGATTAACGTGCCAAAATTGATGATTATACAAAAACAATACAGCGAAACTACTAAGAATATAGATGAGACATTTCATGCATTATAATGGATATATGCTGCTTGTGATCATTTTTGTCCGTATCTTTCATTCATAGAACAAATTAAAAGTTTGTTCAATCATCATTCACTTTTGCTGTTGACTGTACTTCAGTACAGATTGAAGACGCAAACAGATCACGGTTTAAGTTAACTTCTTGAATACAAGCCTAAGTCTAAAATATCTAACTAAGCACCTGCTTAAATATAATAAATACTTCAGTAATGTTATAAATGTTGTTAGCTTAAGTGTAAATACTAGAAATAAAAACCAGATGTTTAGCGAAATTGGAAAAATTAAGCTATTGGATCTAAGCGATTGAGCGAGATTTGCTACTACAATAATACATATCTCTTAATAGATATAAACATAACAAAACCAAATATGTTATATATACAGCTAATGATCTTATCCTGTATATTGTGTAGAAATGCTGTAAATTAAATACCTTGTAATATTAAAAAAACGTTTTATTTAAGTTCCACCTGAATTTAAACAGATACATCTTGATAAGTAAGCAGTCATTCATAATGTTATCAAAAAGTAACTATGTCATTATTTTAAATCGACAGTCAAAGTGGAGTAGTCCCTCCTTAAGAGAATACAGAAGCGCCGTTTTTCCATAAAAACGTAGTCCCCTGTTTCCTCCCTGGATTTTGCTAGTAGAGATATAATTTTTACCCGAAAAATCTATTACTACTATTGGCATATCCCTATGTTCTACTATTTTTAATAAATTAATTACTAAAAGAGATATGAACCTTCAAAAATCGTAAAAACTGGCCACATTTTCTGCTGTGTTCAAACATCCAAAAAACTACTTTGACTATTATATTTCAAAAAAAGAAAAACATAGAAACACGGTCACAGTCCTTCTTTAATTTTTAATGTAAAAACCAACTTCAAAAAAAACTATTCTTAAACAAAGCACTAAAAAGTAAAGAAATAATTGCGTATTCTTCTAAAACTTATACGATAATAATGTAGGTACAATTATTGTTATTGTTGGAGTCGGTGTCAGCCAAGTAAACACTACAATATACCTTTTTCTTACATATTACGTTTACGTATGTAGGTAGGTAGTTACAAACCTACATTGGCTGACACCGACTCCAACAAACGTAACGAAAAAAAAAACATACAGTCGAATGGTGAACCTCCTCCTTTTTATGAAGTCGGTTGAAAAGGAACGAAATCGGTCAACTTTTCGAAAAGGCATGAGGGGACTACGAAATGTCGATTTTGTGTACTTTTGATAGGTAATTTCAGTCCGATTTGCATCTGTCTCTATCGCACTCCGCGAGGCGCTCGAAGTTTGCAAAATACAGCAATAGATTTTACAAATACCTATTTTTCAATTACCTCGAACGTGCTGTGTCCTCTTAACAAGCTGTCTCTTATTTTCCTTAAAGTCTCTTATCTTACTATTAAAGACTGATTATTTATTAATTTATATACAAGACTTCTGATAGGATAGCATTTGGGGGCTAGTAGGGCTGTAGTGATGGCAAATTATGCCATGCTATAACGCTCACTTAAAAAGCGCGTCTCAGGCCCAGATCTATGAAGTTAGCTGAAACTCAGACTTATCTCACTTTGAACAGCTGTATCTATCTATATCAGTTACTTCTTATCGATATTACATTATATTTGTCTTTATTAAACATAAAATTTGGTATTTGTTAGTAATAAATATTTCAACAATACTTAATACGTAAGATAATAATTAATGTGAGTGTGTGCTTAGCTAAGTAATGACTATAGTACTCGGCTTCAGTGTCTGAGCCATTGTCAACTGACGTTATAAGTGAAATAAAATATTAAATAGACATAATTTACATATCACAATACCTGCGTTTAACAACTGATTAACAGTTATGGAGAAACAGAAATTAGGGAAATAAATGTTTACATAGTAAAATATAACTTGCTTAGACCGGTCTAGATATCATTTATTACTATAAATTATATACTATTGAGTAAGTCTAAAGCACAAGTAGGTTGCGCTACAAATACGTATTATTTGGTTCCAGATACCTAAACGTGATCATTACAAGTAACCCTTCTATAAGCTTATATCTGAAATAGCTTTGTGCTCGTTTTTATCAGCCAACCACGGATGAGTAAAAAAGTAAGGACTCCCGTTTTGACACTAGAGGATGAAGCACTTTCAAATCTTTGCGCGTGTGTGTCACGCGAATGTCATGGGCTGAGCACTGACAGGTCGCACTATGGCGGCCCGACAGCCAAGCCAAATTAACAAGAGTATTGTAGTATTATTTTATTGTCTTCTTTACATGGCCTTAACTGAAATGCAAGCAGCACGGAGTCCTTACTTTTTTACTCGCCCGTGCAGCTAACCAAGTTCATCTGACACTCAAGCAAAGTTGTGATATTATATGCCAGAGACGTATATTCAATACTACAAATGAGACAGACTCATGGCGATCATGGCGGTTCCATTACCACCAAATATTTGGTTTTTATAATGTCGGTGTAATATTTTCCTAACACCCTCGGAGTTCAAGCAAAAAAAATCAAGTACAACTGTTGAAAATAAAAACAACATTAATGAAGTGAAAAAAGTGGAGTGTGAATACCATGCACAATAGAAAAAAACATTAATCTTCGTTTATTGAATTCACAAAAAAACAAAATTCTTTATTATCTATCTATTCTATTTCTTGCTAACCTACAATTTGCATATTTATTTATCAGTAATTAGGTACATGTAAGCTTTGCATGGCATGCAATAACTGACCTTGATCTTAGTTGCAGTATTAACAATCTTGCTATTAAAATCGAGAGTACTGGTCAAGAAATATTTGACCAGCCGGGATTGATTCAATAAAAAGAATCCAAAAACCCACAAAAAAAATACAATACCTAGTTAATGAGGAACCTAATGCTGTTCCCTAAATCATTTGAAATAGAAAAGCACAGAACATAAGGACTATTAGGCCATCCGTGTCCCCAACACATGGACACGCAATTATTGAATGTTTATAAGACAAAAGAAGTCCAAATTGTACATAAGTAGTTGAACCAATTCAATCAAAGTTCAATTTGTTTGACTTTGCCCGCTCACAATTCAACGATTAAAAAACAACATAAGTGCTGAATTCAGTGATTGTATTTAACCGTAGTAAATAACTGCTGGCGTTTTTAGTCCATAGTCCGTTTATACCTACAACTCAAAACATATTTCGTTCTCACTCTAAAAGAATCTCCCGCCTGTGACGTCACAGCTTGCATTTATTATTGAAGAAGTAGCGCATCGTTTTTCCCGACCATGCCTTAACGTTAAAATGATACAATAGTATTGTTCAGGGAGTAGCCAACACTCTTGGGGTCCTGTCTGAGCCGCCTTCTCTCGCGGCCCTGTACTCGGCGTACGAGACGAAACCGTCACCATCCGTGTCGTCCGACTCCAAGGTGCGGTCCACCATAGCTGGAAGAACATTCGCCATATTGAAATTTGTAGGGATTATCATTACGAGATTGAAGATATCATCCAAATACCTCGAGTATTAACTGCGATACATGCATAACAATCATACAGCGATTGTTTTGCATGTATCGTTTGTGAAGATATTGATGGTATGGGTACTTAAACAACTTCATCTTGAGTTGGCAAAGCGCTAATACTTTTGCTATTGCAAGTGTCAATTCTGTTATCATTAGGTTAACACGGAAATAAACACCGCCGTCTGATTGAAATGCAAACGTAGTTCTTATTAAAACAGCGCAGTGAGAAGTGTGTGAAAAATTAGTACATAAAAGTCGTAGATTTTATTTATTTTAATTCAAAAATGTTTAGGATTTTCTCTCGAGAGCTGATCCCCTAATCATCGTTATCATAATCAGCCAGAAAATTGTAAAAGACGGGTAATGATTTAATAAAAATATGATGTTTTCCTTACCAACGTAAGCATCAAACGTGTTAGCTTCTGGTTCTATTGCATTTTCCTGAAGTGGATCAGGTTCCTCGTGCTCTATCGTGTGGTACACTGCCTGGAAAGTTAACAGGTCTTCTGAAATACATTTTAAAATGCAAAACCTAATCATTTACGACTTCTTCTATTTTTATTTCATACTAGCTGTCCGTCAGCGGCTTCGCCCGCGTACACTGTCTTTCCCGTCAAAATATAGCCTAAATTAAAAAATAAACAAAGCTGATTTCACTCCCTGATAAAGTACCTAGCTTTATATTGGTGAAAGAATTTCTAAAATTGGTCCAGTAGTTGGAGTCTATTCGATACAAACAAACAAACAAATCTTTCCTCTTAATAATATTAGTATAGATAGGTACTTAAAAAATTAATAAAATAAGAAGACTCATACTATTCCTGGGCCATTGACATTTTTCTAAAATACATATAATGTTTATTAATAACGAATATGTATATTATATTAGTTAAACATAGCATAAGTGTGGAACGTTCAACGTCGTATATTTGTATTCGGTGTTTACATACTTCGCAGTAACATAAGAATCAACAAAAGACTCCTAAGAAATGTTCACTTCGTGCCAATTGTGGTCATCATCATTGGTAAATAAATTATGCTCATGCTGCCCTAGCCTCTGCTCTAAAAAAGCTCGCATAATTATTATAATAAAAAATCTCGAGCAACATAAATCTTTAGCAGGAGTTTTTTATTTGAACCAAAAAAGGAAGTAAAGTTCTACCTTGAGCAGTTCCAAGCCATCCAGTTTAGAATTTCTATCAAAGTCATGAGCAGAGAAGTAGTGGAACTCCAGCTCTTCCGGCGTCATGCGCGCCAGCATCTCGGCTGTCAGCACCTGCGAGTCTTCTTCAAGATGCCTTACAGAACAAAAGAAGATCAATGCAATATTACCAAAATTTGCGAGAACTAATATAAGGATTCGTACGTTGTTATTTTTTTTTTATATTGCCCGTCAAGATGACCTCACTCCACCTGATGGAAAGCGGTCGTGAGGTCCGGATATGAGGTTGACCAGCCCAGTCATTCAACAAATCACTGGGCTGGCCATCCTCACCTTGAAGGCCTGCAGAAATGCCTTTTCACGCCCCGCTTGAAGAACCCGGGACTATACGAGAAAGTAAACACATGTGCTGGAAGAGCATTCCACGTCTGGATGGTACGACAAAGAAACGAGTCACCGAACCTTTTAGTTCGGACCAACAAATGTTGCATTGTGTGTGGGTGACGCCGTAGTCCAGCACGCGTGGTACGGGAGTGGAAAGGAGATGGTGGAATAAGCTGGAATAACTCGTCAAAGCATTCCCCATTGTAGAAGCGACTCTTAGCCTAGCAATGTCTCTACGCAATTGGAGAGGCTCAAGGGTCAAAGTTGCCTCTGGGTTTCCAATAATACGGATAGCACGCCGCTGCAACCTGTCATGAGCTTCGAGTAGGTACTTGGCGGAACCGTCCCAAAGATGAGAGCAGTATTCCACACACGAGCGAACTTGTGTCTTATACAAGAGACAGAGCTGCTCAGGCGTGAAGAATCGTCTCTGTTTGAAAGACTTTCACCGATTACAAAAAAAGGTTAGTGATAACTTGGTATTGTTCTTATTATTTTTATAAAGCTTCACCAACCCCCCAGTGCCAAGAAAACAAGTATGCAATCATACTCAGCGTCATGCAGAAGCTGGTCGTCAGCAGTAAGCGACTCCGGACCCGAGGGCTGGTAGTGGTTGTGGTGGTTCTCAACTGAAGTCTGCCCGTGCAGGTGGTGCGGGCCTTGCCGCAGGCCCAGCGAGTTTACCATCACTGAAGATTCGGACGGACGCTCTTTGCCGCCATTGACAACCAACTAACAGATAGGAGCTAGCTACCCAACGCGGTAACCGGTAGGTAATTATCGCCCGCAAGTACATGGCGATGAAAGAGGCCTGCTCAAGGCAGTACGTCTATCCCATTACGCCCATATTTAAGTCAAAAATGCAAGCATACTTAGCATCATGTAGCAGCTGGTCATCAGCGGTGAGTGACTCCGACCCCGAGGGCTGGTAGTGGTGGTGGTGGTGGTCAACTGGGGTCTGCCCGTGTGGGTGGTGCGGGCCGCGCCGCAGGCCGAGCGCCAGAGTGTTGAACATCACTAGCAGCCATGCTGGAGAGACAACAGAAAATTATCCAACTATATACTCTACTTATTGGTTGGTAAATTTGCAACTAACCTCTCACGGAAGTTGCCTGCCTTGAAAAGATGTCTTTAAACTGATGATTCTTAGTAATTTGCGGTAAATTTTTCAGGAGTTCAGTACGTCTACCATGAGCTTTTATCGCGCACTATGGTTGACCACAGAAATTTGTTTTTATTTCCATTTCTATAATTTACTAGAGGCTGCACCGAAATCCCATACAAAAAGATGAACAACACTGATGCTAGCGACTGTCATAGAATCGGTGTACACGCAGGGTGGGCCGGAGTGCTAGTCTCTTTCTTAGAGTCCAGTAAGTAAACTTTATTCTAGAAGTTAGATAAAAACCTTAGTGCGCCCCTTTGCTACACCCGGAGCGAATTATTTCCTTTTCTTGTATCATTATGTCAACAATCCCAATAAAGTACTGTTGCCAACTCCGACACGCGTCGTCAATTTGAAAAACAATCGACAAATATGACTTCACAATAGACGAACGCAAGACCAACACTGATTGATCTATACCTGCCTATAATTTAGACGAGCATTGTCGAGCTAGGGTGACGGACAGATGGGGCTCGCCCGGGGGCCGGGGCCCCGTCGCGCGGTGCCCCGCGGGGCCGCAATATTCACACCTCATTTCACATACCGCCCCCGGCATTTGTCATGACGTCAGAAATGCGAAATTGGACGGTTAAAGAAAGTAGTTGTTCTAAATTAGGTACGATTTGCATGAGACTGTTTGCAGATTAGTTGAATGGGGGGAGGGGGGGATTTGACATCAATATTTTTTATAATATTACGTGTAGATAAATATCTCTTAGAATTATTGTGTAGAGTTCCATATAGGTAGTTATTATCAAGGGTCAAGCGTACCTGCCTATATAGATTGCGTTTCACGGTATTATTAGATAATAAATAAATAAATATGCGCCAGACAACACACTTCTTGTAATGGTCTCGAAGTAGGGATTATTATATCCCTATGTTACGAGGTACCACACAAGGAAATAAGCTAGGGGCGTCTCCTAGCACACCCAGACCCGAGTCAATTCAGAAAAGGTCGTTTCCTGAATTGGCCCGACCGGGAATCGAACCCGGAACACTACGGAAGTCGAGGCGAGAAACCGTGCTACAGCATACTACGCCAATCGTGTCGTCAATAATATTACCGTGGTTTCGTAATTCGTCCACGAGTGTAGTATTTGAGTTCATGGTAACGAGAGATTTACGCTTTAGCTCTAAAAGTAGATCTGATTGACTGTATACAGATATTACTGAATTTGTCTTTAGATAAACCCTTGTGACTTTATAGTAATTATTGGAATTGTCGCCGTAATATCTAATCGATGCTATATTTTTGATACTACACGTACCTATTCAGAGAAGAAAACGATTTAAAATCGGAATGTTTTCACTCAAAAAAAAAGGTTTTGTTGTTTAATTATTTTTAAAAGCGGATGGTAAAAGTTCCCCTTGAATTGCATTTAATCACACTAGTGAATGTGGTTTAAAAAGAGCAGGTTTGGAATATTCTATTCAATATTCACTGAAAAAATTGTCGTTTTCAGCTTTTAACTCACAATTTATAAAATGTGTTAGTAGAGTTTCGAGCATAAATTATGAGAGCTATTAATCAAAAAGAATAACAATTTGTGCTTCAAGCCCCCATAAAATTACAATAATGCAAAATCCAGCAAATAAACTTATCAAACTTCAATCTTAATGTGTCATCTAAAAAATATCAAACGAAACAGGTGCGGATCCGCCCCCAAAATCTATTACAAAGGGCTTTCAATGTATCAAATGCATAATTAATCCGCAGTCGAACAGTTGTTCAGAAAGACGACACTGTCGTGCCCCTCGGCTTCGTCCCTGCCCTCTATTTGGGGCAGAGAATAAAATGGACTCGTAATGGAGTACAAATTACGCGAAGACAAGTGCGGAATCCATATGTCGGGGTGTCTGGTACAAGCGGTGGCGGGACACAATGTTGGCAAGAATCGACAGCAACAGTCTCGAACTTACTCATTCCTTTCTTACAAAGATGGCAGTATTCTTACTTCGTAAAGAAGCGGAAGAAATAGCCTATTACAATGAAAAAAAAATATAATAAAATATTTAGAAGTTCTAAATGAGTCATGGGTTTTCGATGCCCTTGTGTTTCTGAGAAGTTGCACCATCACATTCGGTAATAGGGACGTTACCCACGAATTTGAAAAATATATAACTATGAGCACTTGAGCAAACGCAAAGTCAATTGTAAGTTTGTCAATAACGCCTAAACGCCTAACGTCTTCAAAAGGGTTTTGAAAAAATAGTTACCTAATACGTTTCGTAAAAAAACATTAGCAAACCTGAAGCAGTTTTTTGTTGATAACGTATAACTAAGGTGACGAGTCAAATGGTAAAAAGAAAGACGACACGATTGGCGCAGTGCGCTGTAGCACGGTTTCTCACCTCGATTAGTGTCCCAGGTTCGATTCCCGGTCGGGTCAATTCAGGAAACGAGCTTTTCTGGATTGACTCGGGTCTGGGTGTGCTGAGAGACGCCCCTGGCTTGATTCCTTGTCTGGTGCCTCGTAACACAGGGATATTTATCCCTACTTCGAGACCATGACAAGCGGTGTGTTGTCTGGCGCATATTTATTTATTTATTGAAGAATAATATATTTATTATATTTAATAAGCAGCTTTGTGCTCACTTTACTATATCATTATTTATTTATTTTAATACAGCACGTCTTGTTACTTTCCTCTTTATAGTCGCTTTTTACTCCCTTGCAGTATTTATTTGGATGTATTTATTTTTGCAAACTTTTCCATATGGTATTTATATAGTTATTTAATAAAAAAACAACTTGTAGGCTCACAGTCTCCTACTACTCCAACACGCCAGCAAGTCTCAGGGCAATATAAATTCTGCATTACAGAATATGTCTGTGTACACGATGACGGACGGCACCATCAAGGCCCTGTTAGAAAACCAGCGCTGGTGTAGCTTTACAGCTGCACCGGCAAATGCTGAGACAGGGACCTAGTTGGCTCCACTTTGCTTAGATTAAATCAAAAAGGAGAAGATACGGTACGTTCTCACAAACGTCGAATAAAATAATGGGCTTGCACATACAACTACATACACACGAACTCACACAACGCTAATTATGAATGAAACAATATGCCACCGAACGACAAAGAAAGAGCGATGAACTCCTAATTAGTGCGAGCGAGAGGAGCGCACGGTCTACACAGGCTAGATCGGGCGCCATCGGCCACGCTCGGGCCTCACAACATCGAAAGTAGCGTCAGCGGGGACCGTCGGTATAGGTGCCCCGAACACAGGGCCCTGGGAATGCCTAAATGGAAATGCATTTAGGCATTCCCAGGGCCCTGTGTTGACGCAAAAAAAAGACACCAAGTTGCTAAGTTAGTATTTGTTCGGATTACAAATCGGTGGGAAAAACAATTTTAAAGCTGCAAATTGTATGAATGAAAACTTTAGGAAGAACAATTTTAGGAATAGTGATCATTCGGATTATTAATTGCTAGGGTGAAAAATGTTAAGAAGAACATTTTAGGAGTTCCAATTTTCGGAGTTGAAAATTTATGTGAACTTTGGCGCACCCCATCACATTATATTATCACATCGCACGAGCTAAGAGAGCGTGCCGCGGCAGGGGCCGGCGAGTGCTAGAACCGAATTGTCAGCGTATGAGCATAATAAGCAAATTAAAATATTGATTTTAAGCATACAATGTAATAATAACTTTTACCTCGGTAGAATATTTTTCCACCCAAATTCGTTTAATATATTGTTTTGGAAGTGTAAGTATTAGGTATTGATCATTAAGTTTTTTATGAAATGAATACTTAACTCAATCTTTTTCAAAAAAGTTTTAGACAGCAGGGAATATTTTCTCGTACTGGTATCCCCAAGTGGACACAGACAAAGATGTGACAGTGCTTCACTTTCAGTGTCACAAGGGGGAGTCCTTACTTTTTTACTCGTCTGTGTATGTCAGTAAATATCTTAAATAAACATATTGGTAGAGTCACATTACCACCGATTCGAAGGTTGATTCCATCGAGAAGAATCCGGCAAGCAATTTGATACTTACTCTCTTCTTGTTCAATTTGTTAAATCTTGTTTTTCACAAAAATTTAATAGTAGATTTAATGTCACAAAAAAAATGTGAAGAGTTAATGTTTGGGTAAACTTGTTAAATCATTAAAGGATTAAGTTGATCTTCGACGCCTACAAATTCAGATTTTGATGAGACCTAAACTGCTTCTATCATACGAGGCCGCCCGCCACAAGATTCTCGTCATCTAATCTGACGTCATCTTTGCACGCCAAGCTTTACGTCTGTATGTCACACAAAATCAAACCTACAAACCCTCAAAAAGTGTAGTTCTACTTTAGACCCTGCCCGCGGCATTACCGGCGATAACACCCTAATCCCCAGCGATTACAGAACACGAACGGGTCACAAATTCCTTTATTCATATCAGCTTTGGTTACATTTAAGGTCGGACACAATGGAGATGATAGGGTGAAGGCATGTCTCCTGCTAAAAGTTTTTCACAAATGTTTCAACCATTATTTCGACAGTCGAACTAAAATAAACTATTAATTCTAATATTGCTTACTTTGAAATACTTATGTTTAGTTATCGTTAATGACGAAACAATATACGAGTACCTTGTGATTTATATAAAAAGTGAGAGAAGGCCAAAATATATCATGACTCTTGACTTAGTTTTATTTTGTTTTAAATCCTAAGTTTGTTTTTTCTTTATCATATCTACTTTTTTCAACTTAGGTCTTAATGTTGATAAAAAGATGGGTGAAAACGGCAGGGTTGCCAAACCACAAGTAAAAAAGACCTCGGTTGCTTGGTAACCCCGCCAATTTTACCACGACTCGATCTTACTACTAAATATCAATTCAGGCCTTATCAGAACTCTGAACTAAATTGCAATACAAAAATGCTTATGTAATGGGTTTACTAAAGAGAGATCTTTTAGCTACAGTAAAAGGGCCAGGACTGAGGGAGAAGAACACTCTGCAAAGACCTTGTCAAAGCCAGAACGAGTTCGAGGTAGAGTTGCAAAATGTGAAGGTTATGTACTTGATTACAATATGCACAAAATATTTACCTTCAAGTTTCATCTCTACCACATCACTTAATTTAACTTTGTTTTCGTTTATTAATGCACAAAAATAGAACCGACATTTCAGCAAGCATCTGTCAGGGGTGACACTAAATCAATTTAACAGCGCAGGCGCAAAACGTGCATGGGAATCGAGCTCTTAAAACTGGGCTTGTAAGATGCAGAATAGTGTAATGATTGTATGTTTTCAGTGCGCATGACTCTAGATGTCTTGTGTCTAAAACTAGTTTTATGAGCGTCTAACTAGATGTCGCTAGGAGTATTCAAAGACGTAATGTTCTATCCACGTAGCAGTTTACCTAGCGACGAGGGATGGAGAAAATAACGATGATGGGACGAAACAAGGGGAAAGACAACGGTTCCTGAGAGGAACATCTAACACTATCTACTTACATCCATATCTAAATATCTAGTCTAGTAATATTGAAAAGATTTGTCAAGACTGGCTGCATTCTGACATTTTACAGCTTATTTTAATCAAGGAGGCTATTTATTTTAATCAATATTTATAAAGTCCACTACCTCGTGGGACAATCTACCGTTTTTGACTAGAAGATCCATGCCGGCGGGAGAAAGAAAACCTTATATATAAAGCTGAGAGAAATCTGTGAGTATGACGGACAGTTCCGTTAGTAGAAACTTATTAAGATAATAATTATGATGTTTCACCATGCCTATACAAAAAGAATAAAAAATGTTTTGGTAATCCTTAACAATTTTACAGGAAAACGAAACCCACGGATTTTTTTAAAGATTCTGAACTTAAAGAATAAACAATCTTTATTTCTGTTGGACACAAGCGTGGAGAAAATATATTCCTGCGTCTATCGATCGCACAGCGTTGACCAGGAGACGACCAAACTTCTCGAGTACCTTGGTGCTACGGCTGATATAGTCCAACATCGGTATTCATCTGCGCAGTTAGTGTTTCTGGGGGACTCCAACGCCCACCGCCGTGACTGATTGTTCCCATACCAGGACACTGACCATGCTGGTAGAGAGGAGCTGAGGTTTTCTTTGTCGCTTAATCTCATCACCCAACTCATAAAGGAAGCCACGCGCATACCTGATGTTTCTAGTCACACACCGAATTGCCTGGACCTTCTGCTGACTAAAGATCCAGACCGCTACTCTGTGTTACTGCCCCTCTGGGCAGTTCTGACCATTGTCTGGTGAAGTCTGTGTCCAACTACTACCCGCCCGATCCCAGCCCTAGAGGCACAAGGCGGATGTGTCGATACAAGTCTGCAGACTGGGACGAGATGCGGCATTTCTTTGCATCTTATCCTCGGCAGCAAGCTTGCTTCTCTTCTGGCGACTCATAGAAATGCGTTGACGCTATCTCTTCGGTGATATGTAAGGCTATGGAAGTACTTCATTCCATTTTCCGACGTATCCCTCGAAAAAAGTTCGATTTCACTGCTTTAGCAGTCGAATGCTTTAGTCAGCCACCGAAAGGCAACGCCACCATGTCTATTCTATCCCTACAAAAGCAAAAAAAGAAAACGATTCCATTACTAAGAAAAAAAAATGTTTGTAACAGGGCAGTTTTAACAATTAAGAGGAGGACTCCTTCTAGTAAGTGCAGTAGACCTGTGTCAGAGGGGGCCACTCTTCCGTAGCTTAGTTTTATATTTATAACTTTAGTATACTAGAATAACTTATTATAAATTTTGTAATGAAGTTTTTCTTATTTTCATTTTATAACTACATAACTATCCAGTTTTTTAAAAACTTCTCTGTAGTGCAAGTATTTACAATATGTTGTACAATTTTTATGCGTTCTATACAAAATGGAATACTTATCTATTTTATTTAGTTTTAATTATATGTATTTATTATTGTACAAAGCTTCACACTGCTGCCGAGATTGTACACAATCTCGAAGTGTCAGTATGGGTTTCGACCGGGTTGCGGGACCATGGACCCCGTATTTGCCTTGAGAACGCTCATGGAGGGATACAGACTGAAGAATACACCTATGCATCTCCTTTTCTTAGATATGCAGAAGGCCTTCGACTGTATCCCTCGTGAGATGATCGGCTGGGCGCTGCGGTCCAAGGCCGTTCCCGAAGGCGCAGGTCTATAAAACCATCATTAGGCCTGTCCTTTTATATGGCAGTGAAACATGGCCGTTACTAGAGCGACACAAGCAGGAGCTGCGCGTCACGGAAATGAAGATGCTGCGGTGGATGTGTGGAGTGTGGAGTCTCACGCAAAGATCGCGTGCGTAACACCTACATCCGCGGCAGCCTTCGTGTTCGTGACATCGCAGACAAGCTGCAGGAGTGCCGCCTTCATTCGTATGGTCATGTCTCATGAAGATCGGCAAACTACGTGGGCAACAAATGTCTGACCATGCCGCCCCCGCCAGGTACCGCTAGAAGAGGTCGACCCAAGAAGCGGTGGCTCAACGTCCTTAAGGGTGACATGCGTGCCAACAGACTCACCACTAAGGATGCACAAGACCGCGCGAAGTGGGCCAAATAAATCAGAAAGGCGGACCCTGGGACCCCACACACCAGTGTGGGCTCACCACCGGGATAGACCGCACGGATGATGATGATGAAAGCTTCACACTGCATACGCGCGCGCGCACGTGTCTGCGGACACCGAGACAGGAAAACTACTTGGCAATATGGAATTCTATCGGTGTCTTCCGTCTCTGGTCCCGGTCTCGGTGGCATACTGGAGTCCATACAGAGCCATGGTGACGTTTAGTCTCCTATCTCGGTCGCAGCGCTATCTGCCACTTTACGACAGGGAAACGACATTACATATCTTTAAATATAATATACAGTTACTGATTTTGCATCTGTATATTTGTACAATTATATTTTTGGAAAATCAATCGCGATGAAGACAACATCATTAGACGTTGTGTCTGTACGAGTATGTTTGTATTTTCCAGTATATAGTGGATTGATTTCAATGAAAGTTAGATCCTACTTGTAATATAGAGTTTAGGTAAATGTAATAAGTCAAAGTTATGATAAAAAACGAAATACAACCTCGCTCAAGGCCATCTTGCTCACTGTAATATAAATGCAAATTAAATCTGCATTCATCAATTTTTGCATACCAATGCATTTGCGAAGTATTGAATTCGGCGAATGTAGGCAAAAGGATATTTTGTCCTTTTATTTTTGTTTATTCAAGTAGGTACCTAATGCCATGTAATTTAAATATTTAAAACTACGCCTGATGGTCAAAATATATATCAAATATATATACGTTATCATGGCTTCGCAAATATTTGAGCAAAATATGTACACACCTCAACATGGTCTAGCGATATTTCAATTAAACCTTAGTAACTAAAATTCTATTAACTTTTTGTTAAGACACCAATACATTAAAATAAACCTTGTTTAATAGCCTATCTAATCTGATAAATAAACTTTTAGATAAAGTTTAATTTAAAAAAACTTAGAAGAAGAGGAAAAACTCAGATCATTCGTCAATCTTAACTTTATTTTTGAAACATCAAATCTAAACAAAACAACTATTTTTTTTATAAAAATTGTTGAAAACTTAAAATTAATAATCCGTAGATCCACCTAAGACTCTCCTGTCACATCTGCAGCGGTTCTGCATACTCAAAACAAGGATGTCAATATCCTGTTGTGGAATACTGTCCCAAGTCCTGCTAAGATGCAAGAAAAGCTGGTTTTCATGCACAATATCTATTTATTTATTATTATTTATTTATTATTTCGTACACAAAGAGACAAATTACAGAGAAAACAATAAGGAGTACAAAAGTACAGGTTAGCTTATCTCAAGAAAGAGATTTCTTCCAGCAGACCATGGCGACAGGAAACACTCATTTAAAATTGTTATGGATAGACAAACGTGTACAAATGGAAATGTAAATGAGAGTTACATCATCAAAACTGGTAACAAACTAAAAACCCCTAAGTACATGTTTTACTTACAAACAAGTAAATTAATATTCTACAATAAATACATAAACATAATAATACATACAATAAATAAAATATCAATAAATATATGTATACATGTAAACATAATGATCCAATGCAATTCAAGTAAAACTCAAAAGATGTTCTTTAAGCAGTCTTTTGAAAGAACCTACTGTGCCGCATTCGCGAAGGGATACAGGCAACTTGTTCCACAGCTGAACAGCATGAACAGTAAAAGATTCACCATACATGAACGTGTTACATGGAGGAGCAGTTAAAGGAAAGTTATAGGCTGAGCGATGAGCTCGGCCAGAAGACGAAAGATATGTAAAACGTTCACGGAGATAGCTTTGAGAAGCGGGATTTAACAGTACATTGAAGAGGATGACCAGTATGTGATAATTCCGCCGCAAACGTATAGGAAGCCATTTCAATTGTTTTATGTACTCAGATATATGATCATACTTACGTAGGCCGTATATGAAGCGAATGCAAACATTTTGAAGATGTTCGAGCCTATTTGAAAATTCCTCCGTAGCATCAAGATAACAACTATCAGCATAATCAATAATAGGAAGCATAAGTGATTGAGCTAGTGTCATCTTGGTTCGAATGGGGAGGAAATTCTGTAGACGCTTCAGTGAGTGGAAAGCTGCAAAAACTTTTCGGCCTACCTGATTGACATGATGGTCCCATGCAAGGTAACAGTCAAAAAAGACTCCCAGGTTCTTAACGGAAAAAGCGTAATCAATTATTGTCCCGTTGTACACCAACGGTGACAGGGGTGATGCACAGGTCTTTTTGTGCATAGCTTTACTACCAATGATAATGGCCTGAGATTTGACAGGATTAACAAGAAGGCCATAAGATTCAGCTCAAGTGCAAATCCGATCTAGATTTATATTCATATTAGATATGGCCAATTCAACATCGTCAGGTTTGAAGTGGATGTAGAGTTGCAGGTCGTCAGCATATAGGTGATAGTGAGCGGACAATTCATAAGTAATGGCATTAATGAAGATGGAAAAAAGAAGAGGAGAAAGGACCCCTGAGGAACGTCAGAAATAAGTTCACACCAGCTCGATGAAACATCGTCAGCACGAACACACTGTACGCGGCCTCTAAGATAAGAGTTAAAGCATTCAATTACATATGGTGATACGTTAAGCGACTGGAGGATAGCTAGGAGCACGTCAAAGTCAACCGAGTTAAATGCACTGCTGAAGTCTAATAGGGTAAGGAGTGTGAGTTGCATATGCTCCATTGCATATCTAATGTCATCGGTAACTTTCAGCAATGCAGTAACAGTACTGTGTCCAGAACGAAACCCAGACTGGTAAGGGCTTAATAAATTGTTTCGGTTCAAGAACGCAGTCAGTTGACCATGGATAATGCTTTCTAGGACTTTGGGAAGGACCGGTAAGATGGAAATAGGGCGATACTGGGCGGGAGATATAATATCTTCAGGGATATTCCTAAGAGCTCTTCTCTAAAGCATATCCCAGGCATGTGAATAGGATTTAAGTCAGGGGATTGTGCAGGCCAGTCTAAAGCTTGGATATCATGCTGTTGTAACCAACTTGTAACGATACGCGCCGTATGTGGACGGGCATTGTCGTGCATTAGCTGGAAATTTTGTCCCATTTGCTGTTCATCATCATCTCGGTATTTTAGAGCAGTCATATTGCCTTGTATCCAAACGAGGTCCGTTCTACCGCCGAGAAGAATTCCTGCCCAAACCATAATCGTGCCACCTTGATATGCATGAACTTGTTGTGGGTACTGCAGTCGATTTCATCATCCTGATTCACGAATCAGGATGAAATCCAAAACTGGATTTATCAGTGAAAAGCACAAGTGACCACTGAGAATGGTTCCAGTTTTCGTGTGCAATAGCCCATTGTAATCTTCTTCCTCGATTGCCTCTCCTTAGCGCTGGTACCCCTAGTGGCCTACGAGCACGTAGGTTGACTTCATGCAGTTGTCTTCTCGAACTTTGACCGCTTACCAGCAAACCATACTCTCTCTGTAGCCTTTGCACCAATTGCATCGCCGTTACATTTGGTTGACTTCGTGCAGCATTTACTATGAATCGGTCCTGTACATGTGTTGTAATGCGTTGAGGTCCTCGGTGCCGTTCCACCACTTCCCCCGTGACACGATAACGTGATCAAAGCCTGGATATAACGCTCTGACTGGTCCTCATGGCTTCAGAAACCGCAATTTGGGCAGCGCCAGCTTGAATCATGCCCACTGCTTTTAACATTTCGTTCCTGGTCAAGTGTCTACGTGGCATGATTAAATGAACACCGGAGATGCGTTTGACAAAGATTTATAGAAATTTATGGAGTTTTAATCAAGTTAGAAGTTCGTGAAGATTCACTTCTTAGGGAGAAATCCAATGAATGCGAATTTCATCTTGAAACAAAACCTTTTATATACAAATTTGAATTTAAAAAAGGAACTTAATAATGTTTTTATAGTCTGTCATTAATAGTTTTTTTGTAAGGCCAGTACTTTTTAAATTATTTAAAAAAGTTTTACATATCCCTAGACCATGTTGTTGTGTGTATTAGTCACAAATATCTATACGAAAGTGACGAAAGTTTGTTTAGACTCTTTGTTGACTTCTGTAGATTTAAGTGGCTAATGATTTGCTCAGATATTTTTGAAGTATTTGAAACGTACAGATATTTGTGATTTTGACTGTTCACATTAAAGTTTTATTTTAATCTTCCATGGGTGTGCAAATGTGCATAAAGCACCTTTTAAATCGTTTTTTTGATAATTTCCTTTTATTTTATAATGAAAATGACGTAACTAAGTTGAGCACACTTCAAATTGATGCTGTCCTGTCACATGTCAGTAGAAATTAAAGGGAGAGCTTGCTCTGTGCAAGTGCTGCTCAACTTTTTTGTCGTTGAAAAAAACGTTGCCGTTTCGTTCCATTCTCATGTACGTTAGAACCTCCACTATAGCTGGAAACTTCATTGTTTAACTTACTGGCCATCAATAGTATTCTGTACCTGTCCTTTCAAAATTTAATTTATCGTTCCACATTCCCTGTTCAGCATTTTGAGTCATTCCTACCAAAACCATCGTACTGAATAGAGCTTGCGAGCATTTTGCCAGATTAGCAGTATAAGTTTAATTTACGTGATGGTGATTACTTTAAATACTTTAAATAACCAATTGTAACAGTTAAAATGTAACAGGAACCCGTGTATCGGGGTAAGCATATCATACCTATTTACTTACCTATCACTATTAGATAATCTATTACCTAGGACTGTTTGTATTCATTTATTGATATTTTGTTACAGTTTTCTTTCCTACCTATACTTTTACCCTACACAATAAACAAGCCACTGGATTGGCTGATCTTTTATTCACTATTCCATTACTACACCTACTCCTAAATATTGTGTGACGATTCCCGGCGCTCCGGCTCTCCCGAACGGCAGATAAATGCGCTCTCCCGAACGGCATTAGCCTTCAACGACAAAGGTCGACGGCATTCGCCGTCCCGTGTGTAAAAATTCCAAGCGAGCTGCATTGATGCCATCTAAAGGACTCTACAACCTAAGCCGACCCGCATCATAGCACGGCGGCTTTTTGGCGGAATATTCTAAATTTCCCAAGAAGCAGGTCGTCGACATTGTGAAATTTTGTTATTAAAGTCGCCAAAATTTGTCCCAAGATCTCAGTGGCTATGGTGTGGTGCGTTCATAATTTTGACTCCTCCTCTTTCCAGCTATTTACTGTCTTTTTTTTTTAAACCATTGTACGGCTACGGACAGTGTCCATTTCATTTATTAGTAGGTACCTACCTAATTTCATCATAAGTTGGGTTGGGAAAGTGTTGGGAATAAAAAAAGTTCTATGTTGTTGGTTAGGATCAATTAGCAATTCGCTTCTGACTTCTATGTTTTCAGATT
The DNA here is from genome assembly GCA_947369235.1 of Udea olivalis. NCBI lineage: Eukaryota > Metazoa > Arthropoda > Insecta > Lepidoptera > Crambidae > Udea > Udea olivalis. The sequence continues at coordinate 3,783,895 of OX376354.1, read as the reverse complement.
ATTGTCAATACTAAAAAGGCACTCATGTATCTGTAAGATTTTTTTTATGTTTCTGTGTTTGCAATGAAGATGGCAGGAGGCGGAGTTATTTCTTTGGTATTTTTATATGTCTCGATTAGCTACTTTATTTACTAACGTTGTGCTGAAGCTACGGTTGACAGCACCTGCAGATGAGGAGCATGGCATTTCCTCAGTTGAAACAAGTCAGTTTTCCAGCATTCTAGAGATATAGCGTGCGCGAAGGATGAAAGTATTTTTCACAACTGTATGAAAATATTAGAATGATAAATTAGTCTCTGACTAGTGCAGTGTTTATGCCGGGTGAATATTTACCGGGAGAGTAGGTAAGTTCACCATTTCATTTTCCTTACCTTAAATATATTTGCAAGAATAGCCGAGAAGTTCTGACCGTTATAATAGCCGAAAAAATAATTATATCCATAAATACTGTTGAACATTTATTTTAAAATAATAGAAAAGCTAAGTAACATTTTCTTCTGATAGGTCGTTTTAAGAGGAAAGTGCTTATGTCCTAAGGTAGGTCTTAGGACATGATAATAGGAAAAAGATGTGCCTTAGGAGGCACATCATTTTTAAACTAGTGTTATCCATCAAAAAGCAACTTTACGAAATTCATTCCACATCATCTACTATGCTTAGATCCATACAAAACCAAACTCATCACAGTGTTTACAGCCCCTACTTCACTGTCTATCTATACATACTGCGCCTTTGTCAACAACTGAAAACATAGAACATTGCTTCGTCCATCAATAATAACCTTTGAAATTTCTCTATAGAACTCATTTTCTCTTAACTCCACACTGAAATAGATCTTTATTCCTTTAAAGATACGAACAGAATTTGCTGGCACAACAAGCCTCCGCAAGGATATCGTCAACGTAAGTGACTTTTTCGCCATCTTTGCGAGAATGTGCTTTATTCTATTCTGGGGAGGTTCCATTTAAAATGAAGAGGGGTTATATAGAAGGCTTTTCAGTACGAAATTGTTTATGTTTATAGTGATCTGGTGCGGGAAGTTAAAAAGAGACAGCCGTATGCATCGTGTGGGGATCGCATGATCAATACACGCCGCGTGTCTTGCCTAATGGTCGTTTTCTTACATTTGCATTCTAATTGGCTCTGCCTTCCTTTTGTCTCATGTGACGTAATTGGACGGAATTAGCGTCTAGTTGTAGCATTGTAGTTGTCGACTTTGAATTTATTTACTCTTGCTGAAAATGTGTTAGCAGTTTCAAATACCACGATGTAATTTTCAGGAAAAAGTATTCAAAAACGCCATATGCTCTATTTTCTGATCAAATGCTCTATCAGCACCCTTAAGATAATAATTCTCCCTCTTTCATTAAACTTTTAAAAACTTGTAGCATGTTTTTACCTACAAAGAAAATATAACTTTGTACCGGGCTCTAAAGACTACCTATCACGTATTTTGAACAAATGACACTTTGTTAAGATTCTCAAATTCTACTGGTAAAGAACCAACACATATTTAAATACAATGTCATTGGATACGGCGGTAAACAATAAACGTTGGTATCTTTATCAAACGGAGATTTGGCGGCGGGCGGGGCGCGTTGCCAGGCAACCACCCGGATCACTTTTAAACTTTCATGTCGGGAACTTTAGGTTTGTCTGTGGCGGAGATTCGCCATCTTTTTGTTTTCAGCGCCTTTCTCGGGCGGATTGTTTACAATTTTATGTGGAAACCGGAGTAGTACTCCAGCGATGTAAGATTATTCCTCTTCTAAACTTTGTTTATTAATACCAAGTTATACAGGATGTGAAAAATCATATTTAGGGTTTGCCTATTGATCGTTAACGTTGATTTAGGTATTATGTGTATTATTTATATAAATAGATATACATTTTGTTTTTTATTTAGATTTATTTTAGGTTAATATTTGTATATTGTATTAATAACTGTTTGGTCGTGAAATAAAATAATTATAATGGAAAAAAAAATGCCATATTAAATGTCATTATGTGTATGTTATATAAGCATTTTATGTAATTGTTATTTCTTTATTAGTTGATACTTTAATCTTAAAAAACGTGTTAAACATCCAATGTTACATATTATTAAAAGCAGAAAGTGAAAACCTACGCATAAAATGTATTTAAATGTAATATTAAACTTAACAAGATAGTCTGGCAGGCGTATCACCCGCCAAATGACATCGGAATCACAAAACTTTAACAAATAGGAAATGAAAAGTTCTCGCAAAGAGGCAAACTTGGTTATCTTGCTCATTTGGCTCGCTACCCATCATTCCCAGCGCACTTACCTACGTTGCACTTTTGTTGTTGACAGACCGCCAACTGTAATTATACCGGGTAATTATAAAATTACTTCCGAAAACGATATGGCATACTGAGTATATGATGTAGTAACTATGTGTTTATGAAAAATTAGATTTTTTTAATTAACTTTAATTTTAAGGATTTTATACAAAAAATACTGACCGTTCGAGTGATTAGTACAGAGACATGGAAATGAAAGTTAGTTAAATAAATTTCATTTTCGCTTAGATAGTTTCTATATCACTTAGTGAGTATGCCATATCGTTTTCGGAAGTTATTTAATAATCACCCGGTTTAATTACAGTTGTAAAATACATAAAAAAATTAATGAGGAGACAAAATTTCTAATTTCATATGAAACTAAACTGTTGTCAGTGACTTCACCTTCGTGGACCTAGCTTTTAACACTTTTCATTCTGTGTATGAAACTAGACTAAGCTTTCCAGATCCTAAATTTAAATGTACGAAGTTCCATTATTTATAATGCCATTTCGTAGTTTTTAGGTGCGGCTGGAATAGCCTGTTTTTTTCTGTGTAAGTATCGTTCTCTAACTGAATGTTTTTTTCTGAAATATTTTAAATGTACAGTTTTACACCTACTGTGTTTTCCAAGTGTAGGTATTGATAAGTAGGCAGACATCAATGTTGAGACCCAACAAAAAAACGAATCTCTGCTTCCAAACAGCAATCCCGTATTTATTTGATTTTTATATACCGAAGCTAAAGTTTTTAACTTAGGAAAGAGCTTTGTACAAAATTGATGAGCGAACGTAACCGCACCCCAAGCTAGAAGCCCCGAAGGTGCTTTTAGCTCTAATTGGCGAGCTTTTAAGACTGCCTCGCGTTCGTTGGCATCGTCCCACGCCGCCATTTTGAAAAAATAATTCGAAACAGAGTAAAAAATAAGTTTTCCAGGCAGTTAGCTGTTTAGGTTTGGTTTGCTGCGACGTTTTTTCGGGTTTGTCGTTGCGACGCGCTCAATCTAGATTTTTGCCAGTTTTTGTTCACTTAATAATTGAAGGTCGCAAACTCTGCGTTAATTATTTGCATGAGTTTAAAGGCACTTTTTTATATTTTGAACAATTTAACACAATTTAAAGAATGTAATAATATGAGCCATCTTTAAATTATTTTTACTGTTTTATAAAACACGGGATCGTTTATTTCACATCATTCGATTTTGAGTTAGAATTTAGGCTTTAGTTTTGACCGATATGTAGATTATCACGGAAAAAACATCAAGCTTGATGTAAAATTTCGTTTCTTAACTTATTACAGTTTAATTTACATTTGCATCTGATGTTTTTTAACATCATCCAATTTTTTTTTCCTATTTTTTCTTTTCATTGTTACATTTTGAAATAACTGCGTAGAAGCCCCAGCACGTTTAGTAACTATTGCCTTTACACGACTCATCCAATAGTACAAAAGAAAAACACACGCCGGCATAATGGCAGCGTTCCAAGCCCCAGCACGTGGCTACAATAAAAAAGTTACAGTTCTAATTTCAAATTAAGTGGGCGGGACAAGCGTGCGTTGGATTAGGCGCCAATTTTAACAGCAGGACAACCGACTATTTTCTTGTCAAAATATTTTTGCAAACAATCGACGCTCATATTGAATGTGCGTGATTTTCGCCGCCTATTTTTAACAACAAAACAAAACCACAATTAGCGTAATCGCCACTTGCAAATTCTATTGTCACAAACAATGAGAGCTTTTGCATTTTTTATTGTTGCATAACGAAACGACCAGCCACTCCTCCACGCAAGAGGACCACATTGACAAAGTCGTTAAGTTAGATGACAGTTCTCACTATTGATATGTAATTATGTTCTCGTGATTTTTAAAAGTTACTTAGGGAGAACCCAAAGGTTTTTTCTCCATTCATAACAGGACATAATTATTTCTGTTTTAGATCTCTTGTTCTGCAAACATGATAAAAGAAAGGGATTCGTAGGTGTAAAAATGCATCTTTTTACTGATTCTTGGCTTCCACAATTTAGTATCTGACTATAGTAGATCGCTGCCCTGAAGTTGGTAGCCATTCTCACCAATGACCTACTTGTATTTACGAGTAAGGGCATAACCGCATGAAGTTTTTAACCTACGTGCCTACAATATTCAGCTTGTTACTATGTCAGTACTCAAACTGGTAATTTTGCCCGTAGGTTTAGTCTATTAGAAATAATTAATAGCTGTACAGCAATTAACCTGCCAGCAAATCGAGGGGCCTGTATAAATAATTAATAAAGGAAAATGGTTCAAAAAGGATGATGAATTATAAAATTAATTCGCAAACGTTTCGTGGATTCCGGAGAGAAATCACGTAACAAGGAGGAACAGAGGGTTCGTTTCATTCTTGAAGAGGAGAAAACTGAAGCATAAACGCATTTTCAGGAAAGGTTGAGCTTTCATTACAATGTACTCGTACTGTAAGTATACAAATACTGCGTGCCAGCAGTACGAAATCTAAAGTGTTGCGCTTGAGTTAAGGTCATATGAGTATCAAATGCAAAAAAAAAAGTTTTGGATTTTCCTAAAATGCATTTTATAGTTATGATTTTTGTGATCATGACTTTTCATTGTTATATGTATCTAGTTATGGATTTTTATTCTTAGGTGAAGTACCGTTGGGTCAAGTTAGGTCAAATTAAGATTATTAATTTTATGGATTATAAAGGGCACCACACACTTATATTTTGCGCCTTCTGTATTCCTTGATATGTGAAGTAGGTACTATCTACTCAGGCTACATGGCGTCTCTCCCCGCGTGTGAGGGCAGGGAACCCTTTTCAAGGGTCGCCTATACCTAGTCGTCGACAAATTGTGACCCTCCGTAATAGAACGGCCCATAATAAATAAGTGATTTTATGATGGAAATGTTTTTTTCTTAGAGAGACAGTGGTCTCTAAGTGCTTGCTTAAGACATGTAGTTGGGGCTTGGTTAAAAATTAAGACAAAATTACTTTATATTTATTTACTAGAATTTATGAATTAATTATTGAAGTCCCTTTCTGTGCTTACAGAAACGTACATTAATATATTGTTAAGTGTGGAATAAACCCTCTTTATTACAAATAGCTGAACAATTGTTCTCGGGACAGTCAATCTAACCCGAAACATCAAAATAATCGTAAACCAGGTGGTTGTTAAAGGACTTACAAAACGATATGGCAGACTCAGTAAGCGACGAAATGAATAAAGTTAAAAATTAGATTTTTTTCAAACGACTCTAATTTTGAGGTTTTCGTACAAAAAATACCTGAAAATAAACTCAAATTAAAAAATCAAAATTTTTAGTTACATTAGTGAGTATGCCATATCGATTTCTAAGTCTTTTGATAATCATCCGATTATCTATAGATTATCCCTAAGCACTAAGCGCTACGATAGGTACTCAGAAGACATGATTTATTTTTTTAATTTAAAGTTAAAGATAAGCATGTAATTTTTAAATATTCAGTATTTTCCTTGAATCATCTAAGTCATTTGAAGTCGAGATTATAATAATATGGTATCTTAGTGAAACTTGAATTAAACCGGCACTTCAATCCTCCTTCCTCAGAAGCGACTTCAATTAAAAAACTGCTCAGTATGTACGACATAAGTACGGTTCACCATGTCTTAAAAAATGAGGACCATTAACATTTTAGATTGACTTCGAAGTGATTTCGTAGCATAATCAGTCCTATAACTTGTTTCATCTTTGATTTTAATCGTCTTATTGTTACCTTCTTGTATTTCTGTTGTCGACAGTGAGATTAAGCATCTCTTTTGCTTTAGTGATTAATGGGTATCACCTGACTTTAATACTATGATTTTTTTCATTTTTTGTTCGAGCAATCAAAATTGGTTTATGTGGCATTGTGTAAATGTTAAATATGAATGTATTATTGTTGTATGAATGAAAGAACAAATTAATGAATGCACGATCAATGGATTGGCGATTGGTGTAGTGCGCTGTAGCACGGTTTCTCGCCTCGATTTCCGTAGTGTCCCGGGTTCGATACCGAGTCAGGTCAATTCAGGAAACGATCTTTTCTGAATTGAATCGGGTCTGGATGTGCTCGGAGATGCCCGTGGCTTGATTTCTTGTCTGGTACCTCGTAACACAGGGTTATTAATGCCTACTTCGAGACCATGACAAGTGGTGTGTTGTCTGGCGCAGATTTATTTATTTAATGAATGAAGAAGTCATACTAAACTTTTGTTGAAAAAAAATTATTACAATTGTACTGAATTTACCAGCACCCGGTTAGGTCTTTTGGATTTAAATTTCAATATTTTGGTCTAGTAGCTTCTTCGATCAACAATACACTAGATAACCGGTCAGAGCGTCAAAAACGGCCGCGAAAATAACGTCCCACTTCAAAAGTGGGAACTTATTTCTATTTAGTTCACTTTTGACTGCGCCAACGTGCTGACATGCCACACTGCCTGAGTTTGAGAGAGAATGTCCATATAATCAACACTGCCTTTTTATTTCATACGTACATACATGGCCTAATTAAGGTTAAAATTATTAAAACTTAAAACTTTTTTTCTCATCTTTTGTCGAATTCACACTATGAATGAGACAAAAGATAGTACAATCAGTCGGTGCTATTTTTGAGCTGTGATTTTCTTCCTGAGGCTCTATCTAGTGTTATTGTTGATCGAAGAGTAGCTTTTACATAATAAAAAGCAAAACCACGTAGCTGAAAACAAAAGACATCGAAATAATCGTTCAAAGTTAATATGCACGCGTGAAACTTCTTTTTAAACGTATTACGACGATCACAAGACATAAAAAGGGCTGTTTAACCACCGTAAACACTAGCAGGTGAGGGGGCGGCGGAAAAGGGTGAGGGGTAAGGAGGGAGACCGAGGTAATTGGTCGAGATGATGTTTAACAAGTTTTTAATGGCAGCGAGACGGCGCCCGCGTTTACTCGATCCCCGAATAGCAGCCAGTTACTTTTGAATATTACTACAAATACGTACGTATACGTGTGTACGGAGTCAACAGAAGTATACAAAACTATTGCAAAATGGCCCATAAGTCAGCAGCACAAGGTTTATGAAAGCTTGATGTGATTTTGTGTGTTATCAACGGTGCCTCTCTGAGATTGCAACGGTATGCGTTTTGCTAATTTATTCATATTGCACATTACGGAGGCAGGAGGAAAAGATAGAAGTTACCTGATTTAAATTTGGAGCGCGAAATCTTAAGGAGGTCCCTCCCTCACCTCGAGCATTCTCCTCTACTGTAACGTTTCTTATTTGGTTTTGAGCACTACATTACAGAACTGCCTCCCTGACATGACGAATTTTCGCCTATAATTTACATTTCAGATTTGATTTTGAGCATTACGAGTACAAAACAATGCCTACTGCCTTAAAAAACTTGTTGTATCAAAATATTACACATTGTAACATCAAGTTGCGCACTTTAATGATCAGTTCTCCTCCCTCACTGATGTAATGCTCGACTCTGTTACGTTACATTACTGAAAAATGTTCCAGGTGAGAAAGCACCTTTAGGTTTTGGGATAAGCGTGAACCATCCTAAAACGTTATCAAAATTATGGTCGAATATATCACGCCAAAGTGTTAGAACTATCATAGCCTCGCTTCAATATCTCAAGGCATGATTCCAAAACCGACTGCAGACGGTAATCACATCGCAAAACGTGCAGCGCGGTGCACCCAGACAGTCAAACATAACAATACCGTCGCTTGCAGTTGACTTTAACTTTAATTATATTAACTTAAGGTTTACATTCCAACGACATTTTACACTATACAGTGATGGTCGTTCTCTTATAATAATGTGTTTTTTAGTAGACACCAAATTGATAGAAAAAAAGTGGTCTGCCTGAAAACAGACGGATGATCTTGTATCTATTTAAAAAAACGTATGTGTTGTGGCATGGCCTAAAGGTAAACCGCTTAGGCAGACGTTGCTACCAACGGAGCTATCATCCTTTCGAATTAGCACAGCACAGGAGGCCTACCCTAGTTCGTCCGTACACGAAGTATTGTAAATACATAGTTACCGTTAAACATAGTTACAGTGAGTACCCACTAGCGGTGTACCGTTGCAGTAAAACGCAGGGCAGCCGTGGAACGTTTCAGAACCCAACGTGGTAGATGGTGCTTTAAGTCGTGCTTTCGTCGTTTCCGTGCTTTGGTTTTTTAAAGGTGTTTTCCATCACCGGAGAGTTAGTCGTAAATTAAACCAAATTTTACAGGGGTTTAATTTTTTTTATAAGCACGTGCTGCCCGTCGGTAAAGAAGAATTTGCCGGTGCTAACCGCCGTAGTTTCAAGCCAACAGCAAATCTACCATGAGATTCCATCACGTAAACTACGATAGTTGACTAGAGAAATGTGTATGCTATTTTTAGTTCCATTTCTATTCGCTAGAGGCGCTGTACCGGCAACACATACAAGAACGTCAACACTGACGCAACACGCTAGCGACTGTCATCGGAGTCAACTTATGGTAGGGGTACAGTTGTTGAAGTGTACACTTGTGTGTACAAGTGGCAGCGGTATTTCGGTTTCATATAAAGAATTAAATGCGATCTGCCGCAACAGCGCGCCGCATTGAGGCGAGCCGCTAAAAAGTGATTCGCTTTTTAGTTACAAAATATAAATTTTCGGATATATTAAATTTCACAAAAACTAATAAGCTAGTAAACATTACACTCTTCTATACTAATATTATAAAGAGGAAAGATTTGTTTGTTTGTATTGAATAGGCTCCGAAATTACTGGACCGAGTTTAAAAATAATTTTATAACATATTTGCTCGTAAACGGTCTCTTATTTCACCAATTTCAATATCGTATTGTATCTCATTACGCACTTGTGCGTTATTGTAATGTAAAACGCACGGTTTATCAAGATGCTCCGTCTAAAACGCAAAGTACCTACTTTTTTAAATTTTAGCAAAGAGTTTTTATGTCAGAGGTCAACATTTTATGAATAAAATTAACTTTGGGAGATAAAATATAATAAATAAACATTAAATTCTTTAATTCAATTAATTTTGACAATAAATTACAACCATTTAACTGTAACTAAAACACAAAAATATTAATTTACTTTATTAGTAATACTGGCTGTTTTTTATGCCTTTGCCTTAAAAAAATCACTAATGCGCGCGCATCGCTAATTTGTGAACAAGTAAAACATTTTATAACATATTTGCTCGTAAAGGGTCTCTTATTTCACCAATTTCAATAACGTAATGTATCTCATTACGCACTTGTGCGGTAATGTAATGTAAAACGCACGAGTTTTTTTATTATGGTAAAACGTACGGTTTAGCAAGATGCTCCGTCTAAAACGAACGGTACTTTTTTAAATTTTAGCAAAGAGTTTTTATGTCAGAAAAGAGGTCAACATTTTATGAATAAAATTAACTTTGGGAGATGAAATATAATAAATAAACATTTAATTCTTTAATTTATTTAATTTTGACAATAAATTACAACCATCTGTAACAAAAACACAGAAATATTAATTTACTTTATTAGTAATACTGGCTGTTTTTAATGCCTTTTGCCTTAAAAAAAGCGCTGATGCGCGCGCATCGCTAATTTGTGAACAAGTAAACATTTTCTAACTGCTCTAGCAAGTGATTAAAGATTTTATTTGTTTTAGAAAGTCCGATTTTTATTTATTTCCTCTCAAATATGTTATAAAACGTCGTATGACATACGTGCGCTTTGATAATTACAGCCTCTGCTTTCTTGTAGCCCTCGCCTACGGCTCGGGCTAGCAATATCGCCTCGGCTGTAATTTTCAACTTACCGCACTTATATCATAATGTACTATTATAACTGCTCTAACAAGTGATTAAAGATTTATTCGTTTAAGAAAGACCGAGTTTTATTTATTTACTCGTAAATATGTTATAAAACGTCGTTTGACATACGTGCGCTTTGATAATTACAGCCTCTGCTTTCTTTTAGCCCTCTCCTTCGGCTCGGGCTAGCAATATCGCCTCGGCTGTAATTTTCAACTTACCGCACTTATATCATAATATACTATTACCAAAATAAAGCTACATTATCTATCAGGGAGTGACAAGGTTATATTTTTTTAAATTTAGGCTATATACGGAAAAGTCAGTCTACGCGGGCGAAGCCGCTGACGGACAGCTAGTATTTTTATATTTTAGCTAATTTACGGAACTTAACGGTGCATCAGAGTAGACTTGCAGGACTGCAAGTGTCGCTCAGGTTCGTCTCAAGCCACTGCACTTGCGTTCGTCTGCACAAAGGGCCTAAGCAATGCGATTAAGGTTATGAGGGTCTGACTGGGACATACGCCGAAAAACGCTAGTGTGGGCGGCACGACGCACGACGCTGACGCTCAAAGAAGTAAGTGTGGGGTCTCTCTTATTAACCATGCACAGAGTTTCAACGTCATAAAAAAGAGGTCATTTTAACCTAGTTTACGTTAAAAATTGTACGTTGTTTGCGTTAGTTTACGTTAAGAATTGTAATTGTTATTGTATTGTATATTACTTTATAAATTATAAAATTTGCAAATAAACTAGGTTACTTGCATTGGTCTGAACCTTTTCAATTGTCAATTTTTAACGAGTACTTACACCTATTTCTATTTTGGCGCTTCATTGAATTAAAAACCTTAAATCATTTACACTAACAAATATCATTTCAATAATGATTTAATTTAATAAGTATCAGGATTATCATTGAAGACTAAAATTAAAGGAATCTCTTTCAGAGCGCTCTGTCAAAAGGAAAAAAAAGTGTGCTCAACGCATGCACACTTTTCCCTTAGATACAATGTATTCCTATTTCTTCATAGAAATAGACCGAAGGATGTCACTGCCGCGATTATGCCATGTTTAAGCTTTCATTGTACGACGTGTAATATCCAGTTTATTTATATAAAATACTGTAAATAAATAAAAATATATGCGCCAGACAACACAGCACTTGTCATGGTCTCGAAGAAGGGATAAATATTTCTGTGTTACGACGAGGTACAGAGGCGTTCATATCAACCTCAACATTACACAGGTGCCCCACCGTATCCTGCTGCGTAAGACCCATTTTGAAATCGTTTCGTAAAGGCTGATGTAAACGCCTCTGTACCTACTTCCCAGACAAGACATTATGCCAGGGGCGTCTTCCAGCACACCCAGACCCGAGCCAATTTAGAGAAGATCGTTTAATGATATGACTTGACAAGAAATCGAACCCGAGACAGTACGGTAGTCAAGGCGCGAAACCGTGCTACAGCGCACTACTTTTGACGACCGACTTGGTGTAATGGTTAAGAAGTTGGCTACTACACCAGAGGTCGCGGGTTCGATCCCCGCACAGTACAAACATTTGTGTGCATGAACATATCTGTTTGTACTGGTCTGGGTGTCTCCTATGTATAATAAGTATGTATTTACAAAAAAAAATGTATTTAAGTATGTTTATCCGTTGTCTAGTATCCCATAACACAAGCTTTAATTAGCTTACTTTGGGGCTAGATGGCGCTGTGTGGAATAATGTCCAGGGATATTTATAATGTCCAGGGATATTTACTCCAATCGTGTCGTCAGAAATCATTGTACCAGCTAATAAAAATTTCAAACAAAGTCCTAACGCACGTCCTAGCTTCCTCATAATTATTTATTTACTGCTCGTACAGCCGAACCGAATTAAATTATGGGTCCGCTGCTCTTAGGGCAGTTTTCGTGAACACCAATATCCTTCGGTAATATTTTCCACGCGACGCGACCGCTTCCGTCCGCGTTCGCCGAGCTCACTTCCCGTCAGATGTGACCGGACTTTGACGTCACTGCCTGCCTTAAATGGCAATATATGTAAGTATTCAGAAAACAGATATTAGTTACACTGACTGGTCTGCCCACGGGCTAATTAAAACAGACTGACCCTTTATACAGGCCAGGATTCACTTTGCTTAGTGCGAGTGCAAGTGAGTAGTAGGAGCGATTGATTAGTGCAGGTATGTAGTGCAAGTAGTTTCTAATTATTTTTATTTATTTATTTATTTATTTATTTATTTATTTATAGCACACAACTTGTAGGCTTACAGAGCAACTGCAAGACGCCAGACAAGTTTAAAATAGAGTACAAATTTACAATAGTCGTTATAGTTAAAATTTCAATCAGAAAAAATTGAATAAAAAATTTCGAATGTCAACGAAAAATAATAGTAAAACGATAAAATAAAAATGAGAATAATTAATTATTAGGTATCAACGATTTCTAGAAAAACCGAAGCTTCCCTTATTATGTATTGCACGCCATCAGCAAAACTATCTACGTGATCACACTGAGTAAGCATGTCCCCAATCAGGCGCAATGCGCGGACGGTAGGCGCGTTCGCAGCGTGCACTGTGCGCGTCGTGGTCTACGCAGGAGCCGTGGACGGCGTCGTGGAGCCACCGCTCCTCTCACATCTCGAGGTGTGTGTGTTTTAGTGGATGTGTTTAGTTGCTGTGTTTAGTTTATCTCGGACACCTTTAATTTTGTACCTAAGGTCTTTACAATTTAAAAGACATTCATATTTTACATCCTACATCTACATCTTACATAAATAGTGATAATATGCGGTCAACCCGGAATCTTCTTCTCGCTTTCCCATCTCATTCTTCAAGTTGTTATTCCAATTCTTTCACTGTCCAATCCATTCGCTTGTGGAATTCGCTACCTTTACTTATTAGGCAATCTCAATCCTTACCTATTTTCAAATCCCGACTCAAAGCTTATTTCCTCACACTGTAACTTTTAAATGTCTCTAGTGCGTAGATAAACCAAACCTGAATAAGTCTTTTTTACCGTTTCTTTATAATTTTGTGTATGTTTACAGATATTTACTACGTTTATAAGTACTACCTATATGTAATTGCATTCATGAATGCATAAAATAACTTCAGGTATAAATATATAATTATCTCACTATATCACACTACCTTACCTATTTTCTCTTTTTAATCTTGTCATTTCCTCTACCTGCAGGTTGTCTGGAAGAGATCGCTTCCTAGCGATAAGAATACCGCCTACATTGTACAATCTAAGATTATGTAATGCTTAAGTTAAGTATGATTTGTTGTACAATAAAGTATATTTATCTTATCTTATCTTATCCTCCTGAACACCTTGTTATGGTAAATCTTCCGTCTACTTCACCATTTTATGCAAGTTTTGCAAAACGCTAAACACTGAACACTAACACCTGTTGTCCAGACGTGTTTAGTGGCAGACACGCGGCGAGTGAGGGGAATGGGAGGCGTGCGGGACGAGGCCACTCGCAAAAAATAGAACACGCTTCTAATCGCTTTACTACGCAGGTTACTAATCACTTGCACTAATATGTCATTGTCCACACGTGTGCTCTACTAACACTAAGCACCTGCACTAATAACCTGCACTAACTACTTAGCCAAGTGAATACCGGCCCTAGGGCATACTCAGTGGGTGATGTGCAAAACTTCCTACGATACAATTAGAATTTTAAGTGACTAAACGTAATTTTACCGTATTTCAATTGGATTGTCTTTAAAAATCGTGTCTTGTCTGTTGGCTTTTACAAGTCTCCAAAATATTGTTAGCAAATAATAATAAATAAGCGCAATGGTTGCAAAACAGATCACCCCGCTGTAGTTTTAAATATTACCAGTTTAGCCTAGTCACATGTTTTTAGTAAATTTTTTTTTCAAGGAAGCGTTGAAACAGTTCTTCCAATAAATTATTTAATGTCGATGTTCAAAAGCCTGCATAATGTTGCTGCCCCGTTAAACCATGATTTATTCATTTATCGCACATCTTTATTGCACAAAGAAAAGTACAATTGGCGGACTTAATGCCCAATGTCATTTCTCTACCAGTCAACCACTGGGCGAAGCAGAAATCGTGTTGGCGGCGTCTTTTAAAAGCCGGAATAAAATATACTGTATATTTAAAATAAAAAAATATATATATTCTTATGATACCACATTTCACACATTTATTCGACTAACTTAATAAATAATGAAAACTAAGCATGTTAAATAAATCTATCTTGCTGCTTATGAAGACTGAAAATTACTCGTATTTCTAGCTGTTAACTATTTTTTGGCGATGTAAGGCAAATTAGTAATTATAATGACCATTAATTCAGCTCTCAAATTGCAGACTTTTATTTAGGTATTTCTATCCGGGAGAAAATTGCAATAATTACAGCAAATGAATATACAGGGTGACGCTAAAATAGTTCCACGGTTGAAAGAGGAGGCGGGGCAGAGGCGTGGACGCACATGTTCAGCACAAATGTCGCAGTTTAGTTTAATATTATCATTTTAGTTTATTTATTGTTTCGAAGCAAAACAATAAAAAAATACTTGCTACCTTATTTATTTGTTTTGTTATAAAAAGGACATTGCCAGAGTCTGGACCAAGTGCTGCCTAGGAATGTGAGTTAGTCCAGTAGTACTGTAGCATTGACATGAACTATGAAAAAATAGGAAAAAGAAATAAATTCCAGTTTTTGTAGTATTGAATAATCCTTCATTAAACAATGCTTTTAAGATTTCAAAATGTTTTCCTTAAGACAAAAATATGTTTTTTTGTATGTCTGTCGCGCTCGATCCCTCGCGATCGTAGATATACCTGCGCTTGCGGTGTTAATCAGCGTCCCTGTGTTTTTGCACACAGTCTCACGCATTGATCTATAAATACTAGATTAATAGTTACCGCGCCAAAGCGTTGCCACTAGATATTATGGCCACAGCCATATGAGTAACTTATGTTAATTCAGTGCTCTGTGACCGTGAGACGCCAATCCAATGACGCGCGGAAATAAAAAATCTAAAATAGGCAAATGCGTATAGACGCATTTAAATCATTGGATAAAATAACATATGTAGGCAACCCCATCGCCATTGCTTGTTTACATATGTATGCAATTGTATTAGTTTTGTTAACTGACTAATTAGTTGTATTTTAGTTATTGGCATAGCATCATTTATAATAATAACAGATTGATTCCTAATGATTATGTACTACAACATCAAGATACAATTAATACAATTACAATTTAATGCACAATAATTTTTCCTATTAAAATATTTAAAACAACAGGCTATTTTTTTTTTGGACTCCTGGGATAGATTTGTATGCGCTTTGCATTACAGATAAGTGATAATCTGAGGAACAAAATTCACTACATAAGCATTCTAGGCAGCACTTGTTCCAAGTTCCGAACAAAATTAGCCAATTTCCTTTTTCGAAACTTTTGCTCATGTCCTTAATTTAATGCGATATTATTCTATCTGTTTCTAACAAAACAAAAAAGAACAACTGTTATACAGGAACAAATGACAAAAATTCTTGCCAAAATTAACTATTAACCAATTTAAACTACTACACCATCGGCCTTGTGGCGCAACGGATAACGCGTCTGACTACGGATCAGAAGATTCCAGGTTCGAATCCTGGCAAGGTCGCGTGAAAATCTTTTTGTATGAAATTTTATATCTGAGTATTTTTTTTATTTTTATTGTATATTTTCAAAATAAAAAGCATTAACGTATTTTAGCGTAAAATTTTCTTAAATCTCTATACACACATCCCCATACAGCCCGTCCTTTTTTCTTTTACTATAATATACTAAAGTAGTATTCTTGTCAACCAAGCTCTTTGTTACAGTATTATACTACCTATTTTGATACCTATGAGAAACTTTAGAGATTAAATTGTATTAAATGAATTAACAAACGCACAGAGGGAGGACCCACAAGATAGGCGGTCGACTTAGCAAAAAGGCAGCAAGATTGTGGTAGATGCATACCAATCAATCGGTGGCTTTGACTCCTACCGACTTAATATTGATCTTAGTTAATATTGAAAAGAGCAAATTTCGTATGTTTTTTTTTTTGTTAGTAACGAATGACTAACTCTGGACGCTGTCCACCAGCAAACTACTCTTTCAAGTAAAATAAAGCTTAAAAAATCTAGCTAGCTACTCGCCGATAAGTTAGCTTTAAATAGGTAAATACTTTTTAAATAGTAGTTGTGTCATTTTTCGTTAAAAAAAACAAATCTTCTTTTGTTAAATTAAGCAAGTATACTTTCTTTATTTCACATACTAAAAATTGGTGTCTACTTCACCCGCGTTGCTACGCATATTCTTCTTCCATTTGCCTTCCCACCTGACATATGAATATACCGCACTATACTCCCCCCTCCTCTCCTACTCTCAAACAAGGTTTTAAAACTTTCTGTCAGTACGGGGATTCCTTAGCTCGAACAGAATTACCCTTGCTCGCAGCTACAGCCAAGTCTAGTTGAGATCCAACGAATTAATAACTTAACTAGGTAATTTTTATGAGGCACGAGTGTTATAAAGTTGCTGTATATTCGCAGGAAAAACATCGTTTTTTATTTCACCTGAAAACATGAAACAAGCACAAGTGGAGGACTTAATGTCTGGAAGCATTCTCTACCAGTTAAAAAAGTATTTGGAAAGTTTGGACGAAATGCAACATCAGCAATCACCGCAAACGCACCATCACCCAAGCCACAATACTCGTGTGTATACAGTGGTGGCCACATAATTAGGGACGCCAGTCGATTTTCATACAAAAGACGTAACTTTGAAGCCTTGATTCTCCGCCAAGTGTTGACTGAGCTGTGATCTGATGACAGCCATCCATGGAGTGAATGAAGGAGATCCAGATCGCCATACACACCATCAGATCTGACCAAGCATTAGTTGTAAGGATATGTTTTAAAAAAACGCGTAAATAGCATCATGTATGGTTATTTGTATGGAAATACTAAAACAGAGAAGTCTGACCCTTGTATCTCTTGACTTTGTATGGCAATCTCCTCCGTTCATTCCCTAGATGGCTATCATCAGATCACAGCTCAGTCAATCCTTGGCGGAGAAGCAAGGCTTCAAAGTTTTTTCATTTGTATGAAAATTGACCGGTGTCCCTAATTTTGTGTCCACTACTGTATAAGTCTATATAATTGACTAGCTGTCCATCAGCGGCTTCGCTCACGTAGACTCAATACAAACAAATAAATCTTTCCTCTTTATACTATTAGTATAGAAGTATAGATTAAGTGATTAATCAATATGTGCTATCGTACTTAACATTGCATCCATATCCAAAAAATCCAATCAATCTTATTTAATCTTTGCATAACATAAGATAACTCGTAAACCGATTCTAAAACTATATCGCATCATGAGATATCAATCAGTTGTTTTAAATTAAAATATAAATCATTTTCAAAAAAAAACATGTTTGGCACTCCAGATAAAATCTGGTTGAATCATTATTTTTAAAATATGCCTTAATAGCCTCATATGCAACCCATAGAAAGCAATTTTGAAAATATTTAAATTTAGTGTTAAAAGTTTGCACCGATGTGGGTGTGACCTTTGGCAGCCAGTAGCACACCCATATCGCCACCCAGTGGTTTTGTTTCTATTAGGTTGCTCTATAAAAACCGATACTTAACGAAAAGACGACCTGAAAAAAAATATGCCTCCATAAAACAGCATAAAATAACGACGCACTTTTTTTTAAATAACACCGTAAAGTTTATGGATATAATAATGGAACAACACTTGCATTGTTGTTATGTTTAGGTAGGTATGTTTTGAAAAAATTTGGATATTACTATTTAACTCATAGTAAGCAAGTTTTAATTTCGCTAACTAATCGTAATTAGCAATTAACTCGAAGGTAAAAGGAGTAGCAAGTTCTCGGGCGGGAGACGTCTCACCCGACTGTAGTTTAATTGATCCCCGCTTCTTGAAGTGGGCCGAACTTTGCCTTGAGTTTGCCAACTAACTAATTACTAATTATGTAGCCTATCTTGTAGGGAGTGAACAGTTTTAAGATACATAGGAATTCTTTAATGCACAGCCAGACGGATCAGGCAACGAAATAAAGAGAGTTAAAGAGAGATCATGTCATGTTCCATCCGTAAGTGAAACATTAAGTCTTTTACCACTGGTTGTAAAATCACGCTGGAAAATACCGCGTTTTAAATTCATTCCCTGATTTCTCTTTCCTCTCTCCCCTTTCTCTCTCTTTCCCCTAAAAACAGGTATGTATCCTATGTAGATATCCTAACAGGTACCAGCTAGAATGTTTTCTAGTTTGATGAGTCCGTAGAAGAGCTGAAGTGACTGACGCAGCGCAGCGGGTAAGTAAGTTAAAATGACAGTGGGCAAAAATGGGAAGTACTTGCATCTAGGCGGGCAGCTTAATTATGGCCAAATCCGCCATGCCTTGCATAGGGTTGTACACTGTTTTATAGAAAATCGATTCATAGAATTTCATTTCACATAAATTGTTTCTCATAATATCATTTCATCGAATAATCAATACGCAGAATAGTTACTTCAAAGAACATTCAATCATAAATTTTTGTTACAAATGTAATTCATTTCTTAGAATATTCATATCATAGAATATCAAATCAAATATTACTATTGTTCAAAATGTTTGGCTTTTGTAAGAAGTATTCTCAACAA
Organism: Udea olivalis; assembly: GCA_947369235.1. Lineage (NCBI taxonomy): Eukaryota > Metazoa > Arthropoda > Insecta > Lepidoptera > Crambidae > Udea > Udea olivalis. The sequence goes on along the minus strand of OX376354.1, from coordinate 3,765,051 downwards.
CATTTTTTTTGCCACTTATGTTCATTCGCCGAAATTCCGCTTTTAGCTGCCGCGGCACGCTCTCTGGGCTCGCTCGGCTCGTGCGATGTGGTCACAGTTCTAACCTAATCTAACCTAACCAACAAAGGCTTTTTAAACTAATGTCTGTTATTATTAAATAATCAAATTTCTGTGAAGTATGTTTCTATGAAGTAAATAGTCTTTGAAATAAAAACATTTCACATGAAAATATTTGAACCGAATATTCTATGAAGTAAATAGTCGTTGAAACAATATTTGAAATGAAAATATTTAAACCGAATATTCTATGAAACATTTTCTGTGAACCAAAATTCTATGAAAATTCTGTCTGTGAAACAAGGGATCACCCTTGCATCGCTTTGCTCCTTTATAAAATTTGTATTTTCTGAATCGTATGGTAGCCTTTGAAATTAATGCGATAATTTTCAAGACACTTAAGCCGGTAAACGTCAATATTTAATTGAATGAAAGCTGCGCTTCGCAAAAGCAACATCCGTTTGCAACCCGACACCGCTAATGATATGCAGTGCTGAAGGGTTGCTGACTTCGGGCGGTAGATGCTATCGCTACACTGAAATGCGACGCACTTGTGCGGCAGGCCTTATCTCGGTAAAGTGATATTGGTAATTCATTCTGGTAGATTTTTTTCCTGTGATATCATCCCCTAGAATGGTTGTAGTCCACCTCGTTCAGTATTAAGTAAGTTAATTTTATTTATGTTATTATAACTACATATTTTATTTTCTGAATAGTTTCTGTGGTATTTATACACTTAATTATTTGCCTGTCTTACTATTTTTCCTTTAAAGATGCTTGGAAGAGATTGCTATTCGCGATAAGGCCGCCCAAATTGTGTATTGTTTTAAATGTAAAACTTTAAGTTTCTTTGTTTTTCGGGCAATGGTGAAAAATAAATAAATAAATAAATATCTGGGACAATTCACACCAAGATCATCTGACCCCAAACTAAGCTGAGCTTGTAATATGGGCGTCAGAGACTGATAAACATACTTAAATATTTCTAAATACATACTTACTAGATAATAACACCCAGACACACAACAAATACAAATGTTCGTCACACAAATATTTGTCATGGGTGGGGATCGAACCCACGACCTCTGGCGCTAAAAACAGGATCGCTGCCATTGCGCCAACAGGCCAGTCAAATTATATCTATATTAGTATATTTATTATTATTACTTTAAAATTAAAGAATATCCATATTAAGGACTCAGTAGTAAATATGGCACTGAGTTAATGATATGCAGTGCGGAAGGGTTGCCGCGACTTCGGGCGGAAGATGTTATCGCTACGATACAAATGCGCCGCACTTATGGCCTATCTCGGTAAAGTGATAACGGTCATTTATTCTGGTAGATTTAGAAGATAGTGGACATATGGTTACTCGTGCTACAGTGGCTAAACAAGAGACAGATACAAGTTGAAAAAACAGAAACAATCTTAGTGAAAATCTTTTGGCATTATTTTGTAACTTTGTGTCTTACTGAGAGTGACATAATAATTCCGGATCGGAGTTGGCACCCTGACAATTTTTTTTTTGAAATAGGAAGAAATAGAAAGAATCTTGAATCCGGTTGCACATAAAGTATTATTTCTGATTAATACTACACATGTTTTCCAGCTCAAAAAATAAATAGCCAAAGCAAGAAAAATCATCCTTTAGTCTTTTGGCAGAAAAATAAGTTTTTACCGTTGTTATTTTTTTATTTAGTATTATTTTTGTTTGAAATTTCTGAAAAAACCTAAAATATTGGTTCAAACGCATAATCATTGCTTTTGAACCAATATTATATAAGATTTTAAAGGACAAAAATGACCTCAGCTATGAGCTATTCCGATTTGATCCTTCCTTCCAATACCCTGTAAAGAATTGCTTTATTAAAAAAAAGCGTAAATGAAAAGTTTTCAAGTTCTTCGCATATTATGATTATTATCATAAACCTGAGACCACAACGCATTACATTGTTTTCGCCTTAATATATTTTCCAAAAGGCATCACTAACACCAAGATTCGCAGGCGTAACAAAAACATCTGCAACAAGAACCCCTACCACAAACTTGTAAATTTTTATAGTAGTTCTCTTGGATACGTCAATCATTCAATCAATCGAATCATTTTTATTGCCAAGTTATAAGTTTACATATTACGTCATCATCGTCATCATCAATTGCAGCTCATAGATTTCCAGCGCTTAGATACACCAGAATCCCGCTACCTTCAACAAGACGTAAGTAGTTCAACCTTGCGGCGCTTTGTGATGGATAGGTACTTGCCATCTACAGCCATCCCCCATCTGAAAAATCACAATCTTCAAACCCGTTAAACTAAACGTATACAATGCGATGGTGATTCTACAGAATACTGCTGATCGCAAGAATCATTTACTAAGATAATGCATACAGTACAAGAAAACTATAGCTACCTTGACAAGATTAGGTTAACAAAAACTCTAGGAAATCTTTTCATATTATTTTCTTAGAAACGTCAGGTTATAAAATGTAAATTCCGCGAGGAAAATGTTTGTGGAAATGATAAAGGGTTCAGACAGTTTACTTGGGTTCATCTTTTGATTTTACGTCTTTCTTCTTAGTTTGATAGCAATTTTGATATAAAGATCATATTTGTAATGTGTGATTTGTTCCGTGTTGTGACTGTGCCAATACATAAATGAAGAAATACATTTCAATATCTTTTCATGTCTGACCCTTAACTGAGCAGATAATTTACTTTGTATGCTAATCAAGTTTAGATGGTAGGTAGCACCTAGCCACAGAAAGTGTTGTGCTTCTATAAATAAATAAATATGCGCCAGACAACACACGACTCGTCATGGTCTCGAAGTAAGGATAAATATCCTTGTGCTATGAAGTACCAGACAGGGAATTGAGCCAGGCTCGTCTCCTAGCACACCTAGACCAGAGTCAATTTAGAAAAGATCATTTCCTGAATGGACCCGACCGGGAATCAAACCCGGGACACCACACAAGTCAAGGCGTGAAACCGTGCCATAGCGCACTGCGCCAACCGTGTCGTCTATAGATGAGCTTCCAATAGAACGTTCACTTACTTGCGATTTACATTTTCACTCCTGGGTTATTCAAAATTTGTGAAGGAAACATTTTTATCTGTTTGTATTTGATGTTCCTGTTTTCTTGTTGTTTTACTGTAGGTATATTTTGCAAATTAGGCGTGTCATGCAAATAAAGATCATTAAACATAGAATAGCTAAGATAAACAAATGTCTGTACAAAAGTGATATTAAGTCGTTATGTCTCGTGTTACAAGAGCATTATATTTAAATTAACCAACAAAATTACTCAAGGCAAGATGTAGGTAGATAACCAAATAGAATGAGGGAGAGCAACGAAAGCGTCATATCAAACATAAAATATTATTGAAATTATGGGAGTAATAATCATCCTATACCAGCCCCAGAAATAAAGAAAGAATAGAAATGAAGGGGGCTTTCATAATCATTCCTTTGATAAACGAACACTACCCAAAATTTTACTATTTTTATTCAAGTAAGGTCAATTTGTAATTGGTAGTTTATATTAGTAGTACTTAAGTGAAAGACAGCTGATTGACACTAAAAGCTTAACGTCTATAGAATGTGCAAAGTGCTTCATGGTTATGATCAATACAGTGAACTTGCTTGCTTAACGTCTAGACATAATTGTAATGAAATGCCAAATTATATTTCCTGTTCATTATCAAAAGAAAAACACAACACCACACTCGCCACAAACACCCATCTCTGTTTCACATTTTACCTCAAGAATTTCATACGTGATTTGTGTTTTGTGAAACAAAACATGGTGCAATGCATAAACTTTAAACGCAAGATCGACGAGAAGCCATGGGGACAATAAAACAAAGAGAAGCGTAGTGCCCGAAGCAGCCCGCGCCCCCCGGCAGCCGACCAATCGGGGGGCTCGACGCCCGCCCCTAGCGCCGCCCAGTCAGAATGAGACGCAGCATCACTATAAAGCTTTTACATCGATTACGAGGGTATGGGAGCAGGTCGTTTCGCTCTGTCGTGTAGGCGGGCCGTGCGTTTCTCTCGCGCAGACGCAAACAATTAACGCGCGGGCGGCGCGGCCGGCGCGGCGTCACTATAATGTGGTTAGTCAGTGAGCGTCGGGGCCGAACCGACGAGGGCGAGCTAGCGACCGAGGCCAGGAGCGTGGAACAGCCACGCTGGTCGCTCAGCCAACGCGCCGGCCACAGCACGGTGGAGTTCAAGAGCGCGGCGTGCGCGGGGGCCGGCGAGCCGCCCGCGCCGCCTCTAGCAACGCTGCCGGATCCGCAGCAGTTTAACATCTTCCCGGCGTTCTTCAGCCGCCAGCTGAACTTTACGGGCGGAGGCGGGTGTGGACAAGGCTCCAAGATCATGGAAGAGTTGAGGCCGAATCTGGTCGGGGGGCTGTTGGGGGTGCCAGGGCTGCTGGATGAGCACCAGACAGATGCCAAGTTCTTGCCGACGGGGGGCGAGAGCAAGTACACCCCGGATAAAGGGCGCAAGTGCAGCAATGCTTCATCTTCTTCGGCGGAGGAGTTCGGAGGGCTGTACGGCGGAGAACACGCAGCGACACCGCCGGCGCCGCCGCTTAGTCGATCGCTACAGGACCACTCAGGTAAGCTTTAAATAAAAGCGTATATCCGTTGCAAAGGATGTTCTTTAAATACTATTTGGTGCTGCTTCTTCTCACATAGGCACATCAGGCACACACAATCATTATGTACTTTAATCCACCAATCTTGTTAAACTCAACAACTGCGTAAAGTAAGGTTGCTTAAAATAAGGCCTGTGCCATACGCTTAATACCTATAATATTTGATGTCTGTAACTCCATGAGGGTAACAAATGGATATTCCTATCCATTTGACTCTGACCCAAAGTCTCTTGTCGTCTGTTCTCGCAACCCAACACAGATAATCTGAATAGTGCTTCACAGAAAAATTGTGGTTGCCCTCTTTGTACACCTACTAGCCTACGTTCACCTTCGCCAAAAAGGAATCAAACTTGGATAGCGAATGATTAAATCTTTAATTTTCGTTTTTTGTACCGAAGAGAAACCCCTCATTGTCATGCGTTGGCAAGGTCTGTCGAGACCTGTTTTTTTCTCGCCTGTCCTTCGCAACTATCTTTACTAATATTATGAAGCTGATAAGTTTGTTTGTTTGTTTGCTTGGACGCGCTAATCCCAGGAACTACTGGTCCGATTTGAATCATTTTTTCAGCTTAGATAGCCTATTTATCGAGGAAGGCTATATATCATCATCCCACGCGGATGAAGTCACGTGCAGAAGCTAGTTCTGGTATATTTATATTGACCACCCGTTTAGTGCAGTGCTTCTAGCGCCGGTTGAGGCGCAAACGTGTTGGGTCCGAAATGTTATGGTACATACATTCCTTCGTCGTCTCTGGTTTCCATAACGCAAGGAAAACTAACTTTGGGACCGGGGTAATATCTCTCTTCCTCAACTTATTTCTTTATTTATAGTTACCACTTAAATATGTCATCGACGAAGATACACGGTTTGATGTGTCCCCCCCTACCAATTGTTATTCAAGAAAACTATCTGTGTTATATTTTGCTTTTAATAAATGATAAATAAATATGCGCCAGACAACACACCTCTTGTAATGGTCTCGAAGTAGGGATTAATACCCCTGTGTTACGAGGTACCATACAAGGAAATAAGCCAGGGGCGGCTCCCAGCACAGACCCGAGTCAATTTAGAAAATATCGTTTCCTGAATTGACCCGACGGGGGATCGAAGCCGGAACACTACGGACATCGAGGCGAGAAACCGTGCTACAGCGCACTACCCCATTCGTGTCGTGTGTGTGTCGTTAATTTTGATTTACATTTTTTTTTCCCTAAATCAATAAAGAATGAAAAAATGCGCAAGGACTTGTGCACCTAGCGAAGGCGACAGTGGTTTTCACTCTAGTTGGTTTAGACTTTTTAACCCGCTTTGTTTTAACCTCGTATATTTAATATCAGTTTTTTTGTTATTTATTTAATAATTTGTCCGGTTTCACAAACCTCACGACCCAATTCATAAATAAATGAACTTACGAAATAATTAATTAATCTTATTCCAAGCTGCGTGATCCTGAGAGTGTTCTCCCTCGTCAAGTATTTATGGCGCGGTTTCATTACCATATACTCCTACTCCGTTCTCTCAGTTGCCGTCGGCGGCAACGTTGTAGGTAATATTACGTTCGCGTGTTGAATTCTTCCGTCTTATTTTTTTTTCCCTTCTGTTTATGATATTGATATCATTATTATAATATTCAGAAAAGTCTTGACTCAAAAATAGAATAATTGTACTCTATCTTTTGGTGTACTCTACAGAGTTTAAACTTAATGTAACTTAATACTTTAATGAAGCATTTACATAAAAAATATAGTAACTTAGTTGTCATGATACCAAAGGCACGCCGTTGAGCACTAGCTAAATTAATTGCCAATTTAATCTGTTGTAAATAAATTAAATGTATTCAATAATATCTACAATAACACAGAAAGTTTATCTGCTGTAGATATCAACAAGACTTATCAAATCAAAATAATTGAGTTTAATCTGATCAGATGACCTAGTCTATGTGTTTAGTTTTGAGAGATATTTTGATAATTGCAGGAAATAGATTTTTTGTATTCAATAATGTTTAATGTAAGTTTATCTGAGGAATGGTTTTAAAAGAGTTGCATTTTATACACAAATCAAATTTATCTTTATCCCACATCAAACAAAGAAACTTTCAGGCTTCCGATATATTATGTTAAAGCTAATCGCAATGATATTCAAAAACACTTGATTTCATATCGAAAATCGAGTCTACCCGACGGTTTTAAACTTTCTTGTTACATTTTAACTAATTTTTATATAAACGGGTTTTTGCAACGAAACAAAATTACGGTAAATTGTTTTACCTATTCTTCTCGACGTTTCGGCGACAGTTGTATGTCACCGTGGTGACGAGCGGAAAACAAAATTACGGTAAAACAATTTACCGTAATTTTGTTTCGTTGCAAAAACCCGTTTTTATTAGAATTACCCGACGGTTGTTTTTAAATTGATTTGTTAGACACATACTAGGCTTCTACTAGTAGGTATCCAGCAAATTAGTAAGAAGATTTAGAACTTACCTTCGGTGCTTCTCATGTAACTTCCTTACCCACTGTTTTTTATTTTTTAACAACTTACTAAAAGAAAAATCACTACCATTGGAAGGCCTAATTTGCTGTGTTTAACTCCCTTTTCATAACGCAACGTATTATTCCTAACAAGACTGTAGATTACTTCAAACTCAAATAACTTTATTCAAATAGACTTTTACAGTAGTTACTTTCAAAACATCAAATTTAAAGTTAATCTAAGCAAAATATACTAAACTAGCTATCTGTCAGCGGCTTCGCCCGCGTAGACTGTCTTCTTGTCAAAAAACAGCCTATATTAAAAATTAGCCTATGACACTCCCTGATAATGTAGGTTTAAACTAGTGAAATAATTTTTAAAATCAGTTCAGTACCAGACAAGGAATTAAGCCAGGGGCGTCTCACAGCTCACCCAGACCCGAGCCAATTCCGAAAAGATCGTTTCCTGAATTGACTCGACCGGGCATCGAACCCGTCCTGAAACCGTGCTACAGCGCACTACGCCAATTGTGTCGTCGTAAAAAACGGTCCAGTCGAAGTCAAAATCATCAACTCTGACACGGGAAATTTTCACCTCATTTTACTGCTCTGTACCTTAATCATAAAAAGAATAAACCACTGTAAATCCAGTAAAAAGCTATCTAGTTTACAAGTCGTACACTGTTTTGAGGCTGGATAAGGTCTTATTTACCAAACTACGTAACGCTAAAATTCTGACCACAGATATCAGAGCCACACCGCCAGACAGCGTCACCAATGGCCGCGGCCGTGGCGAGCCGATGGCGTAATGAAAGCGAGATAATAATGATAACCGAGTTACCATCCAGTGGTACCCGGCGTGTGAATAAATTGAGCACTTTTCCACCGCAACTGATAACGCTGCTGGGAATACATGCATTCGGTTTTGTCTGTACTTATTAATTGCTGTCTTTTGAGAAATCATGCCTTGTATATCGGCATGTGAGAAATCAAAGCCAATTGAATTTAAGCCAGGCGTTAGTGTACTCGTAGTATAAGCTATACCGAAAGTTTACACACAATCTTCAATCAAGTAACTTCCAACTATTCTGAATCTCTCAGCCGATTTGATTTTTCCTCTAAAGGATTATTATTTATTTGACTAACTTTACTATTTAAAACTTTTTGAATAGGTGCTTATTTTAGGATGTTCAAGTTTTTAAAAATATGGACAACTTGACCGACGGCTTAAGTGCAGATTGTTGAATTTCTTTAACATGGTACCTAACTGTGAGTAAAGAGTTTTTACATCAGTGTGGTGAACTAACCACCGGGTTGAAACCTCCTTAGTTAAATGCTAAGCGGATTAATTTATTTGTTTCAAATATTTCGAAAGAATTTTTTCATTCGATCGACTGGCCTGTTGGTGCGATGGCAGCGATCCTGCCTTTGACGCCGGAGGTCGTGGGTTCGATCCCCACCCATGACAGACATTTATGTGACGAACATTTGTGATTGTTGTGTGTCTGGGTGTTATTATCTATTTAAGTATGTATTTAGAATTATTTAAGTATGTTTATAAGTCTCTGACGCCCATAATACAAGCTCTGCTTAGTTTGGGGTCAGATAATCTTGGAGTGAATTGTCCCAGATATTTATATTATTTTTATTCAATGAAATTTTGTCCATAGGTCTTTGTCAAAACATGATGATGGGCTACATGAGTATATTCAAACTGATTTGAGATAATATTGAGTTGCTGACAGCAAACTGAGGGGCAAAACACCATGAAATACTTACGCCCGAATCCAGAAACGACAAGCAAAGTGGAGCATACGAGTACCTCTATTGTATTCCTGTCCCTTTCACATCTACTGACATGTGAAAGGACAGCATGGATTTGAAAGGTGCTCATCGTTTCGCAATTCGGGAGAAACAACCGTATCCACGAACACTAATCAAAAGTTGAGGACACCTCAAATTGATGCTGCCCTGTCACATGTCAATAGAAATGAAAGGGACGGGTATACATGTAAGGACTGCTTAGCTTTGATTGACGTTTATGAATTCGGGAGTACTGCTCATAAAAAAATGGCAAGACTCTCTGAAAAAAGAGCGAAGTAAATAATTGCTCAAAAGTTTAACTTGTTTTAAGTATTAATTTACTAAGGCACTTAATTCAAGTAGACTGACTGAAGCATAATAATATGTAGTGATTGTAGTGCCGTTTTTCATGAAGATGCTTTGAATTATGTCGGGAACGTAGCCCTGTTAGTTTAAGTCTCGCATAATTTTGATGCAACCAAACATTCATGATTAATAAAAAAGTTTTTAATTTGTGCTCAACATTAGGACCTGTTCTTCAAAGCACAAATTTCTATCAGAATATCCATCATCATCATCATCATCCGTGCGGTCTATGCCGGTTGTGAACCCACACTGGTGTGTGAGGTCCCATGGTCCGCCTTTCTTATTTTCTTGGCCCACTTCGCGCGGTCTTGTGCATCCTCAGTGGTGAGTTTGCTGGCACGCATGTCACCCTTAACGACGTCGAGTCACCGCTTCTTGGGTCGACCTCTTCTACTGGTACCTGGCGGGGGCGGCATGGCTAGACATTTGTTGCCCACGTAGTTTGCCGATCTTCGTGAGACATGACCATACCAACGAAGGCGGCACTCCTGCAGCTTGTCTGCGATGTCACGAACACGAATATCCATCTCTGCTCAAACTAGTACAGCCAACTAACACGCACTACCCGGGATATGTGCCGTAATTACAATTCCAATTAGAGTAATATTGCAAACAATCGGCCTGAGGCTGACGTCATGAATACGAAATGTCACTAACGACCGCCCCCCCCCACCCCTCCACTCCCTACCTCCACCCAACAACCCCCTTTGAGCGGAGCCTGAATTTTCAAGCGAGAGTTGCCAAGTCGAATACAAACTATATAGTAGACCAGTGTGCAATACAATGCTCGTATGTTGGACAAAAGACGCAAAATTGCCTTCATTTTGATGCACGGGGGTTTTTTGCAAATTAACGCTTGTGGCGGCGTAGTTGAAGCGCTCAGACTGAAATTCCTGTGTCCTAGGTTCAATTTTCAGGCTGGGCAGAAAGTATTTTGTATCTTAATGGTACATAGCCCGGGTTTGTGATCGGTCTCCCACGCGCATCCGGAAAGCATAGTGATGAAACCAATTTCCATTACTTTTAGCGTAAAGACTTTTGATTTGTAAACACGGGGCCTTTGCGCAGCAGTGGGCCAGTTCACTAGTTAATTGCTCAAATATTTTCTGATCTGAAAAAGCTAAATACGATACGAAACGATAAAGTTTGGTATGATAAAGTGAATTTTCACAAATGAAACTTTATGCGATATTACTGGATTGCTGTATTGGATCAAATTGGACCCGATAGTGGTCCACTTTTCCCGTACTGTTCGCACTCATATTTTTTTTATGTAAATTAACACCCAACATAAAAAAATGGATATCTGAGGAGTAAAGAGTGCTAAATGGTATCATTATTACCATAAACATTTGTCAAGAAGCACGTAATCCATAAACAATTACGTTACAGAATCTCCGTCAAATTAAGTGTGATTCCTACATGTTTAATGTAACTATACTTATTCCATTGTCATTTTAATGGACTTGAATGACATGAGTTGGGTGAGTATAATGAAAAACGAACTAAAACGTCTGCTACACGGTCGGCAACTAGACCACCAACAGAGGTGACCTTGTCTAGGGCGACCGTGTGGACGTCCGTTGGCTACCAAATAACAATGGAAAAAACGGTCGGCCCAACCAAGGTCCCCTCTGTTGGTGGTCTTGTTGGCGACCGTGTAGCACCCGTTTTAAGTGCCAACGCAAAAACTAGAAGTACCAAAGTTGCTAGTTCAAAATCTAGTAATGAAGTTGCGGTAAAGAACTCTTTTTATTCGAAGGCAAAACTGTCAAGTACTCAAGTCGGTATCACAGCAGTATAAACAGAGTGGTGAGATATCTGCCAGGACTTTTTTGTTCTTATTTCCTCTGTTATTCTAATATTATTTTCAAAAACCTGCATTCTATTTTTGTTCAAACCGAAATTGCAGCTCTGACTCGCACGTAGCATAAAGGTGCGTACCAACCGCGTCACGTGCGCGCTAACAATGGCCGCGACGTGCCTTAGTCGACGGCGGCCGTTACCCCTTTCTGTAGATAGACCAGCACTTCGCAAACTATCACTACCTAGTAAACTAGTGCAGCGTGATAGTTTATGAAGTGGGGCTTTGTACTTGTAAAAGCAATCATGGGAGACATGTGGTACAATGTAGACAGTATCTATTGTTAATTTCTAAACGTCATGATGGCAAAGAGGTCAACAAAACCACGAAGATCACTCCGCTTTTTAACTACATCAAATTTTAAGTCAAAGAGATTTAACCAAAGTTGCATCACGTTTCATTATATCTCACAATAATAAAAATGAAAAGGTAACAGATAGGTACAAATACAAAAATTAGCAAATGCGTACAAAAAAAGACCTCTTCATTAATGGAAGGCTGGCCAGCACCTTGACAACACAAACATAGTAAGAAAGACTCCAAATGAAAAAAGGATTTCTTCAAGTAAGTAGGGGATATGATAAATGGAAAAAGATTACTAATTTTACGTGCCTTCCTCTTTCAATAGGACCTGTTAAAACTGTTTAATAATGGACACGTTCTTAGATTTATCGTTATTCATCATTAATCTTTCAAATTGATTCAAAATTAAATTGCTAATTAAAGTAAGTGAGTAAAAATGCGTTTATTGCTTTCGAAGAAATCATTTGAGTTTAATCCATATAATAAACAATTTCGTTCTCTGTGACTATTTCGTTATCTGGTCTAACTGGTTTTGCTTGGAAAACAAATTTCCTTCTTCGCAATATCTTCCATCCATTTTTGGCTTCTTCACCAGCTTCTTTATTTTTATCATCGACTTTGTTATTATTATTGTTGTTATTAACATTATTGCCGTTCGTATTGCCGGTACCATTGTTCTCTTGTTGTTGCTTAAGTTCTTTTTGTCTGTTCAATTCTTTGAGTTGATCTAACAGGTTTTTAATGCCAGGAAATTTCTGAGCAGCTAGTTTCTCCTCTTCTGTCAACTCTAGATTTCCCCTGCCAGTAGTGGGGGCTGGCTTTCTGTTTGGGTTTTGGAACCTGAACAAGTTATCATTCATATTATTTCCACCAGTGTTCGAGTTGGGTAGGTTGGATTCTCTTGTCGGATTTATAAATCTAAACTGTGAGTTATCATTATTGTTATTGATATTTGAATTTGTACCATAAAGATTGTTGTTGTTAGTGCCAAATAGTGGTGGTTTAATAACGTTTCCGATTGTTCCGAATAGATCTGCCGCTTGAATTTGGAGTATGTTGATTCCTGAAAAAATGGCATCCATTAAATAAGGTGACCTGATAAGTGCAATGCTGACTAGCGCCAGTTGTGACGCAGCTGACGCAAATTTCGTTACAAGGAACTTTTACAATTTTAGGTACTAAACAAAATGTAAAGTAAAATTATAACTTAACTATTATTAACTGAAAGATTTAATTGCTTGTCTATTTGTTTGTTGTTTTGCATTGCATAATAGGCTAACTACTGAACCGATTAAAAAAAATACCATTAGAATCCAAAATTATACCTGATAAACCTAAGGGATATAAATTTTTTGAGATTTAACTTAAATACCCGCCCGCTATCTGTGTCAAGTTAGTTACTTACAATTCATTACAATTTTGCGATCAATCACAAAACTTAACTCAACGTTACTTAAAATATGAATATCAGTACGTCTACCACGAGTTGCCACTTTACATTTACATTATCGTTCGCGTAAAACAAAATGTATTGGGATTTAAGATAGTTATGTCATGTCATGTCATATTATACTGTGCGACTTGTCGAAGGCCTTTGACGTGGTGAACCATCAGCTTCTATTGGAGAAATTAAAGATGTATGGTATAACGGACAACGCCCATCGACTATTTGCGTCCTTTTTGTCTGACCGTAAACAAGTCGTACAGCTAGCCGTAGAAGGTAAAAGAGTGTTATCAGATCCTGGTTCCGTCAATGTAGGCATTCCGCAGGGATCCTCACTAGGGAATACATTTTTTTCTCTTCAATAGCAACCGGCCTCTCTGTGTTGTTTGCTGATGACATAACTGTGAGTCATCGTGGGTGCGCATACATATGAGCAACTAGGTGTGAAAATCAGCCAGACTTGTGAACAGTTGCAAAGATGGTTTTCTCCGAACGGTTTGTTGTTAAACGTGAGCAAGTCGAACATAATGGTATTTTCTGGCCGTCCCATCTCGTTACCTGCATGTCTAAAAGCCTGCCTGATGCCAGTATGTAATGAAAGCAGGTTCCTGGGTTTCACGATTGACTGCAATCTGAACTGGAAGAGCCATGTCGACAAGCTTTGCGATAGACTGAGTGGTGCTATCTTTGCGACAAGAAAATTAAAACCACTTATCTTTGCCGACGCTCTGAGGCAAGTCTATTTCACCAACTTACACTCCCTGATTAAGACATCAGGGAGTGTAAGTTGGTGGCACTCTAATTTGGGGTAACACGGATGCCAACAGAGTATTCATTTTGCAAAAACGCGCGTTACGTACTCTTGTCGGGGTGAAAGCTAGACACTCGTGCTTGGATTTGTTTGTAACGCAGCATATACTGACGAACTTCTAGGTCTATTTATATGAGCTGTTGACATTCATAAGATGCAACTTAAGGAATTTTCAGTATATGAAAAACAGTAAGCGCACGCATGTAGTAGGTCGCCTCAACGCGGTACCTCGTCGCATGGCTCTTGCAGAGAAGAACCCACGAGTTATTGGCCCCACCTACTACAACAATCTACTACCCCAAGCGATAAAAGACGTACAATCTGACGAAACATTCAACGAGGTCAGCTGAAAAACCTTTTGTTGGAAAAAGCTTATTATTGTATTGAAGAATTTTTGAATGATGACTTCGGATGACTTATTAATTATTTATTTGTATTTTTGAAGGAATTATTTTATTTTTATTATTTTATCTGACATGTGAATTTTTTTTTGACTTAATATTTGTTTTTAATTTGTTATTTTTATTCGGTTTTGACATTCTGTTTATTGTATTTATTGTAATTTGTATGATCATTTTGACGCTCATAATGCAAATTCTTATATGTGACATCAAATATAATGTATATTGTAATGTTGTATTATGAAATAAATTAATCTAATATAATCTAATCATGTGTCATCCCAATACATGTTTTTTACGCGGACGATAACGTAAATTTAAAGTGGCAACTCGTGGTAGACGTACAGAAGATAAAACCTAACAACTTCACGAGTTTTGTAAAAAGGATTCACAAAAAATATAACGTGAACAACCAAAAAATATCATTAAAATTGCCTGGGGGGCTAGCCAAAAGCGTGTTGCTTTTGGCTAGTTTCTTTTGTTGCGACCATGTCAAATTTAAAAATGTATGGAACTGGCATCAAATGTCAACTAGATTAGACGAGTGCTAATGTCATCCCCGTACATTTTCTACATTTGACATGTCGACACGAAAGTAGCGTGTTGCTCTCGGCTAGGGCCCCTGTTCTATTTTTTTTTTATATAGGACTAGACAGTCATTTGATCGCAATCGCTCCTGATGGTAAGTGACGATGCGATCTATGATGGTACATGTCTGCCTAGTAAATGCCTATTCACTCTTGTCTTGAAGAGACCCAGATTGTATTGGTTCGGAAACACATGCGCGGGCAGCGAGTTCCACTCCTTCGCTGTTCGCATTATGAAGGAGTCCGCAAAACGTTTTGTGCGAATGGCTGGAATATCCACAACGTGCGGGTGGAAGGCTAATGTGCGTCTTGTGCTCCGATGGTGAAAAGGAGATGGCGGAACCAACTCATGCAGTTCGCTCGCACACTCCCCGAAATAAAGTCTGTAAAACACTGACAGGCTAGCAACGCTGCGCCAGTGTTCAAGATCCCGCAGCCCGGCAGAGAGAGCCGGATCATTTATGAGCCTTACGGCGCGTGACTCCACCGAGTCTAGAGCAGCAAGCTGGTATTTAGCGGATCCACCCCAGAGATGGCAGCAGTACTCCATACATGGCCGGATTTGCGCTTTATATAACTGGAGCAGCTGCGCCGATGTGAAATACCACCTAACCTTTGATAGGATGCCAAGCTTTTTGGCAACCAATTTATACCAAGGACAAAAAATGAAAAGCTGAATGCAGTGTTAAAGTAAAGTAAAAGTAAAAAATATCTTTATTCATATAGACTTATGAAAAGTACTTATGACAAGTCAAATACAAAAAAAAGCAAAAATATACTAAAAATAAACATGCATAAAATAATACTATGATAGTAAATATCATAATTAAACATAATGTGACTCTACCAGTGCCTGTGTTGTTCTTCTGTAGGAAAGTGTGGAAACCTTTTTTTACCACACTAATGTTTGTCCTCGGTGGCGGTGATATCAAACCCACTACCTTCGGTGTAATGCAGATTTGCTACCGTTCGTCGACTGATTTGTGATTTATAAAATTAAATTTCCAGCCAGTCAGCGGTGACCTGACCTGAACTAGGCTAGACTAGAAATATTTTCCAACGAAATTGCTAGCTCCCCTCTAGTTTAGGTAATTAACTTGATATAAGAGATTCTAATAAGGCCCCAGGCCAGTAATAAATTGCGAAAATAATTTATTTACTGAAATCACGTCATAATTTACGAGTTACTCACCAAATATAAAACAAAATGAGATCACAAACGATAGCATTGTACAATATTTTAATCAACGTTCAAAACACCTGCTTAGCTAGCTACAAAACAAAACACTGAGGAGGATAATGCAGTAAAAGCAAGATCGTTTAATTACTACTAATATGAATGACAATTAGTAAAGAAAATGTCGTTAAACTAATCGATTCAGTAATTATTGAGATGCTGCACTCGGTGAAACTTAATGATTTACACTTATAAAATGCAGTAAAATAAAAATTACGAGTTTATAATTTTACTAAACCGCTCTCCTTTACCCTTATGAATTGCAATTACCTTTATAACAAAACTATTATCAACGCAAGAAAATGCATACTTGTGTAAAATGGAGGTTGGTGGAATACGAATAAACAGTGAACTTCAATTACAGTACCTCAAAAACGAATGAAGAAATTGCAACTCCAAAACGTGACGTTTCCACTAAACAGTAATTACTTAAGTCTATACAAAGGTAACTTATTTTAACTGAGGAGAATAACAACCAATCAGTAAATTTTAATGAACTAAGCACACATTTTTTATAGATTTACATTTTTTTTATTCATCTTATCCAAACCATTAAAAATGTGTTTTTTATGCATGTAATCTATTAGTACCTCTACAACCTAAATAAATACATTCCTATCTGATGACATTAGGAATGTAGTTTAATACAAACTACTACAAACGTGCTGGCACAAAAACACAGTATCATCTTAGTTAATTATTTGTGAATACCTAGTTATTTTCGAAATAAGTATTCACAATATTGTCAGCTGATGGCAAACCAAGCCCGTATATATTTATCATCTGTCATTGCCGTATTAAAATACAATAAATTACTTACTTCGACCAACAACCGTGCAAATACTTGTCAGCCATTCACGCGTACTACCATACAAATCATACAAAGACAGCAGCTGTTAGCAAAATTGTAGCAGTTTGACTACTTAACTTAGGAGCGGTTATTTTTTGCAAGATGTTCTTAACCTTAATGCTATTGACTGAGGGGTGATAATGACCGCATTAATGTAAAGGCGAGTTTAATGCTGGGCGCGTGGCGGGCGCGTGTTACCACCTGTCTGGTGGCAGTGTGTACACCCCTTCAGTTCACATTCATACGGCGGAAGTGGTATGAATGAATAATCCTTTACGACCATCGTATGGGCATGTAGTTGTCAAAACGGACAAAAGGGTATTTTGTTAAAATTTTAGTTTTTTTGTGGAAATTATCGATAACTAATGACAGTTACAGTTAATTCGAACCTATTGAAAGTTATATCTAAACTCTTTTGGATTTAGAGCGATACCAGGCCATCAGGCAATATCCCCGAGGTTTACAATTGCCAAAGGGCTGATAATGAACGTGTCGGACCACAATACTGGAGGTCTACTTCGTACCAACATTTGCCAAGGTTAGAGAAACTTTGAAAGGTTTTTTCCGTAAAAACGATTGTGATGTGTAAATAAATGATGATGCTTGAAATACCAAAAAAAACTGATTTTGAACTCTCAAGGCCCGTATTCTGAAACAAAATCTGTATTTGAGTCAAGATCTGAGTGACGTTTTTGTATAAACTGACGTTTTGAAATCTCTACTCAAGTACGGATCAGTGCTTGAATAGTTTTTTACATTCTAGTTCAGGTACTATACTATTAAACATCCGAACCAGCGAAACAAACATTAATCAATGAAGGGAAAGTACAAGTTTACCTAATTTGTTAAAAATACCTGATTCAACAACATGACAAAAAGATAACATTCGCTCATCCCTATGAACCAACCTCATCAAACAACTTAATCAAATTCAAATTAGTATAAAAAACCTTTACAAGTGTAAATAAAGTTATCTGCGCCCCTAGCTTAGCTGGGCCGTGAAGCGAACCAATATGCGCATAGTAATCCGCGCAAGAGTACCTACTCGACATAATGGAGTGGCGGCTGGAATGCGCATGGGCACCCTTCGAGAGACGTAGGGTTGGCAAAGGTGACTTTTTTAATTCTATTCTGCAGTATTAAGGCTATTCATATCTCTCCCGTGTACGTCCAGAAGAAATACGTCAAAATATGTTTTGGCGGAATATGGCTTTGGTTCAATTTATATTTTTTGTAATATCTCAATTGTACACCTATTCGCAAATGAATCACTTTGACTTTGATGTTTGCCTTAGTATCTACATTTAAAATCTTAGTCATTTTTAGCATCCAAATTGTAATTATGTTCTCATCTCTCAAAGGGGTACATTAATTGTATATTTTTTATATGGTTAGTTAATAAATGATTATGAGAATGATCCACACTACCCATTGTTTTTAAGGATAATCTTAGAGGCGCGGTCTCCGAATAATGCAATCCGTTAACTCATTATTATTTTAAACTTTTTTTCTCCCTGCCTTATTCTACCACCTCATAGGGCCTGTAGCAACGCCCGAGCTCCAAAATAGCAAAGGGGTGAGAAGTTTTCTTCACTCTTTGCTTTGGAATGTTTAAAGCGCATATTTGACACGTAGAACGATGGATAACACCATCAAAATGAGATTACCCTTTTTCTAATACTTGCTTAAAGAATAGAAACTAAAATATGTACACTTGTACATAGTTAGATATCAAACTCGACTTGAAACAGTGAACTTTTCTACTCGTATAGGTATTTAGAAAAAACCCATTACATTGTAAAATGTGAAATAACACAATTGCATTTATTCCATTTCCAGCAATCGTAAATAAAGCTCTAGTTAGAGGGAAATACTAAATCCCATTTAGGGACTCAATCGAAATACCGGCAGATGTCAGCCCTAGCGTCGCGTGCGCAATCCGCTAAGCCCATTGTGATTACACACGCCACGTCACAACACCCCAAATGATGCACTTGAAAAGTGTGATAAAATGGATTGTTAATTTTTTTTATTTAAAAAGTATTTACTTATAAAAATACGATTTCTGTGAAACGTTAGGCATTGAGTTTTACCCCACCTGCATTTCTTCAAGGTTGGCAACAAACTGCGAATACAAATCGAATGTCATTTGTTAACATTTTTTTTACATACCTTCGCAATTTTTCTTGAAACCGCTTGATGTTTTTTTTATACAAAAAAGATAAGAATTTTTATAAAATAAACAGTGAGGTTGTGGCTGAAGTAATAACATTTTTTTGTTTTGTGTGTGTGAAAGAGTATTTCGTGACCCAACTCGATTGTCACAAAGCCAAAGATGCAAAAAAAAAATTAAGTATGATTTCACAAAGTAAATAAATAAATCGATATTTATAAATATAAATTATAAATGAATAGATTTTTGTTTGCAATATGTTTCAAATGGAACACCAACCACGTAGGTGGGAGATATACTCGTACATGGATATTCCTAAATCTTAATATACTCGTATCTAGGTATCTCAAAACGACCGTAAACGTATATTTTAATCGAGACCTAACTTACCACAATATGCATTGAATAAATAAATTATGAATTATCGTATCTTCGTTATGTAGATACTAATCTCATCTCGGTTGACTTTCCACGCAAATGATTTTGAAGATATGCTTTTTACATGATTTTTTAGTATACGTCAAAAAACCTACGTGCATTGGGTGGGAATTACAATTTTAGTACTTATATTTTTTGTCTTAGAACAAAACAAAAAGTCGAGCTCTAAATCGGATATCAAAGAGTGATAACAATAATAATCGGTTGGATTTGCGGCATTTGCGCGAATAAAGGCCCTTTGCCCTGGATAACATATGGACAGGGGGCGCACCCCGGCGGTGCCCAGGGGTGGTCCACGCGCAGAGGGGCGCAAGTAATAATTGATTTTTGGACACATTTCGATGACCCGTAATTGATTTTTAAAAGGTTTTGGTGTTTAAGAGCTTTACAGTTCTACTGATCGTTTTATTAAGAGTAGACTTAAATCTTTAAAAACTTTTAATTTACCTTTTTAAGGAGGGAGGTGGAAAATGGTACATACACATTACTAAATGATTAATGTTTTCAGTTGTTTAGAATTTTTTACGTGTAAATAATTAATTTGATAATAACGGACGCATATTATTTGTTTTAAGAATCAAAAGGTAATATTAACGAGATAAGACGGCAAACGAATATTTCTGAACAAATTTTAAATATATCAAATGTATGTAGAATTATAGACTTTTTGAAAAAAAACCTCAAGAACCAGTAAAAAATAACAAACATTAACTCATACCGCTCAAAAAAATTTATAGCGTACGTATTTTAAAATTACGCAAACCTATAACTGCCTAAAAAAATAGTGGTCACTTTCTATGCCAATTTAGAGTTTCTCAACCTTCAAAATCATTCTTGAGTGTGAATCATAAGCACTCTGCAACGAATAGGCTAAAAGGTCGGAGTTGAGTATTACAAAGTCAACAATAATTACTATAAGAGTACTAGCATTACGGTCCACCCCACCTCTCACATTACGTGACAAGTCCCCACGTCTGGCATAAAACACAGAATCACTTTCCGCCATATTTGGCATCCGACACCTCTTCGGCCACAGATGGCGAAGCTGTCAATCGGCATAATTACAGGATTAGGGCCCTAATCACAAGTTGCGCTGAGTGGTGGGACGCCCCAACAAATGTTACATTGGGTGACGAATCGGTGACTTGGTGAAAGATGGAAAGCCCAGAATTAATGTTATTGGGTAGAAAAGGCAAAATGTAACAGGTTGTCTAGTCAGTGAAAACAACGATTTGATAGGATTCTGTCGTTAAACTTCATTACCACTCCAAATATCAATTAAAAACCAATTACTTACTTATTTTGTTTTGTAAAAGGTCTATAGCCGTAATTAAACTGCCCGGTTGAAGTCAAATACCTTCTCCTTTTATAAAAGTAATATAACATACTATATGTACATTTTGATCAGAACAAAACTTTAGTCATCTTAGGCCTGGGTCCGTATAACTATCTCTTAAAGCCAGCCAAGTTAATTTCCTAAACTGAGCGTAGCGAGTGATTTTCTAATATGATCTTCCATTTTCAGCCAGTCAGCGGTTACCTGTCAATAATGCATCCTCTAGGCCAGATATTTACTGACGAAACAGCTCGCTACACTCAGATTAGGATATTAACTTGACTGGCTATAAGAGATGGTAATACGGCCCCAGTATCCTAGAATCGTACTCAAAGCACTGATCTGTTCTTGAGTAGAGATTGCAAAACGTCGTTCATACAAACACGTCACTCAGATCTATATTCAACTAAAGATTTTGTTATAGAATACGGGCCTAAATGTTCCACTTACTTCAACTCTGTCAAATGTTGTTAGGTGGACCTCGACAATATTCAGGCAAGGGTAACGGCATTGTTACCTAAGCATAGGTAAGGGGCAGACCAGCAGATGTGACACAGACTGAGATGAAGTCCCACTTTTGTAAATAAATTAGATGAAATGAATGATACATTTCTACTTTTTTGACGTTTAACGGTAATTACCCATATCGAAGTTACACGAACTTGCTGAGCTTAGTAACTTACTATTTATGACCCAGTGATGTCCCTTTCATCTATAAATGCGTCTGAAGAGGACATGAGTAATGAGAATTCCTACTTATAATAAAACTATGAGCAAGTTACCTATTAATTTGTATCATCTATCTATCATCATCTTAATTTAGCACATATTTTACCTGTGGCTAATGATAGCACAGCACTTACTAACATTTATGGGTATTATCAAAGTTGTTGTTAAAGTCAAATAGTATTACTCACTTTTAATTTTGCTATATTTCTATTTAATCATTGATACTTATATCCCAATCCCAATAAATACTTTTAAAATATTATCAAAACGCTGCCGCATTCAATTACGCTGATGCGCATAAAGCGTAAGCGAACGCTCAGTCTAAAACATCGCAAACTATGAAACGCTCAAAATGTCCTATCTCTAATGGCTTAATCTCATCTCGGAAAAATGTCAGGTAAAAACGAAACCAATATATTCGCCATCAAAGCCTCTAACGTGAAGTGGGAAAAAAATGGCCTTTTAAAAGCTAAAAGGTCCGTTTATCGTGGACGCAAACACTTAGTCGGATGTTAATTACTAAGTAGCCGGAGCGTCGTCAAAGGGAATGCATGAATACTTGTCGCCCGCTTTTAAAACCCGCGCGATTCTGGGAGAAACCGAAGGTAAACTAATTACTTCGCCTATATGAGTTTTTCACAAACGTTTGAGCCTTGTGTGGAAATTAGGAGGTTGTGTAAAGTTGTGTACCTGGTCTGGTATAAAGGTGCTTCCTTTTTTGGTCACGTTGTTCTCTTTTTAACCATTACTTCTAAGTTTCCGCTTGCACATGGATGCATAATTAAACACTCTTATCACAATAGGTCCTGCCCAAAGCGCCAAAGGTAGTAGTTAGGTTTATTTATCTATCTTTATTTATTACTTTCTGAAGCCCACAGGTAGCCATCACTCTAAATTGATGTCTTTGAAACAACCACAATTGCTAAATAAGGGTTACTAGCATCCCATGAAATGTGTATGTGTGTCCCATAGTATTGAACCCATAAGGGTTCAATACTAAATTTTCGTCGCTTTTTGTTGGGTAACATATTGTATTTTTTTGTAAATATACATAAAATAACAAATTACATAAGTTTTTTAACCTTACCTACACGACCTCGTCCGACCTTCTATTTATTTAGCCTGTCACGTGGCGATCAAAACGTATTACTTGGAAAAATCGGAATTTGTTTCACTAATTATTTTGAGGAAAATTGCTATTGCAAGTATTGTGAATACTCGTAGATATAAAAATGGCAAATTACAAAACCATTTAGGAGCAAAAACCTTATAATCCATGCTCAAAATTCGAAAACAAACAAAAAAAAACATCCGTATCCGTACTAAATCTCTGCACCCACCTTGTTTACCTAAACCAAACCGTCCACGTGACAATCCGGCGGCAGAGATGATTAGCTCGTTAACACTGTTAGTTAGCGCAATTACAATTACTGAACTTGACCTACGCCAAGGGTCGGTGCTCATACCCACTATGCAAATAAGAAGCCCGGGTTTCTTTGAGACGGGCCGGAGGGGTCACAGGCGCAACGTGCCGTGCCGTGTAAATCGTCCTTTTTAATGTTTGTGTGCGAATGAGATTGGAATCAGTTTGATTTAGCGCCAAATATTTCTTTAATTTTTACTTTAGTCATATCCTACAGAATATTATATTTTATCATAATCACACATAGTGTACTGCCTTATGCACTGTTTTTTAAATAGTTAACATGGTAGAGTAAATATTTTTTTAAGAAAATCAAGTCACTGGCCACTGGGACAACATTTAGAAGAAAGTAACAACAAAATTTTTTTTTTTGCGATTATCTTTATTTTCATTTTGTAAATATCTTTTGCCTGTTAATTTCTATAAATTACTTATTTTAAAACTGGTGTTATTTTAGAAATGTGGCGATTTTCGTTATATTCGAACTTTAAATTTGAGTGATTTTTTTCTGCTAGCAGGGTTTATGCAGATAGGTATGCACTTAGTTGATACGTTATTTCTTTGATTGTTTCTCATATCTTAAGATATAAAACTATAAAAATTCGTATTTCAGACCTTATAAATACTTAATACAAATGAAAATTCATTTACTAAACCAATTCTTTGCAACAACTTACTACTTTATAAACTTCCTCCCTTTTCGTGTTTTTGTTACTTGGACTACATGAACCAATAGTTTAAGATTTCTAAACAGCCATTTTCATCCATATAAAATAACTAAGTATATGATTTACTTAACCATCTTTTGTCACTGAACCCAAAGCTACACATTCCTCAAAAGCTCTAATAGTTTTTTATTACCCAACAGCGGAAGGAGCGTTTAAAAAATTAAAACCTGAGCCAGGCGGGAGCAGCGGGGGCAACGGGGGCTCCTCGGCTCTCTCACCGTCCCTGGGCCCGCAGCACGCCGGGCACACGCCCACCACCGCCTCGTGCCCAACGCCTGCGCGCCGGCGGCACAGGACCACCTTCACACAGGTAACTAACTCGCAAAGCACCGATGCAGGTGGCTCATCAGCTCTCTGGCCGTCCCTGGGCCCGCAGCACGCTGAGCACACGCCCACCACCACCTTGTGCCTAACGCCTGCGCGCCAGAGGCACAGGACTACCTTCACACAGGTAACTAACTCGCACAGCAAAGATGCAGGTGACTTATCAGCTCTGTTACTGTTCCTGGACCTGCAACACGCCGGACACACGCTCACCACCGCCTCGTGCCGGACGCCTGCGCGCCAGAGACACAGAACCACCCTCACCCAGGTAACTAACTCGCACAGCACAGATGTAGGTGGCTCATCAGATCTGTTGCCGTCCCTGGGCCCGCAACACGCTAGGCACACGCTCACCACCTTCCTCGTGCCGGACGCCTGCGCGCTGGAGGCACAGGACCACCTTCACACGGGTAACTAACTCGCACAGCACAGATGCAGGTGGCTCATCAGCTCTCTTGCCGTCCCTGGACCCGCAACACGCCGGGCACACGCTCAGCACCACCTCTTGCCGGACGCCTGCGCGCCGGAGGCACAGGACCACCTTCACACAGGTAACTAACTCGCACAGCACAGATGCAGGTGGCTCATCAGCTCTCTTGCCGTCCCTGGGCCCGCAACACGCCAAGCACACGCTCACCACCACCTCTTGCCGGACGCCTGCACGCCGGAGGCACAGGACCACCTTCACACAGGTAACTAACTCGCACAGCACAGATGCAGGTGGCTCATCAGCTCACTTGCCGTCCCTGGGCCCGCAACACGCCAGGCACACGCTCACCACTTTCTCGTGCCGGACGCCTGCGCGCCGGAGGCACAGAACCACTTTCACACAGGTAACTAGCTCGCACAGCACAGAAGCAAGTGGCTATCAGTTCTCTTGTAATTGGCATAATTTTGATTATTTCACACAGACAGGTCTTTTTCAATGACCTCGAAAACGGAGTAAGAAAAATACATTTCTACGTTGTGGTCTGCAGTGCCAGAATGCCATTGAATCCGGCGTCTAGTTCGATCATGCTTAACCAGCTAAATGTAGTGCTCAATTAGCTACTATAATCCCTGAAGATTGGTTAATATCGTTGATTGAGTACCAAGACCGTTCCCTGGCGATCTGCAGTCAGCTAACCACAGCAAACCAAATTCTACCCTATTCGGTCTTTTCCTATTTTCTGCTGAAGTTACAAGATTTATTCTACCATCTAATCATAACAAAGCCTACGCTTCATAGGTAAAAGTAGGAAGATGCACAATTTTAAAATGTTTGGTAACTCCTAAAAACAGTATCAAAACGATCACAGTTACAAGTCAACATTTCATAAGCATTAAAAGAAGTAATCGCTTTAATGATAATAGTACTACAATAATCAAGTAAATTAAAATATTTAAGAATCTAGGTTGATTAAAATGAGGTACTATCACATACCATGCGACCACGTAAAAACATGGTTTGTTATAATTCTGAAGATGGTTAACCACCTAAAATACTGAAGATTATTTTAGTTACCCAGATGCAAACCGGCGCAGCATGACGTAGGCAAACTTGCGGTCAAATATTAAATGAACAGACCCAGTCCAAACGCCTAAAGCATTAATTTGTATTGTCACAGGAACAACTAGCAGAATTAGAAGCCGCTTTCGCGAAATCCCACTACCCCGACATATACTGCCGGGAGGAGCTCGCGCGGACAACGAAACTCAACGAGGCGAGGATACAGGTAATATAACTTCTATGCTGGTTTTTATTGTTAGGTACACACACACGACAGAATCACGAGGGAACCTACGCACGAATTAGTTTTCTGATTTGGTTTACAAAATTATACTAGTTAAATAAGTAGCTGTATTAAGTATGTAATCCTCGGTATCCTTTTGTAGAGTTAAATCAAGCAGTTTATTGAGGCCTTTCATCATAGTTTGACTATACTGAAAGAGGCTGAGCGCTTCGCTGCTTGTGCAAGTGAATAAAAATGGTCATAAGAATAGTTTCCACCTAATAAATACAAAGTCAAAATAAAAAATAAAGATGTTTTTAAAGTATAATGCAATGCAACAATACTTTAGGTTAAAATATGTCAAGGAAGGACATATATTTTGGGAACTCTTCAAATTATGAGACAGAACGGCGACATAATTAAAAGCTATAGAGCACAACTTTTGATAGTGGCTGCAGCATACAGACAAATTTGCTATCAATACTTAATAAAAAATGCAACCAATAATTATTTTGTTGTGAGTGTAACTGTACATTTAATAAAAAAGAGAAATAATGAGTTTTCGATAATTTGACAATTCAGTTTACGACGGCAAAGTGGGCAGAATTTGTACGCCAAGCAAAGTATCTTTTCGCAAATTACTGCTCTGTTGTGTAGCTGCTTAGACCGAACACCATATTGATAAAATCTGTCATATGCCAACACGCTCAGTACGATCGGCTCGCCTTCGGAATTGTCCAAATATCAATGATGCGCGAATACTCGCGTAACACAATTTGGTGTGTAGGCCCGAGGCGATTGAATTAAAGCGCCATCTGTCGCCGGCCGTATGAATACGAAATGCGCGACTCGCGACGGATCTTTATCTCAGTTTTAAAACGCTCAATCCCTGGAGGCTGCCTATTGATTTGTCCCCGGAGCACCTAATTTGGAGCTTTAAATATTCTATTTTGAAATATGAGTGACGATTTTCTATTACAACATCGAACAGGGTTAGGCTATCGCTTACAAGAAAGATGACATAATATGTCAACAAATGTAAAATTTATCAAAAACGAATGAAGTTTTGATTTTAGTTGATGTTATGCACCTGCATAACATCAACTAAATGTCGGTCTCTACCTAGATACCGACATGATTAGCGTTTAGAATTACCACCAAGGTCAACAATCTATTTTAAGGGAAATGTCACGTTCCAACAATAAAGACTGCTATTTTATTTTTCGAGCACATGAGCGCGATGTTTTATTCATCATCGCTCCATCGTAGACAATTACTCTTTTCTTTCAAGAGCAATGAGTGACAAAGTTCTGCTGAGAAAATGAAAGGTTCCACGAAACGACATTACGGGTACATACGTAGCACGGTTAAAAGGTTGTGAAATGGTGGATGTGTGCAGCGTGTGCGGGTACACGCGCCGTGGGAGGCTATTAACGTTTAGACGACGCTACATAAGAATGTAAACGTTAAAGACGACAGAGACGTCGTCGGCTCCCTCCTTCGAGAGGAAATTTCGATATAAAAATACGAGCGCCGGCGGGCGCGGGTGCGGGGCGCGGGGCGGGTGGCCCCTGAGGCATTGCAATCCCATCAAATGGATCCATAACGAAGTTAGCCGCTCATCCTCCCCGCGCGCCCCTACATTGTCTCTGCCCTCAAATGAATTCTACAATTGGAAATAAGAAAATGTTTTGTCGGATCCTGTGCTTTTTCAGCTTAAAGGCGACCGTTTTCTGAGGATAACGGCGCGCTCGTAGGAAAATAGGCGATAGCTTTTGTCGAGCCTTCGAGAGGGATCTTTAGTGAATTAAGTTTAATCCCTCTTTAAGTTGTTGCTTATGGATTCTCGTAAACGGTTTGCATTTGAATATCTATTTGTAAATACAGTTACATATTTTATTTCATGGGCCAGTAGGTAGGTACCTACTACTTATTATTTAGACGCGTGCTGAAAAATGTATTATCTATGTAGGTAGCTTTAATTAATAAAGGATAATAGTAATGTTTAAAATATTTCCAAAATAACTAACGTTTTTTTAATAAGGTACACCCGACGCTGTTAGTTTAATAGCAGAAATACTTTCAATAACCGTACGAAAAAAGGTTCTTGCATACAATTATTTGATCAGCATAACGTTTACAAGAAAATGCCTTTTATTGTTAATAAGAAAAAA
The DNA here is from genome assembly GCA_947369235.1 of Udea olivalis. NCBI lineage: Eukaryota > Metazoa > Arthropoda > Insecta > Lepidoptera > Crambidae > Udea > Udea olivalis. The sequence continues at coordinate 3,737,151 of OX376354.1, read as the reverse complement.
AGGAGCATCATTTGCTTTTGTTCTATTGATTTACTCAATATTTATTAGATACCCAAATATCAAAAAAGACATCAACGAGAGTAAATCCCAATCAAAATATGTCTCAACAAAAAATCCCATTGATTCTTGACAAAATGTTTTGTCCGGTAATTCCGATCAAGGTAATTACTTTGTTCACAAGGACGCGTAGCCGGCCAGTTTTCTCGGGGAGGACTATTGTCCAAACTACTGAACATTGTACACTGCAAATAAATAAACTAAATATACGTAGTACGTATTCCGTTTTTTGCCTTCCAAAAATATCAATATGGTGCACTAATGTTGTTGGAGGTTAATTACAATATTGTTGAACTATCACTACAACTATGACTGGGTATAATCAGCTATTATTAACCGAGCTAGGAAACTTTTTAACTAGCTTTTCAAAAAGTTGGTTGGCAAATGGGATGAAAAGCATTAGTTGAATGATAGTTGAGGATAAACGAATACCCACCCATGTAGAGCCAAATTAACACAAGGGTTGTATCCACTATACTACTATATAGACCTTTTAAAGCCTCATCACATAAAAGAAGAACAGCTATGGCTACATTCTAATAAGAATTATTAGTTTTGTTGAAAACAACATGTTCAATTAATATTTTTAATGTGAAAATTCGTCAATTCTTATAAAAACTTAAAAGTGCAAATCTAAAAAACAGTTGAGTTTGCTATGGTGTTTTATAGTAAAATCAGTCACAAATGATGTAAACTACCCCCTCTTCAAGGATATACGTCAACCCTCATCAACGTCAATAGGGTGATATTCATTTTTAGGTTTTACATAGCCTATACTAGGGGTACAAGACAACTACTAATTAAAACATTCAACGCACCAAACCTCAAATAAAAAAAACTAGCATACTCCCTCATGGAGGTGGTAGAGGGGCACACGGCATGGGGTGGGCGAGGGTGTATTGCCTATTCGGCGCGTGCGTGGGCGGGGCTCTAATCAGCTGTAATCACCATATCAAACAGTGCGCTCTTCCCGCTGACAACAACGTCATTAGCTGATGCCCCCAACATTGTTTGCCTTTTTAAAAGTAGGCATTGAAAGGATTCACTCGTAATTTGGTTGGGTATGTATCAATATTATGATTTAGACGTTATTTATCGTTTGTATAAAGCAAATAAGGGTTTCTCAGTACTTTTTAACCGCAATATTCATAAAAAAATAAAACCGTCTCAAACTGGTAGTAATTTTTTTACCAAGCTTTTTAGTTTTTTTTGTTAATTTGAAATGTGTGTATTGTACCTTTAGAGAGCATTCTTAATTCTTCTTACTAAATTAATTACTGATTTTGAGTGACATAATTAGGAAGCGATTGCTTAATCAGCTCTCTTGGAGCCGACATAAAACTCAGTGCGAACTAGCTTAAACAACATCGCCGCGCCATTAAGATAAAAAGAAAAAAATCCCCATCATTGCTATTTACTATACAAGGTATATGAAAAACTCAATAAAAAGTAAGTACTTGTGACGCATCGTGAAATCGTTAGTTTGGTTTTATAAGAACGGTTGCTTAATTGTTGTATTTTTACTGCAGTAAATAGTAATAGAACCGAAGTTTCACAATAAGTTGTTCTACTTATGCAAAAAAATAATGGCAGTATGGCTGGAAAACAAAACTTTCGAGGAAACCGAGAAACTACCAGAATAGATGACCAAATCATGGAATTAACGTGCAACAAAACCATGATTAGTAGAGGCTGTGATCGCAGCCCGCGAGCCCAAGATACGTCGGAGGGCTAATACAAAAAATATATTAATAGACAAAAAAATAAATAAAATATTAGAAAATAGAAGGATACCAAATAAATATGCATACACTCTCTTCTTTACCTACACATATACACAGAACTCACGTACACACATACATGCACTTTAACATACTCGCGCGCGTGGCATAGAGGCATGTATTTCAAGTTTGTTTTAAATGTACACTTCATTACCTCATTAAACTCATTAATTGTTATGCTGTAATTAGAGAACGGTGCCTCCTGCCCCTGTCACGGGCTTTCTTAAGCCTAAAAGAAGGCTCCAGCCTTCGCAGTGTTAAAAATTTTGTTCAAAGATTTTTAAATTTATTATTATGATAGTGTAAAAAGTGTTAACCTAGGAAGGAACAAAACCAGCCCAGTGTGTTTAGGTGTTTTCCTAACAACTTAATATGTTATCTTACTTTGGTAAAGTAATGTTACACAATAATGAAACATATAATTTTGCTACTGTCAGACTGATCAGCGTTAAAAACTGTTTCCATACTGATATTTAAAAGTACATTTTATAGGAGAAACGATAGTACCACTCAGTCTGAGTGGTACTAATCAATAAACTTATTTGAACAGTAAATGAGCTATGTTAAAATGGTGCTGTCAAGTGCTTAAACCTGTCTGCATGTCTATGACATAATATCCACATCTTATCACTAATATCACATATCATATCTTTGCACACAAATATAAAACAAACTACAAATAAATTTTAATTAAGCTGTTTGTACTTCAATCATTATAGCAATTTCAATTGCTCAGGTGTGGTTTCAAAATCGCCGCGCAAAATACCGCAAGCAAGAGAAGCAGCTGCAGAAGGCGCTGGCGCCGGCCGTGCTGCCCGGCTGCAACGGCATGATGCGCAACATCCAGGGCTACCGGGGCTACCAGCCCTACCCCCACCCGAACACCATCAACCGGTATCCTCAGGTGAGCAGGATAAGCCTCTCTTTCCAGGTTCTCTTCCAAGATTTTAAGAGAGGCGGCGGATTCCACCTCTTGTAACTAAGCTGCCTATTCTGGACGTAAATGCCTCCTCACAGGATAGCATTGCTGTGTAACACTGCTTTGGCAGTGCTGTGTTTTTGCTGGTGCGTAAGGTGGCCGATATACTCATCGAAGAGCAGGTGTTTGGTCAGCTGGGGAACTTAATTCTTCTCGCTGATTGTCAAAAGCTTCCCTTAGCTATAAATGGTCGGCAAAGCTCTGGTTTGCACGTACGTACTCATAAGCTCATCGCTTTTATTTTAAGTAAATAAACAATGAAAAAAAAAAGAATAAAGCCCAATAGTCATGTTTTCGGTCTGCCATGGATATAGCCTTAACTTCTTCTATCACTATACTTCAGGATACGAGTACTCTCCTATAAGAGCAGCTCAAATAAGTCAGTAACAAACCCCTAACCACGCAAAGATTTGAATGTGGTTGTCACAGACTTATAACTAAGTATACCAAAATATGACTAAATACTTGAATATATTGACACCCAGATCTATTTCTAGGGTAAGTATTGACCCCACAAACCTTGCTTTTATAAGCAAATATCTATCTCAGTGAATCGCCAGCGATCCATTTAAACTGAGGCGGGGTTGTTGAAAACCTCTGTATTAGCATTTAACCTGAGATTAATATATTCCGATGCCGCGACGCAAAGCTCGAAAGCCCGCATCTCGTCTCGTTACCGCCGACGCATTCGACCGCAATTTGTCGGCCATAACGCGCGCGCTAATCAAGGCGGTGATTACGCCGTAATACGATTCGCCCGCGGCCGCGCGGCTAAATAATGAAAATACCTGATGACCAGTCGTCACCGATGTATCGATATATTTTAAACATACTGATTTTAAATGGTTAACACTATTTAACTAGAGGTGAGACACAGCGGTTTCTAATTGTGGTGTGTCAGTATCTATAAATAAATAAATAAATAAATAAATAAATATCCCTGGACATTATTCCACACAGCGCCATCTAGCCCCAAAGTAAGCTAATTAAAGCTTGTGTTATGGGATACTAGACAACGGATAAACATACTTAAATACATTTTCTTTTGTAAATACATACTTATTATACATAGGAGACACCCAGACCAGTACAAACAGACATGTTCATGCACACAAATGTTTGTACTGTGCGGGGATCGAACCCGCGACCTCTGGTGTAGTAGCCAACTTCTTAACCATTACACCAAGTCGGTCGTCAAAAATCTATATAGATTATACGAGCTTTTAAACGCGCCAACGCTCGTACGTGTTACGCGCGTGGCAAAAGACGCGCCCGTATGCGCCTACATATGCTTTGAAGAACGAGCTTATACTTAAGTATAATAAAAGTCTTGTTTGAAACCGCTCTAAGCACCGTTCGCCTCACGGAAAACCACAGATTTTTTCCAAATAACACTTAAATCATTATTGTGTTACCTATGATGTTATTCATAGCTTATCGTAGAGCTGATGAGTCTGAAGTCTAATCAGTTTACCACCAGGCGCTTTCAGAAAAAAATTACAGGATAAAGTCCTTGTTGACGAAGATTCGACTGCGCTTGCTACATACATCTAGATTTCACGGACAACAATTAGCCTAAACTTATTATCCCAGGTGGCTCTCTATACTTACATCAATAGATGGTAAGTCACAGGTTTTTGTGGTAGTTCAGGTGTCATAATATTTTTATCAGAAGTGCTATCTATATTGCGGTATGTTTAAAAGGTGTTAGAAAATAAATTGCTTTTAATTTTGTGTCAGGTTAACACCATCATGATTTGTCAGATTGATGTCCTATTTTTATTTAATTATTCTTATAAATTCATCAAAACAATCGGTCTTTCTTGGTTGATCGCTTATTTTTTCAATAAAATTATAAAAATGCAGTGTTATAAAGGCGTACACCGAGCTGACGGTCACCGAGCTGACCGTCAGCTCGGTGACCTAACGTAATTGTCATATTATCGGCCGCCGCTATTCCATTACCGAAGTGTTAATGGCAAAACGATGGCGCGTTAATGCGCCGATTAATATAAAAGCCGACGAAAAATTGGTCGCTAACCAACGCCCGGCACAATGAGCTCCCGTTCTATTTATGGCCTGAGGCCGCAGCCAAGAGGGACACACGAATAAGTTACAACATGTCAAGAACTTTAAAATGTACGAGGGGCATGCCAAAAGAAGTTAGATACTCTTTACTCATTTGATTGACACTGGCAAGTTATACACTATTTTATAGGCTGGTTATTTATTGATATATTTGAAAAAAGAACACACATTTTTTTATTTTTTTATTCGAATGAGCATAATTTTTCCGAGAATCTAGCAGGAATTCGCTTGCAGCAATGGAGCTCAGTCAACGTGATTTTCGCGCTTTGATTTATTATGACTATAAAAAGGGTTTAAAACCTCAAGACACACACAAGAAAACATTCGTGCCGTCGAAAAACTTATCAGCGAAAACCGACGAATTACGTATGTAGAGCTAGAGCGAGAACTGGGAATTGGATCAGCAGCAATGCAAATCATAATTCGTGATCACCTTTCTCTCCGTAAACGTTGTTCGAGATAGGTGCCGCATAAACATACCGATGAGCAGAAAGAAAGTCGGGTGTATTGGTGCCTATTCATGATAGATCAATTCGACGGTGGCGAGAAAAAAAACGTGTATGATATGCACAAAGCACACAAAACGGGTCATATTGCTACTGTAGTGCTAGAGGATCAAAGAACGTTGAACTCTGAATGGTATGTGACAGTTTGTGCACCAACATAAATATCAGCTTGGTGAACTTGAACTCAAAAAATGAGTCAATCCTTCCTCACCCACCATATTCACCTGATCTAGCGCCTTGTGATTTTTACCAGTTTCCAAAAATTAAAGAAATACTAAAGGGGAAAAGGTTCGAAAGCAAAGAAGGTGCACTGGCTGCCTATAGTTTTCTAATTGGTTCAAACGTATGGAAAAGTAAGAAAAGTGTGTGAGTGTGTGCTCAGGGTGAACACTTCGAGAAGATCGATACTTGTAGTAAAGAATCATTTTTATAATTTTTGAGTATCTAATTTCTTTTGGCAGCCCCTCGTATATGTCTGTGACTCGGTTAATTTAGGTTCCAGAGAAGCTTCCTTGCGTGGACGGACGCTTAAATTGTAGAATGAGCTCCGAGATATGGAGTTCAACAAATGGCTCAAAAATTTTCAAAGGGTCAGCAACGCGCTAGTGATGATCCTGGTGTTGCTTGCCCGCGTCCATCTGCTGCGGTAAACGCTTACCTTCCGGCGATCCGCGTGCTTGTGTTCACCTACGTAGTAAAAAAAACTGCGCTACTTCTTACTGCTCGAAACTAATTCGTGTCTTTGTCAGTGGCTGGCTGGCTGGCTGGTCTTCTATTGTTCGTGTCGAATCTTGAATCGAAATTCCCTTACTGCGAAATCACAAGGTTATATCCTGCTTTTTTGTTCATACAGCATCACGGGAGCTACGAAGAGCTTCAGAAGGACATATTCTCGCTGTCACAGATGGGCGGCGGGTCGTACCCCATGCCGCAAGGCTTCTCCATGGGCCACGGGGCCAACATGAGCGCTGTCGGCATGCGCCAAGATACCATGAGTAAGTACACTTTCCTTTATGACATTACTTTAAGTAACTTTATGGGGCAAGGTATATATTATTTCTACAAAATTCCAAAAACCATTTGTGAGTTACGAGTACCTTTACATAGATTCAAAAATCACATCAAAACAGCTTTATTAAAAAAAGTATATTATACTACAAAAGACTACCTGCCTGGGTGTAAGCTCTCTGTCGATGCGGGATTAAATAGCTCTATTGTAACAGTTGTTTTATTGTAATAGTTAATAGGTACCTAGTATGTACTGATTAATAATTTTTCTTTTTGAATTGTTGAACTAAACTTTTGTTTCATATTCTTTTATGGTTGTTTTCTTTTTCTCTTTGTTTTATATTCTTTTAGGTTTATTTGTATCAAAATGACACATTGTACTTTACTAACGCCTGTTGTAAACCCAAAACAAGTTTAAAAGATTAACTGCAGAGTTTTTCACCGGGTCTTCTCAGCAAGAAACAATTCCGACGCGGTGGTAGAGTCGCATTATGTCTGTTTACTGTGTATTTATATATCCATATTATTATGGTATTTATGTCTATTATTTAGTATATTTTGCTGTAAATTTGACGATTTGAAAGTAATGATACAGTCTATTTGCATAAAGTTATTTGAGTTTAACCAAAACGTAAGCGTAGAAGATAAGTACGAAGTGCTTTTGGTCCTGTAATTTTAAACAAGTTTCTAACATTAGGTACTTATTCAAATGCAATTGTCAAAGTCGACCCGAAAGCTCATCTAAACGTGTGACTTAAAAGGGCGCTAAATTTGCCATTTTGGATTTATTTATCCTTCCAAATTTAAAAAAAATACAGACATTGTACATCATTTTGCAACAAAGGTTTTTGATTAATCGTATGAGAAATGGGCACTTTTGCAGACCATATTATTGCAAACGACTTTCTTTATCTGTTTGACTCATCAAGTCATCAGTAGTGATTTTGTGTTTTAAATGTAGTACAGTGTGTGTATTATGACTGTGAGGACAGTATTTTAAATCGATTACCAGAAACCAGATCATAGTGTTAGTAAATAGTCAGAAACCAGTTTCTGACTATTTACTAACACTATGATCCTTGTTATACTAAAAAATCTTAATGTCGTAGTAAATCTCAAAGTACGTGTAGTCAACTTTCTAAAATGAATATTTCATAAACGCAACTTACATTTTAGTTCGACATGAACAAAAAGTGGTAGCCTGTCGAGGCGGGCGAGTCGAGGCAGCTTTCATCAAGTTTCTATTAGGTGCGTCAAGACAATTATAAAGTTGGCGCGGCGGACGATCGTTTTTATACAAATACCCCATGGATAATGAGAAAACTTGCCGCTAAGACCCGCAAGATGATATTGAAAAGGGAAAAAGTTAATTACGATTCCTTAACGTCGCTCTTCTATGTTTTATTGGCATTTAGTCCAAATATCACAGATTTTATTAGTTTAACATATTGAATTATGGCAAAAATGGAACATTGCTTACAGGGTATATATATGAACAAAAAAATGACCACTGACAGCCACTGACCCGTTTTATGAAATATATATATTTTTGGTGTAAAACTTTCTTGGTGCTGAGAATTTCCTTGGGAGAAAAAGGTTTGTGATCACCAAGCTGCGGTTGGCATGTGTAGTAGTAAAACTAATATCTTTAGCCTGGCCTGATTTATTTGTGAGTTGTGAAACAGTTCGTAACTTTTGCTTTAAAATGTAATTTTTTTAGTTTAATTTACTTTTTTGCTATAATTTATTTATTGCTATAAGATAATTTGTGAGAAAGGTGTTTGATTCATATTATTCTGAGTTGTGATGAAGACTGAATGTTAACAAAGCACTGTACCCTGTGGCTGTACCTGATTTAAATTTTAACAAAAATAATAATAAACATTTAAGTCAGACACGTAAACGTAGCTTCAAACTAATTAAAACTGCGAATTCGTGACCTACTTTCATACTAGAACATATACATATAGTTAATTCATTAGCATGTAAGTTGGTCTTCTGTAATTGGTGTAAGACGTAAGTTAGATAACTCGATGTGAGTACGCGCCGGAGATTACTAATCAAACCCGCCTCTCAAGACGATGACGACTTGCTACTGCCAACCTGTCACTAACGCATCAGTTAATGTTTTGTAATAAATAATTTACTATATTATGTACCGTTGACCAGTCGGGCAGATTGGGCAGAGGACATTGTTTTTCAATATTGTTATTAATGAGCTAAATTTGGATATATTTAACACTAGGACAAATATGTTATTTCTTTGAGTTATCCTAAATTGCTTTGGTCGTAAATTATTTATCTATAATTTTTAACCAACCGCTAATTGAGTAAAAATATAAAATTACTAACGAAGACCGATAATACAAATATAGAAATAAATCTACGGCCATATAACAGGACTACAGTACGAATTAACGTAACGAATAAAAACAATAACAAGTAAGGCATTAAAATATGTTTGCATTCCGGGATTCCCGGGACTTAGTTGATTATGCATTAAGGAGGTTGATTTATGTTAATGACTACTCACTTTCGCTTTTAAGTGTATATGTTGTATAAGGATTCTTAAAACTACACGTAGAAATTGCAGAATTTCCTGAGAGATAATCCAACGTTGTCTGTGATATCAAGGGAAAAATGAAATATCACGTCGCTAGCACAACGCAACCAATCGTGTAGACATCAAGTTATAGCCTGAGGCAGACGAAAAAGCTCGCTTCATTCCGCATTACGCGAAACCCAAGGCGACGGAGCGTGTGACGCCGCCGGCGCAGATTCCTGCGTCGGAAAAAACGACCGAGCGATGGAAGGCATCGTACCGTAGACATTCTAATAGGAAAATTTCCACTACATTTACTTTAGCGGGCGTCCTCGCGGCGTCTCGGCAAATATCTTATTTCCTGTGGCGAGATTGCATCTTGAGAAAACGCAGGGTCGATTCGGTGCCTCACTATTCGCATCCCTACCCCCGGCTACGCGGGAGTACCTATGTACCGTAGCTAAATAGGGCGCGCTCCCACGTCGTAGCGGCTACGGGGGCGCGGTGCGCTACGAGCGTTACGAATTTTCGTAGAGCGCTTTATTAGCGGGTTTTAACTTCGTTATCTTTTGAGTCATGAATAAATAAGGATTTATTATTTATAAAGCATTTCTGGTCTAAACACTTAGTGAACATTTTAAGTTGAATATACACCGCATAAATATTCTCCATAAACCTTAACTCGCTTATTCTTAAAGCACATAATATTATACCACTACTTTAGCAAAGTCACTGTTTTGGTAATTTCCGGAAAATGCAAACTACGCTAAGTATAAAGCATAAACGTAAGTCAGATTGACTGATTATGAATATTTAATTAGGATTAAAATGTAACTATCTCATTCAGAGACGGAACCGTGTAGTCTCATTTAATTGTTTATTTTATAATTTATTAAAAGTAAAAATTTCACATAAGTACAGTAATACCAGGGCATTTAACAATAAAAATTCACAGATTCACACAGTTAAGTTATAATTTATAACGGCCCTCACAAAACAATGAATAATGAATTCCATGTTTTTATAACATGTTCTTTCATAACTGAGCAAGATAAAGTTCAATTTTAAAAGAATCCCAACGTATCCATACATATGAATACGTGTGAGACACTAGTTTCAAGCGAATCCAAATTCGGGTCGTTCGCCGACGCTAGAGAACACTGACCGGGTCTACAAAATTCATGGCAGTTGCGTGCGTGGCGATGTTTCCCATGTACTAGATACATCTATCTAAAGTTGTGTTAGATATACGTCACGTCGATAACGCCCGCGGACTGGGGTGGAACTCACCCGTGCCGGATTGTGGGACGAACCACATGTAATAGGCATAACTGCGAACGACGGAAAATGAAACGAAACTATCCGAAACGCAGATGATTCAGCTTTAGCAGGTTTAGAACTGTTTCTGCCATTTGTGAGTCGCTTTTTGGTTAAAACATATCAGTTTCTGGCGATTATTGCTTTTAGAAGGTATTATGATTAAAGGAAACAGAATATCAGATACATTAGCCTATTTGTTTGACTGCTCACTAGAGAATAATTGTACCTTTATTGTAAAAATCTGTTGTTATTTTTAGCTTCATTCGTCTTGAGTGAATTTCACATCATAACACGCATCTATACAGAAACGACAATGCAACATATCTTAGGGTAATCAAATAGCAAAGCGGCTCGTAGGCTCATAGCTCACAGTTGAATCTTACAAAGCTATCGCCAACTTTTTCTCTAAAAATACATAGAACTTCTTATTCGATATTACTGAAGGCAGATTTTTATACTTGTACAAAGTACATAATCAGCTGTGAACTTGTATTAAATAACTATAGCTACCTACACCTAACAGCGGAAAGTATGGGAAATCTGTTTAGCATTATTCGTAGCAATGCATTTGCGTAAATAATACCAGCCCGGTCAAATTCGAACAAAAATAGTAGTGTGGGTACAATAATTCGCACCCAACTCAAAAATTTAAGGATTGTTAAGGACACTATTATAAATGAAATCTAAAAAGTCCTCATCGATCCGACACCGGGAAAAAAAATCCTGACCAAAGGTCACAAAAACAATTTAAGCTAGGTGCGAATTATTGTACCCTCGGATCTCGTAATCGACCGCATTATACGGCCATTTTTGAGTTACACCAGTGCCTCGTATATTAAATAAATAAATTGTACATTTCTTCGAAGAGGAAGTGCCGTGTTTCTAGCCATGGATCTAACTCCTTTTCTCTCCTCAGGCATGAGCGCAGAAGACGAATGGTACAACAAGTCGCTCTCCGCCCTCCGGATGAACAGCGGCCACCACGCCAACCTGGCCGCGGCGCCGATGCTGCAGTACCAGACCTAATCGCTGCTGCACGGCGCCGAGTACGCGCCGGCGCCGGCGCACGACTATGCGCCGACATAGTCCAGCAAACAAACTGCACATGACATGACGTTTATGGTAGGTCGCGTAGCGTATCTTAACTTTTTGCAACATCCTACTAAAGTCGCTCTCAGTGGTATAAATTGGCAGTGCTGCAGTTGTGGGCCCAGGCAAAAACATTACGCCACCAAGTTCATGGCATGACATTTGTTTAGGGCAGGTCGCGTAGCGTATCTTAATTTATTGCAACATTCGACTAAAGTCGCTCTCAGTGGTGTGTGCAAAAGCCGTTTAGTAGTTCTGAATGCTGCATTTATGGGCCTATGCAAGAGAAATTTGCCACCAAGTTTTAACAAACACTTCACAGGACATGATATTTTTTGCCGTAGCGCATTACGTAGCGCATCTTAGCTTATTGAAACATTGCACTAGAGTCGTTTCAACGGTTTTGACAATGGGCAGTTTAGTAGTTGTAAATTATGCATTTATTATCTTGGGCCTAGGCAAGAGCCTATCCTGACTGTCAATTGAGCTAGGATAATCCACTTTGCTTCTGTCCTCGGTTGACGCATCATGTCATGTGTGAGATGGATCCGTCAGCTTATCGACAATTGTGCAGTATGAGAAGACCTTTACAATCGATTGGTTACACCTAATAAAAGTCGTTTTTGAAAAGACAGTTTAAGACCGGCTCGAAAAGTCACTACCATATAGAATCCAATCATATCTGGCTTTGGATTCTGTCTGTTAGTTAATTGCCAACTTTTCTTTCCACTACCATTTCACCATGAATTGTTGGAATTAAAAGACCAAGGCTCTCTTTGACATAATTTAACATCTAACTCATCACTGTACGCGAACAGTTCAGGAAAGATTTTCGTTGCCGCGAATGCCTCTAAAACGGCCAGCATCTTGCAGGCTGACACAATGAGCGAAATAAGCGTAGTTCGGAGTATCACGAACTGTACTACGCCGCGCTCCGTAACGAAAATTAAAAATTCCAGGATAATATCTAAACCAAAGATCATAGATACAATTATAATAATGTGTGTGATACTTTTAGATCGCCATTGACATAAAGTGAGTACACATGTAAGTATTTTATTGTAACAGAACAACGCTTTGTATGAAGAAAACGTATTATATTTTGTGTTAGCCGGAATTTTAATATTTTATCATGATGTAAGGTTTTAAGTAGTTCGTGTTATTTTTAATCGGTTAATGTATTGATGTATTTCTGCCTTATTAGGCAGAAGTTATATGAATGCTCTAAGCTGAATATTTTCCCACGTTTAAGGATCGAGTAAATTAATATCCATTACATAAAAATGTTACCGAAAATTGCTTCTTTTTAAAAAAGTAAATATTTCAAAAAAGTGCTGTAACTGTGTGTACTCACCTCAAGACATTTATTCCATTTGATTGGGTGCAAATGAATGCATTATGTTAACTGGTTGGATTGGTGCAATTCTTAAATGTAATTAAAGGATGATAAGATTGCATTAAAAAGATTTAGAAATGCATTTTTATATCAATTAAAAAAACATTTAAGAATCGGGTCAAGACGGATGATACGCAACTGTACCTAATTTCAAAACTTTTCATTATGTTTGGATTACAAATTACCTTAAATATTTATCTGTTTTAAAATACTTGATAAGGCATAAAAAAAATAACTTAGCAGAGATTAGGTACCCACTATCCAGTTTAGATTTCATGAGGTTAGTTTTCAGTTGGGCTGTGTGTTTATAACCATTTGTCAAATGGTTCGTGCTAGCCCCTCTGTAAAAACATACATTCAAAAACGATCATACATCGAAAAGGATACGATTACAAGCTACGTAATAGTATCGTTTTCGTAAATCTGATGAATTATGTTGACATGTCAAATAAAATAAGATGAGTATTTAACATGTCCACTTAATTTGGTCGGTTATAACGTTAACTATACGAATTACGTAGCTGACAAGGTCCGTGCTACGCCTACTGTATTTGTTTTGAGCGATCAAAAGTAGGTGTAAAACTCAAGCCTGCAGCTTAGGTACAGGCTGCCACATCACGTCTTCTTGACCCAACGACACGCTGGCTAGCGCTCTACACTATTATAGGTACAAATAGTATTTTAATTTCTTAAGAACGTTTGTTTCTCGATATACGTAAGTTGTGTATGCTAGTCATATTGTACAGCCATTTTAAATTAAATAAGTGATAACTAGGTAAGTTATGTATTTTCTTAACTGTTGTATTGATTGAGATTGATGTAAGTGGGTTTGAAAATTTTAAAGCATTTTTTTATTTATTGTCACAATCTCAAGTCTGATAAATAGATTGGACTGAAGTATTACAAGTTTTAAAATGTACATATTTTATTTTGAGTTTACAAAAATAATATCAATATCAAATCGTCAAGGATCTTACTCGACATTCTTGTTCACAGTCACTCGCTCAAAAAATATGTAATTACTGAATGCATTGCATTAACCAACTATGTCAATATTTTTTAAATTGTCTATAATTTAGCATTGTAAAATATTATCTTACCCAAATTTCATAAATTCGCATTGTTATAAAATTTGCAGCCCCACTAAATTCTTCGCAAAACAAACTATGTAAATATAATAACGTTTTGCATGATAATATAATTTTTAAGGTGTTAACAGCTCAACGATATCGTAACGTTAATTATATCGATTAGTCAAATTTAACGTTAAGAGGCCGTTTTACCATTTTAACAGATATTAAGCCAAAGACGTCGCTAGTCATTTCTAATCTCATACATTTAAACAATTAAATTCATAGTAGAATTCGTATATGTAACCAAATTATTTTGGTATTTGTAAAATAAAGCAGTATTTCCTATGACTGTTTCGGTAAAATTTCTTCGTTCTGTCAATGGCCATACTGTGCATTCAGTGTAAATATATTTTTAAGGAAACTTGTCTAAATAATGAACATGTGTAAAATGAAATAAATTGTCTAAAATGTAAGTGTTTTATTTTTATGCCCTCCGAACTTTCCCGCCGTTTTATCCTTTCTAGCCAAAAACTAAAGAACTCCTAATTGAGGTAAGAAATTCAAAGCTAACAGTTACGAAATACACACAACAGACAAGAAGCATAAAATTACTGAAAGGGGACATTTCCACACGACAATGTTAAAGATACAGAAATGGTAATAAAAATACCAATAAGAATAATTGATTACTAGAGTTAATAACTACAAACTCAGTAAAAACTATCTTCATTAAGTAAAAAATATCAGAGACATTTGTCTGCCGCAATATACTCGTAATTTTATATCTGTACTTTTTTGTAGTTTGAAGAACCACATTCCTCATATATATAGAGATGGAAATGTGATGTGTCCCCAAAGAGCACCTAGGGAGCTTACGTACACTGCCCTTTTTCTTTTCGTTAATATGCTGCTGTCATAATGAGACAGAGGCCTCGCTGGCCTGACTCATTGTTTTCCTGTTATTCTGTCTTTCACCTCGTACATTTATTGCCAGCAGCGTGAATAAAGTGCAGCTTGAAGACTGGTTTGTCCGACTTCACCAGTCGTTACATCACTGCTTTACCACCTGAGAGTTCATAGAAGTTATTTGCGATGCTCTTTTGTGTTATAAATGATAGGCCATCACTCTTATCTATAGCTTATGCGGATATTCAGAATCACAATTATCACTTTAGTATAAAGTAAATACTCCACCCCCAATTTTTGAAAGGCCGATCAGCGCAATATTGAGCTAATTAGTTATTTATAACATGTCATGCAATGTTAGTGTTCAATTTATTTTCATGCGAAATAAAATACCTACCTATTATTTTCCAGTGATTAAATATCAATCTTTAGGTAAACATTTTTATATTATTTGTTCATTCGGATTTAGTGACACTCTTGTTATTTGTTAACCCTATATAATTATTTGATGATTGATATTTTTTACAAGTAAGTCTTAATTAATATTTACTAAGAGTTTCATAATTATTTAGTGATTCAATTTAGGTGCCCGTGGCTAAGTGACGGCAGCGGATCGGCAGCGATCCGATGTCAAGCAACGCCAGTCAGGTCGGGTATGGGATGCGTGACTATACTGACCGAAATCTAGTGATGAGTTTTTCGGGCATCTCTGTGCTTCGGAAGGCACGTTAACAGTTAGTCCCAGCTGACGTCGCAAGATATCAGTCTGAGGCCTAAAAAGGCGGCTTTATAACATATGACGGTAAGGTTCATCACTGGCCTTACATGCACCTCTCCAACAATCCGCACTGAGCCCGCGTGTTGGAGTATGCCTCGTACCACCTCATAGTTGAGGAGAGGCCTGTGCCCAGCAGTGGGACGTATAAAAGGCTGTATTGTTTGTTTGTTGTTGTCAATTTAGGAGACAGATTTACTATTTTAGAAACAAATATTATTTGTAGGTTACTGAAAAGGCATTTATTAGGTAATTGATAAAATCATACCCGTTAATTACTACAATGGCATACTCAGTCGTTTGCTTGCGGCTTCGCATAGTGCGTGTTGGTGACGCTGTTCCGCGAGAGGTAGCGGCCGATGTGGGCGATGACGATGCTGTCTCCGCCGACGGCCTTCCAGAAGGACGCCGCTTCGCTTCGCAAGAAGTCGCTCTGCCCGCATTCCTGTGCACGGCATTGGAGAAATCATTATAAATAAATACGCGCCAGACTACACAACACTTGTCATATATTATTAGGATTCAACAGCATGCTTACAGTAATGTTACCTACCAATGCGCACACAAGATACATTTGACTTAAAATTAATAGCAAGCAATACATCAACAAATTTTGAAATACAATGTCATAGTCCCGAAGTAGCGATAGATACCCCTGTGTTACGAGGTCTCCCAGCACACCCAGACACGAGCCAATTTAGAAAAGATTGTTTCCCGAATTGTCGCGATCGGGAATCGAGCCCGGGACACTACGTTAGTCGAGGCGAGAAACCGTGCTACAGCGCACTACTCTCTATGCGCACTTTCACCCTAATCCATACACAACGTTGAACAGCCGTCATATTATGTATGTGTAGCTATCCCTTTCATTTATACTGGCATGTGACAGGATAGCATCAAATTGAAGTGGCTCAACTTTGATTATCGTTTCTGGATTCGAATAATAAAACTATCTACGACACCTAAAGTCTAACCGTACCAACTGATTATATTTGAATATAACTTAAATAACAGGGAGGTGCCCGTGGCGAAGTTAAGGCAGCGGATCGGCAACGATCCGATGTTAAGCAACGCCAGTCAGGTCGGGTTATGGATGGGTGAACATAACGACCGAAATTAAGTGATGTGTTTTTCGAGCATCGCCGTGCTTCGGAAGGCACGTTGAACAGTTAGTCCCGGCTGACGTCGCAAGATATCAATCGTAAAGCCTAGTCAGGGGCCTAAAAAGGCGGCTTGATAATATCTGACGGTAAGGTTCATCACTGGCCTTAAATTAACCTCTCCAACAATCCGCACTGAGCCCGCGTGCTGGAGTAGGGCTCGTACCACCCCATAGTTGAGGTGAGGCCAGTGCCCAGCAGTGGGACGTATAAGGCTGTATTTGTTTTTGGTAATAACGGGATTAATCATCAATAAATTACATTATTACTAACCGATGGAATTTCGCCCGAATCGTTTGTTTGTACCTGAAATGAAATATTTAATTAATGAATTACATATTCATGTTACCAATTTATTTGTTTTGCCTCTTGACTTTCGTACTAACACGTACATTCGTTCTAAGTAATAAAATACACTCACGACTTGCGTGCTACTGGTTCTCGCTATGAATTTGTCGAACACTGAACGGAATGTTCCAAGGTTTCCAGGTTCCTAAAACCAAAATGAAAGAGACATATATACATTTATTTTATTAGGATAATAATATTCAAAACTGACTACCCAGTCATTTACTAAATCAAACAGACCTTAGAGTAGAATATTTATACAAATGCATGGGTTGTTTAAGTACACCACATTGTCTGTAGCGCCATCTAGAACCGATTGGTTGAACTACTTTAGTACCGTTAGCTGAATTTTGTATCGAACTGTTCAGCATTTATTCATCTTTCACTTCTAGCATGTTAATTGGACACACGATTCGAATTAAGTTCTCTGAAAATCCGTTCAGATGGTGGCACACAATTTTCGTCACAGATGTATTGTCACAACTATCTATCTAAAGATATACGTCTGAAGACTGTAATAGTGAATTTCGGTGCCATAGTTTATGTTTGCATTTGTAAAAAACATGAGGATTTATATGCCGATAATGGTTAGTCACTTAAATGATGGAAGAACAGGCCGACTGGAGGACGAATGACATCAAGATGGACGTAAAACAGGTTGCAGGATATTGGTTGATACTTATGTCTACCATAAGTTTACACCAATGACAGTATCCAGCGTCCGCGTGAACCGCGTTGACATTCTTGTATGGGATTTGGGTACAGCGCCACTAGTGATTAAAAATGGAACAAAAATAGCATTCAAATTTCGGAACTCATCTATCGCCGTTTACGTGACAGAAGCAAAGTTCATGGTAGATATACAGGCTGCCTGAAAGAAATCTATAAAGGAGGCCTAGTTTCAGCAGTGGACAACTTATGGCTACAAATGATGTGATAATAAATTGAGTGAGACATTTAGAGAAGGTTAGGTATATCAATGGTAACTGATATTGCTTGCGCATGTTTTTTTCTAATCTTTTTGCACATCTATTTTAGAAACAATTGAACGTCACGATACTGTACGGCTCTATCATACCTAGGTAGTAGGTACTGCCAGCAAAATGCAAACCTTGTAGCCCATGTTACAGGTGGGATCGGTGGCGCAGGTGATGTGAGCTGCTGAGTAGGCTTTATGCTCCGCCATGCAGAACCTAGACTTCACCAACTCGTATACCTATGGAAAAAATGTTGTTACTAAAACATAAGACACAAAACGGTTAACTTTCAAAAACGTTTTTTTAATTATTTGCTCACTAAGTGTAGTACCTACATGGTAACCTACGTAGATAATAGTTGATGGTCTTCACTAATATGTTTTCTCGTTAGATAGAAATCTGCATAGACAGTTTGTTCACATTTAGAACAAAATATAACTATTACTTTACGATTAAAGAGTAGTAGTCAGTAAGTTTCTAAATAACCAGACTGATACTCAAATAGAAGTTCTTCAGTCCTGGCGTCAATCACTTAATAAAATGCACTTTTATTATTTCAATTACTTACTTATTTCATTAACATTTTTTTTAAACTGTAAATAGCATTAGTTCACTAAGTTCGGTCGCAAGAATCTCGATATTGAAACGATTATTGCTATTTGACGTTGAAAACTGCATCTTCACCGACTTAAAAGCTGTCAAAATGCGAGCGAGTCGCGTTGCGAGTAAGACAATAAGGGGCGGTACTAACGGTGCCAACATCTTGCTCGTTGATGTCCCTGAGGAGGTCGATGAACGTCTCCTGGTAGAGCGCCGCCATCCAGGGCTGAGTAAAAAACTCGTACAGATCGTCAATTTCACCCATCTGCAAATAACATAACATAACATTACGACTATATTCCCAAGGTGTATTCAGAGGCAAGTGACTGTTGCCGTCATGGTGAACGGAACACTCAGAAGCCCACTTTCACCAATGGTATTAGATTAGAACCCAACGTGTCCGATGGTAACCGGGTTGATTTGGTTTTTCTATAAATGTTTTCCATCACCTGAGAGTTAGTTTGAATTTTAACAACGAGCACAAATATCGTTCTGGACAGATTAGAAATCGGGACGACACGCTCTACGATCAGAGTTGGGGTGCTTAACACACACTATCAGAGTTGGCCTAGGGCCACGCACGACGCTCTGCTCATCTGATTAATATCCTAAAATTGGATCAGCAATAGATACAAAACAAATACCGATTACATGGATATAACTATATTTGAATAGTATCTTACCTTGTACCGGGCGAGGAGTTTGTTAAAGAAGGCCTCGTGCTTGCCGTACAACTGGCTCAGTATTTCAGGCGAGAAATGTTTTTTGGATAAACACGTAACAGCTTCTACGCAATGCAGCGCATTCAGCCGCACGCAGAAGTAGTTCCCACGCTTGTCAGTTAACAGAGTGTGACCCTGTAAAGCCGGATACTCATTAGCGAACCGTAACCGAAACTTGCGTGATACACTAACGAGGTCCTAATGTGGACGCGTGAAACAGCTTAAGCTCAGGACGTCGCCCGAACGCTTTCAACGAGCGTACTCATTTCTGTTACCAAACCGTTACAGTAACTAGGTTCTAGTTACGTGAAGTCTACATGCACTGACCTGCCGAGCACCCTTTGATCCACGGCAAGAACGGACAATCGTCGGTTCACCGTGAGTGGCTCGTGTAGCGCTCGTTGCAGGCTCGCGAACCACGCACACACTATGTTCTTGGTAACAGTAACGAACTGTTCGACAATGTCAGTGACAAACAAACCACAATATGTTTACTATAAATTTACATCAATGTCAGTCGCTAACGTCCGCATTGACGTAGTTGTTTGGGATTTCGGTACAGTGAATAAAAAAGGAATCAAAAATGGCATATTTATTTATTAGTATTTTGTTTATTTATTAGTTCGTACACACAAGATACATTACAAGGGAGACCATTAGAGAAAGCAGAAGTACAGGTTAGCTTATCTCTAAAAAGAGATTTGTTCCAGCAGACCAACTTACAGGATACAACAAGTGTGACAAAAGAAGACAACAGCTGTGCACACAACTAAAAAGAAAACACTATAGCAATACATAAATAATGCACCCATAAATAAATAAATACACTAGACTCTACAATATAATTAAAAATAAATAATAAAATACAAATTTCTGAACTCAACGATCGCCGTTTACGTGACGAAAACTCCTGGTAGACATACTAGACCACCTGAGGCGAGAGGACACTTCCAACATCAAGGTTTGCATTCAGCTTTTTAAATCACAATGGAATTGTAATTGAATGGAGCTTGGTGGTTCTATTGGGATTTAAAAAGCAGAATTTTTTGCTGCTTTGGTCCAGAGATATTGTAAGCGTGTTTCCGAAACTGTAAGAACCATCTTTAACAATCCTGTGCTGGAGTGCTCTGGGAAAATAAAGAAGCTAAGGCAAATTGGAATCTCAAAGCAAAACCCAATTCGTGAGTAGAATAAATTAGCAGACTTGTACAGAGACACTAAACGTTATATAGTAGATGCAAAAACAAATACCTTTATTGCATTGCTATAACCAGAATATCCTAAAGCCGATGATGGACATACTCAGACCCACGTCTAATCTGAAGATATGCTACTGTAACGTTAAGATTTCGAAAGAGTCTACGATATTGTTGGCTCTAGTACCTGATTTGGCAAAGACAGCTGCACCTCCATAGGTATCAAAGGTCCCGGTTTTCTTACAGTCATGTAGCTGATCGGGCCGGGCAGTGTCGCGAACTGCACTATTGGAGACTCAAACTTCGTCACTGGCTGCCATCTATACAATCGATACTAAGTTCGGCTGCATTTGCAGTGAGAAAAATAAGGTTATTAACAGATGTTGATACTGCTCGTTCGGTTTATTTTAGTTATTTGCACAGTGTAATGTCTTACGGCATTGTACTTTGGGGTAAAGCCGCGGATATACAAACCATCTTTGTCCTCCAGAAGCGAGCGATCAGATCCATATATAAGCTTCGTGCACGGGCTTCACTTAGAGAGCTTTTTAAGGAAATTGGTATCCTTACTGTAGCTTCACAATATATTTACAACTGCATTGTTTTGGTAAGAAAAAATATTGGTCTCTATACTAAACACAGTGCAAAAATACTAGGAACAAGGATACAATTGCGCTTCCACTCTTTAGGCTACAAAAAGTTTTAGGATCCTTTATGGGGCAAGGCATACATTATTACAACAAGATCTCAAAAGCCATTTGTGAGTTACCACTATATAGATTCAAAAATCACATCAAAGCAGCTTTATTAAAAAAGGGCTATTATACTATAAAAGACCACCTTATAGATAAAACTGCCTGGGTGTAAGCTCTCTGCTCGATGCGGGGCCGATAAGATAACTCTATTGTAACAGATATTTTATAGTAATACCTAGTCAATACTTAGTTTGTTTAAATGGCCCTAAGTTTATATTCTTTTATGTTTGATTTTTTTCCATTGTTTTATATTCTTTGGATTAGAGGCTCAGTAGGTTTATTTGTATCAAAATGACAAATTGTACTTTACTAACGCCTGTAGTAAACCCAAAACAAGTTTAAAAGAGTAACTGCTGAGTTTCTCACCGGGTCTTCTCAGCAAGAAACAACCCGACGCGGTGGTAGAGTCGCATTATGTCTGTATACTGTGTATTTATATATTTATATTATTATAGTAATTATGTCTATTATTTAGTATATCTTTCTTCAATTTGACGATTTGAAAGCACTTACTGGTGAAAGTCTATTTGAATAAAGTTATTTGAGTTAGAGTTTGATATTATGGCTTCTTTTAACGTAAAACGTAACGAAACGGCAAAAAAATTACATGAATGTTTTCAGACTGAAAATACGAGTAGGTACTATTCAATTTAAAAATAAATAGTTTTAAGATAATCAAAAGCTATTATAAACATTGGTAGATAAAGAGATCAACATTTGTCTCGTTCTCTTTAATTTGACATTACTTGCTCGATTTAGTTGCGGCGGTGCTAGGGTTTCAAATAAGCCACAGATAAGCCAATTTTCAGAGAGAAGGAATATGTTTGATGGTGGAGACTCACATTACATAACTTTTAGATTTCCAGCAGGGGTCTTTAAATGAAATAACACTAAAATTACCTCCTAACCATTCGAAGAGCAGATATCGAAAAAATAATGAATAGGTAACCTTCTTGACATTCCAAGATTTGTTTTGGTAGCACTGGACACGCTTGCATGGGAACGTTGAAAACTGAAAAACGAGCATAGATTATTTTTAAAGCTTCCCTAGTTCTGCACAAAATTAAAATAAAGAATAGCAATTAAGAGTTTTGCAACTGAATTTTTTTTTTAATACTGACGCTAGAAGACTAGAGCTGTATCTTCGCGGAAGATCAGGTGTGGTCTGATTTGCGTCGGGGTCGCACATTACAAATGGATCCAACTTGTTTAGGAATATTCTTGCGAGCTGAAATGTTATCGAAGCTGTAAGCCAGCATTTAAAGCCTAACCGAAATCTATTGAAACAGAATTAAAACTGTCATAGTCAACAATAAATAGTCCACATCTTATTGGTATCAGAGTGCCCAGTGCGAGTTTCTGAGAGATTCGAATGAATTCATTACCGCGTGCACGTTTACGTGCTTGCAAAACGCGATGGTGGAGTCAATCGAATCTCTTTGTGCAACTCGCAATACTCGTAGGCACTCTGAAATGACATTGATGCGTCATTTCATGTTGCTATCAGATATAATACTTCAATGGTGTACCTTTGTCCAGAAAAAAATAATAAATATCAGCTGCCTCGTATAACTACCTAAAAGTAATTAGAGTTCATACACACAGGACAACTAATGCCTCTGCCGAAGAAATTGATTCTGAATTTCTTAAATTATTGCTTATAAAAAAGAAAAACAATAATTTGGAACCCGAACTTATAAAATTACTAAAAATGACAGCCGATGGCAGATGTCGACAGAAGAAAACAGCACGCCGACGGCACCCGACGGCAGATCTCGACGGCAGCCGGCAACACGTCGACAGCAGAAGTCGACGGCATTTGCCGTCCCGTGTGGATGAACCCTTACGCGTCGCAGCGTCGGTACAGCAGCACATCTCGCCCGAGTTTCTCCGACTTGATTTACATATACTATTTTTTTTTCCCTGTGAAACCCTAAATGGTACTATAAAAATTTTTCACTGAATGTTTTGTTTAATTAAAATAAAATATATGTCTATGTCACTCCCTGATAATGTAGCTTCATATTGGTGAAATAATTTTTAAAATCGGTCAAGTAGTTTCAGAGCCTACAAACAAACAAACAATCAAATTAATTGTTCCTCTTTATAATATTACTATAGACATAAAGGTTATGTCCAAAGACTCCTGCCCCGAGATGAAATCTACTTCATTTATTAAGTGATGCAGTAATGCAACAAAGAAACAGCAATACTCACAGCTTCACCCACGTCCTCCGAGCAGTAGTAACTATGTTCAAGCCTCGAGGCATACAGCTTGCGTGAATACCGCGTGCAAGGGCCAGCTCCGTAGATATGGGGGTCGTTGGTCTCGAACGACGGGCCTATGATCAGCCCCCCATCGTACACGAGACCGCTTTCATTTATAGCTGGATTAAGTAAGTAATTGGTTATTTCATTTGCTATCGAAGTCAAATACTATCAAGCAAATAAAAGTGACAGCTCTTCTTAAATGAGAACATATCGCACGCTCAAAACAAAAGTGGCAATGCCAAAAACGTCAATTTTGGGGTAAACCGTAATTTAAAATTTAAATTACTTAAAATTGCAGTTAATTTTTTTCGCAATATGACTAAAACAACTAAAACTGAATTGTTATTTAACATTTCATTTAATAAATATGTTGCTACATCTATTTAGCCACATACGAACTAAGAACTGACGTATCCTACATCGCGATATCAAACTTATCCGAGCGATTGAACATAAATACAAGAACCCGACAACAACCCTCGGGTAGTGGCCCACCAGATACAACACCCGTCTGGTCGGAGGATCCTCCCTTTTCAATGGTGGATAAGGAACTTGACACCCTGTTCCTCAAATCCCCAAACTGGTGACCCCGAGCATGAACGTCAGCGCAGCCTTCGCGAAGCTACGTCATCATGACGTCATCATCACTTCCTCAAGCTTTCGAGCAGCGAGTCATACAGCTAGCCACTACGCAGCACTTCACCACTCCGACTCACGAGCATTTGCAGCAACCCCCCGACTCACTGGGGCATCACTGCAGACAGTTCCGACTCACCGTGAACTATGCGGCATCTGGTTACGACTCACTGGAACATTCCACTGGCCCGGCAAGCATCACAAGATGTATGGACGACTCAACCTGCTATCGACCTCCGGTTTCGGAGGGGAGTGATGTAGCGACATCTATCTCGCCACATACGCACTAAGAACTAACGTATCCCTCATCGCGATGTCAAAGTTATCCAAGCGATTGAACATAAATACAAGAACCCGACAACAACCGTCGCAACACCCGTCTGGTCGGCGGATCCTCCCTTTTCAATGGTGGATGAGGAACTTTACACCCTGTTCCTCACGATCCCCAAAAATAATTTATAACGCCTATCTGACAGATATTAAGTTTGACCACTTTTGTTGAAAACATGTGCGATATGTCTTGTTTATACTTTAAAGTACCTACCTAAAACTCTGGAAAACCTAAGTACCCAGTCTTAACACAGAATTCAAACCAGAATATTTCCTTGGCTTCAGGTTTGACATTAGGGCAAAGGAACTAAAAGTTAATCACTGACCGGTGAGTGAAGTGAAATGTGATGCAATTTACATCACGACTACAACAAAAAAAAGAGTGCTTGAATGCTTTTTGACAGTATAGTTTATTTTCTTGGTCCAAAGACATAACATGCTAGCCTCATGTTTCAATTTAAACTGACGCAGACAAACAGCTCGAAAATTATATCACAGTTAAAAAACTACATACCTTTAAATGCGTTAATATCAATAGCCTTCAGGTCATAGTAGAAAAACGCGAAACAAGGCACCCTGATAGCGTGGAAAGGCGACATGAGGTGAATGGCTTCGATGCGCGAGTCCACCTGACGCCAGCCGGCCAGCGAGCAGCGGCGGAGCACGCGAATGCCGAGACCTTCGATGATACTTTGGACTCGATCGTCCACCTGGGTATCATCAAATATTGTAGGTGTGTAATATATATATACGGCCAGAAATAGAAGCAGGCTGAGTGCAAAGTAACTTCTGAATAGACAACTGTTATTCATATTTTTTTTCTTTGGCTTAATAATCAGTAAGTATCATCCAGGTGAAGTAAGTTTAGATTATAAGGGTTCGGCAACGGCTTATAAAAAGTAGCATTTTGACCCTGTGAAACCCTAAATGGTACTATAAATATATAATTGGCAATCACACACCATTGAGTGCTTACGTAAGATGGGTAAAAAGTATTTACAGACTACAAATAAGGCTAATTGCACATTCTCAGGGTCAAGAAAAGTTAGAGAGTGACAAAAGCTTACTAACTTCAGATATGACAAACAGCACCAAGGAAGATAAAAATCAAAGATATACTTCATTATCGAAAATAAAAGCGAATTATGGCTAAATCTAAGCAGCTGCTAATTACTTCAAAAATCAATAGACGCAAGCATTACCGTCTCATTATTGAAGCAATTGACGCGAAGGGTTTTGGAGTCTTCAGGCGGAAATGGTTCGATGAAGGCTATCATTTGAGGCGCTAGGCCTAGCTCCAGGAGTGCGGCTAGACAGTTGTAGGTCTCAAGGCAGCCCCCGTAAACCACCACTTGGTTCTCTTGGCTGAGACAATTCGGCTTATCTTCTGTAAGTAAATTAAGTCAGTAAGCAAATTAACTGTTGACTCATGCAAATATGTTACTGATAGAAAATGGATTCGGGGTGAATTAAAACAATGATCTCATGAAGAGAGGCATTGATTAATCTACACTAGATTTTCAAGATAGCAATCAAGCAATGAAAAACAAATGCAAGTACAACAGAAAATTACTATAAATTGCTCACAAACAAAGCATCATTACAAGCAAGAACAAATCAAGCAAAACGAACTATCATCACTGATCATGCGCATAAGCTTTCGCATGCAGGAGTTGGCCTCGAAGAGCGAGTTGATCAGCATCAAATTGTCGGGCATTTCGGGTTGTGCGGGCACCCGGTGGGGCTGGTATTCCGGGTTGTCCATCAGGATCCTGTCGCACGGCTTGCCTTTTCTAAAGAAACAATAAGTTACACAGCATTGTTAACTCCTCGATATACAGTTTCTTTTCCATAAAGATAGAGAAACCAACTAACCAATGACCAACGGAAAAATACTAACTAAAGTATTTTTTAAGATTTTAGGGACTTGTATTGAACGATATTTTATTTTATTTCTAATCGATGTGACTGATAACTTTGGTGAACAATTACTGTAATAATTATTTAAAACTAGCTGCCTCGATAGACTTCGTTTTGTCAAATGTAATTTCACTTCGCGGCGTCGGTAAAGCAGCACATCTCGCCCGCGTTTCTCCGACTTGATACATATGTACATTTTATGCAACTATTATTTTTTACTGAATGTTTTGTTTAATCATAATAAAGTATAGCATATGTAACTCCCTGATAATATAGATACATATTGCTGAAAGAAATTATAAGATCGGCCCAGTAGTTTCGGAGCCTATTCAATACAAACAAACAACAAAACCTATCCTCTTTGGAATATTAGTAAAGATAACATCACAAAAATTGATCTGATTTGTATTATCCATCATACATGGGGGTGCCCGTGGCTATGTGACGGCAGCGGATCGGCAACGATCCGATGTTAAGCAACGCCAGTCAGGTCGGGTTATGGATGGGTGACCATCCCGACCGAAATTAAGTGATGTGTTTTTCGGGCATCTCCGTGCTTCGGAAGGCACGTTAAACAGTTGGTCCCGGCTGACGTCGCAAGATATCAGTCTTAATGCCTAGTCAGAGGCCTAAGAAGGCGGCTTGATACTCGTAACATCTGACGGTAAGGTTCATCACTGGCCTCACATTCACCTCTCCAACAATCCGCACTGAGCCCGCGTGTTGGAGTATGGCTCGTACCACCTCATAGTTGAGGTGAGGCCTGTGCCCTGCAGTGGGACGTATAAGGCTGTATTTGTTGTACTTATTTGTTTTATCCATACTTACTCAACTTCCTTGACCAATTCAAGGGACTCGTGCAGATAATCCGGGTGCTGGAACTGTTTTCCGCACGTCAGAACTAGCTCATCGTAGAACTTCACTCCACCACTCTTCAAGTGAATGCACTTCAGCTTCCTAAAATTATACATTAACATAAAATACATCACGACTTTATCCCAAAGTGTTGTCGTCATGGCGCACGGAACACTCAGAAGCCCACTTTTCTCCCTTGGGTATTAGAACCCAACGTGATAGGTGGTCAACCTTCCGCCGTTATCCGGGTTGATATGGTTTTTTTCGATGTTTTCCATCACCGGAGATTTAACAATGAACACAAAGATGGTTGATGATGGATCCACGATCCAAGTAAAAATTATACTTCCAACATTTATAACTGTTACAAACATTGTTTCTTGTCTTCTTCTCGTATTTCTCTTAAAGTTATACGTCCAACAGTGAAATTTAAGAACTGAGGAGAGAGATCTCATAAATAAAAAAACCTATCCGATTTAGCTAAAACAAGTTATTTAGTACTAGGAGAGTGGAAAAATATCATCGCAGAACCATCCAAAAACTCATATGATTTTGTAATGTAGCATGATCAAAAACAATTCGATATTGCAAGGACCTTTTTAATTATAATATACATTGTTTAACAAAGCAAAGATATTTGAGTTGCTACGACTAATATTCTCCAAAACACTATTTAGATTTTCATTTCAAATAAATAATAATTGGATTCCTTACCTGTCAATATTCACCATGACAGCTGACATAACATCCACATAGTAATAAAAAGGGACGCTCTTCAGATATCGGTCGGTGAAGCGACCTTCTCTGGGAACGCAAGTGTCAGCAGCCTTGAGACACTCAACAACCGTTGGTAGTCCGTGTTCAGAGACAAGCGTCACGTTGCTGAACGTTAGGTATTGTGACGCGGGCCTAGAAACAAGTGTCTTTAAAGTGATTATTTTGGCTTTTCTGATCACGATTGCTGTCATTAAGTGATCGCAAATTTCCTTTTAATCCTTGTGTAAGTAAAAAGAAGTAAAAATACTGAAGACTCTATACTTACACAAATATAAAAAATAACATGGAGCGAAAGATATTATTAACTGCACATAAAAAACAGCTAAAGAAATATTAATTCTAAAGTATACGTCCTGTCCGGAGTCTGGATAAAAGGCTGATTAAATCACAAAATAGCAAAATTATAATTTACCCCATAATCAAGCTCTCCACAAAAGCCAAGCCAGTACGACTGGCTCCGACCACCACGATGCTGTTGTTGACGTAGACCTTCGGCAGGCTGGAAAGCGGTCGCTCCAACACCCACAAGGCGAAAGGTGTAGCACTGAATGTATAAAAAACACAAATCTGTCTGTAAAATCGATTTGGATATAAGATAGATCAAATTATGTTAGGTATACCTACATAATTTCAGACTCAAGTTGATCGCTGCAGGAGTGACCTTTGCAAGTGGTATACATAAGCTCAGATGGGGATAATTTGAGTGTAGTGAAAGAAAAAAATTGCAGCATCTGCTGTCCTGCCCCCAGCGCCCCACCAATTGCTCACGTCAAGATCTATAAGAGGCCTTTACTCTCATGTCACTGGCGAAACATTGGGCTGCCACAATTCATTAAATTGCATGAATCATCGACACAACGTAGAAGATTATAAGACCAAAGACTATTCTTGACGACCGACTTGGTGTAATGGTTAAGAAGTTGGCTACTACACCAGAGGTCGCGGGTTCGATCCCCGCACAGTACAAACATTTGTGTGCATGAACATGTCTGTTTGTACTGGTCTGGGTGTCTCCTATGTATAATAAGTATGTATTTACAAAAGAAAATGTATTTAAGTATGTTTATCCGTTGTCTAGTATCCATAACACAAGCTTACTTAGCTTACTTTGGGGCTAGATGGCGCTGTGTGGAATAATGTCCAGGGATATTTATTCAATAGAACAAGAACAAACACACACCAGAAATTGGAGAAGCGTGGGGAAAGTACCTACTAGGTAGTACCAACCAACACTTGGTGGCACTTACCAATATTTCCAGTTTATAGGTTCTAGTTTTAAAAACAATTTAGGTTTGGCAATCAGAAGAAAACTTCAACCAGCAGTAATGTTGGCTTATCATGTATAACTTGACTTACACATCCTGGAATATCTTGTCAAGCTGCTTGTTGCCGCTGATGTTGGGCGTCGAGCGGCGCGGGCGCACCGGCGTCATGTGCCCCGCCAGGGACATTAGGTTGCGGTTTGGGCTCTAGTGTTTTAACAATGCAGTAAATTGATGTCATTTAGTTAGGTTTCGATAGGAGTTAAAAACCATAATTGAGTGTTAGAATAACAAACACTTCATTTTCCAAATGATAGATGCAATTATATGGTTACCAAGCAACTGAAAATATGTGTTTTTATAACGAGACACAGGAAACATAAATCAAGGAAGTTTTCAAACAATATTTTACAATACCCGAAATCGTGCAGATGCTCCACGTATGATGCAACAGTTAAAAATTTAATCTACACAAAAATAAGGTTTTAAGCTTAATAGTAAATTCTTATTAGCAAATGACACTAACAGTAGTAAATAATAGCAACGAAATCTTAATAACTTAAATGAATAATACGAATTAGCCGCAGATAGCTACCCCACACAATCTATGGGAAATATTTGAAGTTAACACAACCCAACCTAACGTACGCTACGTTAGGTTATGTTATGATAGTGAAATGAGTAAAGTACAATTTTATCAGCAATAAGAACACGAAAGTTATAGGGAAATCAGCAGATAAATTACCACATCGCCCTTAGCAAATAGCCGACAGATCCAGAATAAAGTAGTGTAGTGAGACTGCCGCAGAATGTCCCTCATGTACCAGCGGCCGTGGGGCTCCAGTGCTGGGGACATCACTCCCGCCAGCACCTGCAGAAGTATGGATGGTCTTTTTTATAAATGTGGTCTTCAAAAACAAAACTGCCACTGTCACTGCTTTTGAAGACCAGATTCACAAATATCCTATCAATATTCTTTCATCTTAATCGAAAGTCAAATATTTACAAAAAATATTGGTTTGTGTTAAAGGCGCTTGCCTATAACATTGATGAAACAAACGTTGGCTTGCAACGTAAAATACATCCCACCAAAAACATTCTGTAAAAAACTAGCCAAGTCTCGATGGAGCTGCTTGTTTATCTCTAAAAAGTAAAGAAATCTAGACAAAGTCGTGCCAAGTCTAAGGTTCCTTACTGCGATTTCTTTATTATTATAGTTAATGTTGTGTGACTTGGCCGTTGAAGGGTACACAAGGGTGCAAAACCAGGTGCTCCATGACAGCATTGCATCAATTTGTCGCCAGAACCGCTACCCATTGACGATGGAAAACGTTGATTGAATAACCAGTCAATTGTAGGCTTGATAAAGCTGCGTTTACACGTGATGTTATATCTGTTGTAACTAACTATGTTTGTTAAACGAGAAAATAGCCCATACTGGTATTGGTACAAATGCCAATGGCCATGCCGCCCCCGCTAGGTACCGGTAGAAGAGGACGACCAAAGAAGCGGTGGCTCGACGTCGTCAAGGGTGACATGCGTGCCAACAGACTCACCACTGAGGATGCACAAGACCGTGCGTAGTGGGCCAAGAAAATAAGAAAACCACTGAGGATGCACAAGACCGTGCGTAGTGGGCCAAGAAAATAAGAAAGGCGGACCCTGGGACTTCACACAAAAGTATGGGTTTACAACCGGGATAGACCGCACGGATGATGATGATGATGATGATGTACCCTTCAACAGCCAAGTCATACAACATGAACTATAATAATAAAGAAATCGTAGTAAGGAACATTAGACTTGGCACGACTTTGTCTAGATTTTATTACTTTTTCGAGATAAACAAGCAGCTCCATCGAGACTTGGCTAGTTTTTTACAGAATGTTTTTGATGGGATTTCACTTCTTTTTGTAGAAACGTGGGCATATTGATTTATTATATAAAGCTGCGTACGGATAGCGCGTACCCGGGCACGCGTAGCCGGTTTGTGTTTTCTAATCAGGGTCACCAGGTACTCCAGATCTTCGATTATACTAGTCTTTATAGTTTTCTCTTTATGTGGCCATTAAACCCTAACTCTGTACCAAATTTCAGCTCACTGAGTTTATGGGAAGTACTCGTTCTATTTTGATGATCATGAGTGAGTGAGTGTCATAAATGCGAAACTTTGCTTTCGCTTAACTTCGGAACTAAATGACCTACAGACTTGAAATTTTAGATTTTAAGTATGTGATTATAGCTTACTGGATGACGAAAATTTCTGTGTTCTGGTCTTATCCAGAGGTTCTCAAATAGGGGCCTGAAAATGCGGCGAAATGGTTCCAGTAAAGGATGGTACGGCAGTGTTTGCTTCGCGCTCAACTTGGCGGGGGCACTGCCGTGCCCCCCGACTAGATTAATTCGCCGGGTCTGTGCCGTTAACAGAACCCTCGGTAGCTCAGTTGGAAGAGCAGCCACCCAGATTGTGGAAGGTCGCGGGTTCGAATCCCGCTTGAGTCCCTAGGATCAGGTCGAATTTTTCTAGTCTCTATCTTTGTGTAGGAAATATCCTATGGTTATTATAAGATTTTAGCACCATCTTATTGATAAAGTTAAGTCTTTTTTCCATCCTGCTCGTTTCTTGTCATCATACTTACAGTACCGTCAGTGCATGGCCGCCGTGATTCCGGTTCTAGATCATACTGTGTTCTTATTGCGGTACCATCCTCAATAGGCCTAAAATATTAGGAATAATATCAAAAAATATGAAAAGAAATATAAAAAGAGATCAATCAGTTTAAGGGCGTGAAATTTTTACCAATATTACATTATTCGTTTGGGACTCCTGACTATCTGAAAAGATTCTTTCAATCTCTTTTAGTTCATACGTTTTTAAAGATCTCAATCTTGCGATAGGCCGTTGTTTAACAGTTGTTTTCATTGATTAACTTTCGTTGTTTTTAAGTAATAATTAATTTTGGCTGTTTTTAGAATTTTAGTGTTAATTACTTACCCAAGCACAACCATGCCAATAGGTTGCTTCTGACTGATCATAACGAACGGGCTGAGAGTGCGCGAGCTCAGCGCTGAGTCAAACAACTCTGACAAAGAAGTAGCGCGCGGTGCATGCTCCAAGATGTCGCTGAGGAATGCCAGGTCGCTGGCTTCGCCGGGACGAACTTGCACATCCCTAAAGAGAGAGATTGCTCTTAGCGTAAGTCAAGCAATAGTGTTTGTTAACAGATTCCAATGAGTTCAACTTAAGGATTCTGTTCGAGGAAAAAGCAATAGTATTTTTCTCTTTCCCAGCCTCGCTTAAAGCAATTCTGGTGAAATAACAGCTTGCTTGCTTGAAAGACGAGGTTTAAGCGAGGGGCTAGAGCTGAAAATGAGTTGGTGGGATGTGTGTGAGGCGAATGTAGCAAGCTAAAGCTTTTGCACTAGCATGCAATAGACGTATTGTTACATTTGCAGAGAACAAAAAATCGACGTCATGAATCAATGTTAAAAATCGTTTTAATTTTATTTTAGCGAGCATCGACATGTTTTACACTTACCCTCTAACAGAATTAACGTGAGCTACGTAAAGCGTTTCGTTGATAAACCTCATTCGTGCTCCATATGAAGTAACCAGCTATGAAACGAAATAATCAATTAGGTAGGTACTATGGCAAATGTAAAAGGGGTTAACTTCAATAAATAAAAGAAATCCCAAAAATACCGTAAAGTGTTCCAACAGTGGAAAAGAAGGATGGCTCGAAGGCAGACACATGACGCAGTAGTCTCTTTCTGGAAACAGTTCGTAAGCCGCCTCTAGCATATCGAAACCATACCTGTTGAGAACAACTGGAGTTCACATTAAGATTCTGCTTTACCTAATCTTGTATTTTTATTATTTAAAGTGGGATTAACTTTTGGCCTGTCTCGCCTGAAGGTAAGCGATGAAGAGGCCGATGGTGGAACACGCTCGCCCAGAAGTTGCCTGTTCACTCTTGTCGGGAAGAAACCAAGGTTGTAAGTAAGTATCCGGAAACACAGACGCAGGGAGAACGTTGAGTAAATTACTTGATTATAGATTTTTTATAATCACCTCTCATCGTAGTCAGGATGCATCGCGAACAGTTCCAGGAGAAAGGCGTTAGGTGGTCCTGAGAACCGGATTGGCTCTGACAGCATTCGGTCAGCGGTCAGGGCATTGGCTACTAGGAAAAATGGCAATTGGTTTTCAAACTTTTTAGGCGTTCTGAAGTCGCACGAGTCCTTTTGACGTCCAGTATTTTAGCGAATAGGTACATAATTGATACGGTGATGACTGGGATAGTATTCCATAATACGACTTTTTTCAGACCAAGTAACTATCGAGGAATTTGGAAGAAGCTCAAATTTCAGTTTGTAACTATCGAGGAATTTGGAAGAAGCTCAAATTTCAGTTTATTTGCATGATTGAAGCGGTACGGCTGACACACGTAGATGACGTGGAAGGGAAATATATTTGCTGAGTAGAAATTCAAAGAGAAGTTTATGAACTGAGATAAGATTCGAGGGGTCGCAACGACAGCTTTAAGTCGTCTTATGGTACTACTTACGTCTAAGCTTATCTTTTTTAGAGGCTTTTTCGTCGACATAGGTTTCTTTATGTTTCGCCGTGTCGTCCAATATTTTCATGATGCTGTCCGCTAGTCTGTGAGCAAAGCTTACGGGTAATAAAAATATTTATGAAATCCTTCATTGCACACACGACAGGGCGAAGTTTACAAGTAGGTAAATTTTACATTTCTCCATATTGACGCTCCAGAGAACACGAAAAAACTATTTGGACATGTTATTGGCTATACTTAGCTGTTAAGCAAGCATTAATACCTGTATAACGGTATTGAAATTGATTTCTGCTTTTAGATTAAGGCGGGACCAAAATTTAAAAAAGATCATTTTGATGGGTAAGTAAGTAATCTCTGCAGAAAGGTCTTCAATAAAGCCTACTAGTTAATGCTTGCCAACTGCTTAAAAAAATGCACAGCAATGTTACTAATTTCGGAAAAAAATTACTACTGTAAACAATTCGTTGGACTATAGTTTATAATCTGGATCAAATCGTGACCAACCCTCTCTCGATAGTATCGTAAGTAAGCATCTTCGGAACCCTCAGAAGGTCAGTGTCTATGTTGACGATGTCGAACTCAAGCTCTTCCTCTTCCTCCTCAAGGAGGTTGAGTACATCCAGATGTTTGGGCAAGGTTGGAGGTGTGGGAGTACCTACTCTACTGTCTGAACGGTACTGGTCAAACTCATCCTCGTTGAACAGCCATGTTACCTAGAGTCATAATAAACAAAACTAAGCAAGTGTATTGTCGGTAAGAAGCTACTTATTTAGGTACTAATAAAAACGAAATTGCATCAGCTGTAAGCAAGGCAGTGGAGAGGAGTTTCAACATATTTTAATAGCATTGCTTTAAAGACAAACCTGCAATTGTTTTACTACCTTGCTCCGCTTCGCGACAATAGACAGGCCTAAACAGCGCCTTCGGATTCATTCCAATAAGGTTTAGTAATTTTTTGGTCATAACTTATGTCAAGAAATTACTCGTATTAAAGTCAAAAATGTGTTAGGCTTGCGAATCCATTTCGTTTGGGAATTCAGCCGCGAGTAACCATATACGTTTCGTGTTGCCCTGATGACCGTTATCAAAATAATCATTGGTCTATTATTTAACCGATTATTCTATTAACATCCTAAACTTAGGCGCTCATTTCGCTCTTCGAATCGTGTTACACCATTATTATCCTGAACGCACTGTTGGTCAGTCTTATCAAGTACTTAGGTACTGGCATTTCTTCGCTTACCCTAGATTTGCCTTCCTTTGGTTTGATGTCCTCAGAGGACGCCGTGTTTTCGTGGTTCCCCGTTGCAGTCGTTGTAAAACTAAAAATAAATGTTTAGATAAACAAGGATTATTATTTTATGTTTCTTTGGTAGAAGGATCAAATTCACAAATTAAATAAGTGTGAATTTGCAGTAAAAAAAAAGATTTATAGGTCGTGGCTCGTGTCGTATACCTACAAAAACACAAAGGCTAATGATGATGATGTATACCTACGGATTATATTTAAAACTTTGGCTGCCGTTGACTTTTTGGTCAACTTTTTGAGCTTTCTCCTAATTGGGTATGGGAAAAAAATCAAACATGTCCTAAATCGAAAACCATTTCGAGGTATTTTTATGTTTTATCTCATTTAAATATAATTATATCTAGGATATTTATAATTAAATAGGTACGTTGGCAAACTGGGGTCATTCATTTGACCCCAGATTGCCAACGTACGCAAAGAGTGGGTACATTAAGGTTCATAATGGACTCTTGACGGTAATCAAATTGAAACCGTGATTGGTTGATAATCTATCCATCAACCAATCAAATGACGCGTCTGTTTCATACGTGAGATTTTTAGCTAGGTGATTCTACTGCATGGTATTAGGTAATGGTGTTTCCAGATAGCAGATTTTAAATTCCCCAGATGAAAAATATTTTTCAACAAAGTTATTTTTAGTAATACGTACATTAATTTACACCCATTGCCCAGACGGGTAGGTAGGACTTAAAACAGTTATTCGCTATAATCCCAACCCTTTTAGGTAGGACTTGGTTTCAGAACTTGGCAAAATAAATTATATCTGAAGTCTACTTCTCACATTCTCGTGAGATGCTACATGATGAACGGCGAGCTCTGTTTCAGCCTTAGTGCTGTAAATCAGTAATTTTCTCCTCACTACTTATTTTCCACGAATTGGGGAAAAAACTCATGTGCGAACACTAAGTGAATTTGTGACGTCATGAGTTCGCAATGTTTAAAAATTAATAAAAAATTAACTACCGGCAAGATCAGCAAAATATTCAAATTAGTTACTTAAGATAGTAAAAGGTATTTATAAAATAAAAATGTTCCCATACAAATTTCGGGCAAAGCATTGGTTTGATGGCCTAAGGGTCAAAGCTGTGCAAGCTATATGCAGTCAATCGGAAGTCAAAAATTTGCAAATAAAATATTTCGCATGTTAATAGGAGCTTGTTTTATTTAATGCACTTGATGAAACAACGTTGGCTTACGACATGAATATACTAGAGATATTCGCCAGGTCCGTTATTGGCATCGGTAGCTTAGAAGAGTGTCGCCCGGATCAGGTTTAAATACAGCTCGATCCCCAGGACCAAGCTTGATTTTTTCTAGTTTTTAGCTTCAGTCGCTGTATTTTACAAAATCCACCTGACTGCGGATTCCATGTCGCGACTGCGCTTGTGCGAAGGCGTTGTCATGTGCCGCAGCCCGCCGAAGCACGACAGCTCGAAGCTCTCCTCCAGCGCCTCGTAGTTGATCTGGGTGTTGAGGCACATGACACCCACTGCTACTTCTTTGTGCTGGATGTTTAGAGGAATATAATAAATGAGTAAAAAATACGGGCTGCATATTGGTAAGCGGTTAACAGCCTATGAACACGAAGCATCACGTGAAACACTAAAAGGAATCCCCACGCTTTGTCGAAGGTGGATGGTTTGTCTAGTCAGAATGAAGAAACAACAGCTACCTGATGAGGTCTGGCTACCTACCTATCTCTTCAGCAGGAAAACAGAACTGAGAAAGCATTGTTAATTATATCTATGTGGTTTCTAACGTATATATAAATTTGCATCAAGAGGCGGTCAGTTCGTTCAGTCAGTAAGTAGATACTTCACTAAAATTTAGTCTCGTTCTTATAGTGTGGATAGCAACTTCATATTTTATTTGACTGGTAAATCATGTTATATGTCAACACAGCTCACGCTAAAGGTGACCAGTATGACATAACACGATTTACCTAATATCATTAGGTATATACGTGTGCAACTGTTTGGACTCTGAGCAAACAAACTAAACAGCAAGCTGCAAAATCCACACAGATTTTCAAAAGTTTTTTTTACTTACCCTCACTAATCAAAACAGTTCTTACTTCGCAAACCAGCAGAACTCTCTCAGACTCTGGGTGCCGCGAGATCAGCTCGCTGATGTAGAACTCCCCGTACATCTGCTGCAGGCGCGGCGAGTGACGCTCGATGATCGGCACTATGTCATCATTATCCTCTTCGCTGTACAAAATACCATCAAGTATCAGTGGCTCAGAGGATTATGACTTATGTTGGGTGTTTGGGACAGGAATTACAAACCATCCCTTGAAATATGATACACTCGTATTAGTAGGTCATTCATTATGATGCTTTTTTTAATATGCGCCAGACAACACACCAATTGTCATGGTCTCTGAGTAAGGACTCTCTTAACTCTCAATGCAAATAGTCATGCTATTTGATAGCTCGTCAGTCAATAAGTGCTGCAGTACCTACCTATGTGTCGGCAGTCAAAATTGCAATTATTTTGCAACCGCAGTAAGTCACTTACTTACCCTGTCATGGGCAACATTGTTTTAAAAACGCACGTAGTTCCTAACATTGACGACACGATTGGCGTAGTGCGCTGGAGCACGGTTTCTCGCCTTTAATTCCGTAGTGTCCCGGGTTCGAACCCCAGTCAGGTCAATTCAGGAAATGATCTTTTCTAAATTGGCCTGGGTCTGGGTGTGCTGGGAGACGCCCCTGGCTTAATTCCTTGTGTGGTACCTCGTAACACAGGGATATTTATCCCTACTTCGAGACCATGACAAGAGGTGTGTTGTCTGGCGCATATTTATATTTATTTATTTATAACATAACCAATATACTTAATGATGAATATGGTTACAGCAGGTATCACTGACCGCAGAAACAGCTCGCTACTCCGAATAATAAAACAAAACTAACACAGCTCTCCTAATCCTCAGTCTCGGGCTGACCTCGCTGCGGTCGGCCACACAGAGCGCCGGCAGCATGTCACCGGGAACGCCGCGCTCCATGGCCTGCAAGCGCCTGAACGCTCCTTCAGATCGGGACTGTCCCACCACCAGCACTGGAGGGGGGAGGACGGAACAGTCAGTATGGGTACATCCTAACTATTTTAGGCTACGAGAGGCAAATTCTCCGGTAATATTCGTTATAGGGTTGCGGGCTCGATCCTTCCACCACCACGATGGTTGTTAAAACAATCGAGTCGTTAAAGTCACGCCATTCACGCCACCAGCACTGCAAGGAACAGTCAATGTCTAAGATCGCCAGATGTATGCACATGCCCGACTCTTCAGCAAAGTAAGGATAGCTCTTTAGAATATTCGCAACAATGTAAGATTTTATTATCTGCTAGCATTTTGGATATCTTCATGGGTAACGTACAGGGATAGGCAGTCAGCGGCTTGATCATGGCGATGTAGTGTAAATATGGATCGTGCATGAACATAGACTTCAAAAGGCTGTCCACTAGCTCGCGTGCATACACTGAGTTCCAGCACAGTAGATGGATGAACAGAGTGTTCCTAGAATTCAGCTCTATCGCTCTGGAACAAAGGGTGAATATAATTTAGCTGAAGAACTAGGTACCTACAAACTCAGCTTTCCGCCCGCGGCTCGCCCGCGTTATTTTTATATATTATGGCCAAATTACATAAAATATTTTTAAATTGTAGCCTATGTGTTATTCTGATGTATATCTAAGCTGTATAACTGTAAAGTTTAATCTAAATCCGTTCAGTAGTTTTAATAATAAACGAGGTGACCGCCATGTGGAATGTTGATTCGACGATCATTGTCCCGATAGTCGTATCGGCGAACGGCTTGATAGCGAAGAGCCTCGTCCAACACCTCGAGAGGCCCTCGCTCAGCGGTTGGGTCAAGGGTCAGATGCAGAAGGCGGTGCTCCTGGACACGGCTCGCATTGTCAGGAGGTTACTCTCCCTGCAGCCCTAACCACCGGTAGTCTGAGCCTTGCGGTGCCCCGCTGCCGGTGGCACCCAGGTTAAGGTTTTTATAGTATTTTTATAAATAAATAAATAAAAAATAAATATCTGGGACAATTCACACCAAGATCATCTGACCCCAAACTAAGCAGAGCTTGTAATATGTGCGTCAGAGACTGATAAACATACTTAAATACTTCTAAATACATACTTAAATAGATAATAACACCCAGACACACAACAAATATAAATGTTGGTCACACAAAATATTTGTCATGGGTGGGGATCGAACCACGACCTCCGGCGCTGAAGGCAGGATCGCTGTCATTGCGCCAACGAGTGCGTTGCTTCAGCAGGAAAGTAGCTTCTAGAGTGATTTGAGTGGAACGTAAAATTAGTGAGATATATGCTGTGGATGTGTGTGGCATAAAAAATTAGTGGGCGTTGTGGTTTTGGAAAAAAATGAAAAAAAAGATTCCTGCTGCAGTAACGTTGTTCTAGCAGGAAAATTCTAAACGAATGATCGAAGAGAAAAATGTTGTACATTGGCAGATAGCTTACTTCTGGGGAAACATGTGCGCCAAAAATATAATATGTGGGGCTTCAGGTTTTCGAAATATTGCGTTTCCTGCTGGGGTAACGTTTTGCGGAATCGTGTTTCTCTCAAACCATGGCATGTGCGTCTCTTTAATAAACATTCACTTGTAGCTCTTGATTTGTGCTTGCGGCACATATAATAAGATTTTGAAAATTATTCTTACATTTTCAGTAATTAAGGTGTCTCTAAAATCTGAAAAAAAAATCACAGCGCCTAAATGAGAAACTGTATCAACTCGCTGAAAACTGCATTCGATTCCGCTTTACACATCTAATGGTCAGAAAATGTTTCAAAAGTTTACATTCATGCTTTATCGAATAAGAGATCGAAATAACAAAACCACCGGTACATAACTTTGACGTCAAAATATAAGAAATCAGTTCATCCTGAGATAAGTGAGTGTTAACCAAAAAACAGTGAGTTGATTGATTTTTTTTTCAGATTTTAGAGACACCTTAATTCCTGAAAATGTAAGAATAATTTTCAAAATCTTATTATATGTGCCGCAAGCACAAATCAAGAGCTACAAGTGAATGTTTATTAAAGAGACGCACATGCCATGGTTTGAGAGAAACACGATTCCGCAAAACGTTACCCCAGCAGGAAACGCAATATTTCGAAAACCTGAAGCCCCACATATTATATTTTTGGCG
This sequence comes from Udea olivalis, assembly GCA_947369235.1. Taxonomy (NCBI): domain Eukaryota; kingdom Metazoa; phylum Arthropoda; class Insecta; order Lepidoptera; family Crambidae; genus Udea; species Udea olivalis. The sequence continues at coordinate 3,696,739 of OX376354.1, read as the reverse complement.
CACATGTTTCCCCAGAAGTAAGCTATCTGCCAATGTACAACATTTTTCTCTTCGATCATTCGTTTAGAATTTTCCTGCTAGAACAACGTTACTGCAGCAGGAATCGTCTTTTTCATTTTTTTCCAAAACTACAACGCCCACTAATTTTTTAAGCCGCGCACATCCACAGCATATATCTCACTAATTTTACGTTCCACTCAAATCACTCTAGAAGCTACTTTCCTGCTGAAGCAACGCACTCTGCGCCAACAGGCCAGTCAGTCATTATGGCGGGATACCAACCGCTCGACCCTCAAAGTGAAGTTGGCTTTAGTGGTGACCTTAAATTGATATTACTCTGCGATTTCCTCAGCCTTCGTAGAGTAATGGAGGCGGGAAACGTACAGCAGCGTCGTTGGTATTGCAGCACGCAACAGCAGTTTTGGCGTGAAAGAGTAACATACTTACATACATACATAGTTACTCAAAAACTCTCGCATTTATAATATTAGTCAGATATCCCCAATTTAAATGGAAAACTGATTTTAACACTTTCTATTTTTCATGAATAGTGGACTTCGTACCCCAAAATTACTATAAGAAATATTATCTACAGTGTCACTTATCAAGTAAAATAATGCACACAGTATCAATAGAGCGCAATAAATGACATAAAATGCACATCAGTTAAGCGGAAGAACCATGCGGCTCATTACGAAAATAAGCAATTAAGACCCATTGCTTTCAATTCGCATACTTCACTCAAGAAGACTATGAAATATAGTTGGTAGTTCTGTTACATACTTACTTGTATTTCGTCCAAATATACTCTTCCCAGGCTTTAGGATGCACAGAGGGTAGCAGGGGATAGTCCTTTGCTGCTAAAAAGCCCACTATAGCGTCGTTTACATCCAGCTGGCATATCGATAAGACGCAATTTTGTCTGAAACAATGCAAAAGTTCCAGTGCTGCGAGCACGCATATCAACTCCCCAATTACCTATGAAACGCCACCAATAGTTAAGCTGCCTTAAAAATCGAATGCTGACCTTTATCTAATGTATTTGTCTAATTTTAAGAGCTTAGTTTTACCGGCTACTGACGACACAAGTACTAAATCCACCAATTTATTCTAGTGTGATAGACTGGCCTTATCAGATCCTGTTGTCGTGTTAACAAGCACCGATACGCGCCGAAAGCCAATCTCGTCAAGTCGAAAGCATAGGGCTGCCGCTGAGGATTTAGACGTTCGGTATGTTTTGGGTAGCTTGCATGGCGTACGAGTTAAAAATGATGTACAAAAAATTTGAACAGAAAATATGGCCTAGTTTGAGAAAAAGTACCAAAACATTGAAAACACGCCAGGCGTGTTCTTGGCATAGAGACTTAGCTTAGCCTGAACACGCCAGGCGTGTCGGTGGCATTGAATGAGTTAAGCCGTCTGCCCTCTATACCGCATCATATTGTGACCGTGCTATAAACATGTCAGGCAAAAAAACATGCTTTGTATAGAATTGTATGAGACTATGCCCACGAGACCGTTTCGTCACCGACACTGTTACGCACGGATATTTTGAGAGAGCATATCGTGTTGCTTTACGATCCTGCATCGCACGGTCGTGGGTATGGTACGGACGGAAAGTGGACAGAATCCCACATTAGCTACCATGGTGGTCACCGGTGACTAGCAAATTATAGATTTTCTATTGTGTCTGGTTTGGCAGCAGCCAGCTTCAATTGGAATCATAATTAATTTGCAGGGTTGTAGTGGTGTCGCACGCTAGTGTAAGATTTATTTCTGATATTGATGAATTACTGAAGCTTACATCAGGTTCACGATATCAGTGGTGTCATGTATCCGAAAGTTCATCGCCATGGACTCAGCGACCAGTCCCAGAATGGCTGGCGCGTCGGACACGCTGGCCAGGCGCAGTCGGCCCAGAGACGGCGGCCGCAGCATTCGCGACACCATGTTCAGTAATAACTATTGCACTCGATACCCAAATTATAATATTCCACGAACATGAAAGTTATGTTTGATATTATGACAGAAGTGTTGACAACTAATTTGTCTATGCTAATCCTATACTTTCGCAGAATAAGAAGATCATACTCGTATCTAAAAAAGACGAGCAAAAAGAAGAAATAAGTAATAAGCTTTTATTCCGGGCGCCCAAACGCCAGTCTGAGCTTACCATCCGTCCGGATTAGTCCGGACTTAAAGACCTTTGTCCGTAAATCGACAGCATGTCTTTGTACCACTTCCAATCGAAATAAACGATTCTGATTCTGATTCATGCAACGTTCCTATCACTAGGAAGGGGAATAAGTTGTCAAAATACTGTAAAGCAGATTTCATAATTATTTCATTATTTCGTTATTGATAAAATAATCACATATGATTGCTTAACTTTTACAGTTTTGCATGAATTTCATGTTTTATGTTTCTCTTTTACGACGCAAGACCTTTTAAAAGTGCGAATTAATCACACACTATAAATGTGTGATTAATGCGGCAATTCGTGATTTTGTTACAGCGTGATCTTTGTTTACATAATAAGGCCTTTAAGAATAATCTAGCTAGACTATAGATGTCAAATAGAAGAATAAAATAGTAGTTACGAAATAAAAAACTCATTTTATACATCCTTATCTTTATTATTATCTTTAAAATCAAAACTCCCAGAATGTAGGTTGAAATCGTCACAGTGCCAAGCTCTAGGGCGTTAACGATAGGTAGGTACTGTTTGAGCTTCACTTAATCATAAAAAACTTCATTATCTGATTATTATCCTTAATATACAGAACACAATAAAAACTAATAGAAAATAATTTAATTCTGTAACAATATTCCTACTAGGTCTAATTAGCATCAATAAATAAGATGACTTCATTGTGGATTCTCTTTGGGAGTGATTACAGTGATTAGTTCGTGAGCCACATTAATAAAAATACAGTGAAATGGTACGGTAGATTTAGGTTTGCATGGAGAAATAAAAAAAAAATGCATGGAGAAATTACACAAATATGATTACACAATGAAACTAAAAAAAAAAAACCGGGTTTATTAATTTTTCAAAGGTAATAAGAAATTAAAACTACACTCACAAATTCACGATACACGAATATTATGACAGCATTTTCGCAGAGTAATTTCTCCAAGTACTATTTACACAACAGAAATAAAAGAGAACAACTTATTTCGTTTTACTTAAAACTAAATTTTCAGAAAAATATATTTACAGCACGTGTGGCCCAAATCTAACTAAGTGTATCAATAAAATACAATGCCTAAAGTTTCATAAAAGTAGGCAAATTACAGTAATTCTCAAAGCTATTCAAATTTTAAAGGATCAGACAGATATATTAATATTTTTTTTTTGCTACAACTTAAACATTAAACAAATTCATTACTTAGAATAAAATAATAAAACCCACGACCCAAATAACTTAGAATAGTAAACAAAAATTACCAAGTGAACACGTTATTTTTGTTCAAGTCACAATTAAACTAACAGAACAATAAAACATGGCTTACGTCAATTTTAGGCGGATATTGATTTATCGTGAAAAAGATAAGCGTCTCTTCTAAAAACCTAAAAGTTTGATACAATGACTGTGAAGCTTGACCCCAAGCGCTGTGCCGGCCCTGGCCTACGTGCATAGGGGGGACGCACACGCACGCGAGTGAAACAGGGTTTTCATCAACGGACTATGAACAAAGCCAGAGATAAATATCCTTTTACAAGATGAAATCAAGATTGGCGTAGTGCGCCACTGCGCCAATCACGGTTCACGCACGGTTTCTCGCCTCGATTCCCGGTCGGGTCAATTTAGGAAACGATATTTTCTAAATTGGCTCGGGTCTGGGTGTGCTGGGAGACGCCCCTGGCTTATTCCTGGTCTGGCACCTCGTAATACAGGGATATTTATCCCTATCTAGAGACCATTACAAGAGGTGTGTTGTCTGGCGCATATTATATTATATTATAAGATGAAGGCACGCTAGACCTCTATCAGCCTCTGACGATCTTCACCAGTCACATCACATCAGTATTTCCGTCTGGGGTGTCCTGAGTGCCTAGTGTGACTTCACCAGCGATCGCGTTTTGCTAATTTGCGAATACGCGAACGTAAACGCGAATTTGTTAGCCATCGAGTCAGCGTCATCTAGAGGAAAAATCGGGCAACATTTTGTTGCTGTGCAACTCGCACCAAGCACTCTGATTCCTTTGCCCCCGGAAACCTGACTTGACACAGCGGTCGTAGGCAAGCTATAGTTATTGCTAATCTCTTGTTGAATATGAGCAAGCAACCTAACCAAACATAAGACTTAAATTGAAAACTATACCACAGAGTAACCAAAGAACAAGCTATATTGACAGCTTAAATTGCCTTAGATCGTTTCTATTTGATATCTGATACGTTATTGGAGCAAACAAGCCAGGTATTTCACTCATTTTACACGACCCAATCTGCATTGGATAGTGTGAAAACGCTAGAGAAAGACATAGGATTCACTCTTGAGTTCAAGCCATAAGTCTGGTCACTCGTGCGGTTTTAAATTTGAGTAAAGGCCGTTGCATTTACTACTTAGGTATTAGACTTCCTGAATACGGGTCGAAGTAACAACTACTCAAATAGACTAAAGAAATTATGCTAGACAAGTTTATTTTATTTTCTTAAAACATATTGTAAGAATGACGGTAACCACTTCTCCATCCAACACGCAGACAGACTGGCTGTCTCATCTTATCTCATCTGTGATGTTATTTGCACTAAAACTAGTAGAAAATTATGCTATTCATGATACCATAATTTAAATTCTTTAAATTAAACGAAACGTAAACTAATTCACATTCAAATGTAATCATAGTAAATCGTTAATTAATTATAATCGCATGAACTAAAGCAAGGGACCACACTATCATGTGTCAATTTGAGATGTCTTTTATGTGTATAAAAATATCGTCAATATTTAATATTCATTATTTACTATAACATTCTGCTCTATTATTTAGAAAATTAACACTAATTAGTAAACATGAGTTTATTCACACTGGATGTGCAAGTGGGGCGTTCTATACAATGATACAGTAGCTACGATACGCCCACGTTGCTGGAATTTCAATTTTGAGACTATGATAAATGCGACTTCGCCGTAAGAGTATCATCGAATAAAAATATACCTAACGCCTAATTCATTGTTAGTTTTTACGATAAAACTAGAAATGGACATAATTAAAAGATTGATAGTACTCTTATAGATAAATTAGAACAAGTCTACAAGTAACTTAACTACATTGCTCACTTTCACTATGATACAAAACTATTTTGTATTAGCACGGCGTATTCGGCAATACATTGAATACATCTATTCTGCATATAAGTTAGTCCGCATGCGAGTATAGGATAAGTAAAATTACTTAAGGCAATTGAATAATATACATTCCTCAATGTCAAGACTATCACACAACGCCAAATATAATTTCGAGAGATCATGGACCGAACATTCATTCCGAAACCGCAAGAGCGCAGCTCTTCGCCTCCGTCTTCAACCAAACAAGAATCAAATGCATTCCATTCTAAATTACTATATTATGTATATCTATAGTAAATTTTGCTTTCGAAAGACACGGAAATATCTTATGTCTATAGGCTATCATACCATTTATTATATACAAGTAGGTCCATAATATGATGTTACCTAAAGCGTATACTGTCATTACATCTCAAAATCACACTCGACAACAGATTGTACTATAGTCGCCTCACACACTCATCCACTGTCTGATATAAAATTACTTGCACCATTTTTATTTATTTATTGGAGACATAATTTACTAAATATATTATAGCAATTCTTTACTATTGGCCAGTCGATTTCGATAACATAGATACTACAATTACTACTTTTGAAAATACCGGGTGATTATTAAATAACTTCCGAGAACGATATGGCATCACTAAGTGATGTAGAAACTATCTAAGCGAAAATTAAATTTATTTAACTTACTTTCATTTCATGGTCACCATACAGATAAATAATATAAATAAAGAAACCTTAAAACTAAAGTTAATTGAATGAATCAAATTTTACTTCAATCACTTAGTGAGTATGCCATATCGTTTTCGGAAGTTATTTGATAATCACCCAGTAGTTTAACCATTGGAAGTTGACACTGTTATATTCCAGAATTTTATTATAACCTGCAGTTAGATCGGTTAGTAAATCCCAATTAAGGGCTACTGGAGACAATAAAAAAAAATTAAAGAGTCCATTTGTGCACAAAAATACTTTGTGATATATTTACAAGGGTTGACTTTACGTCATCATAAGATAGTATTATAAGCAGGCACGAAATGCTATAAAAGAATCTGCTATCTCTCGTCACTTGAGTACTCTGGACCAAGAGTCCTTGGCTTTGATCAAACTAAGGTAGATCTCAAACATTCGCTTTAGAACTCAGTAGGTTTAAATGCATGATTCTGAATTGGGTTGGGCGAATATTCCGTATTGATAGGAGTCGCGTCAGTTTCAGCAAAGCCAAAGGCCCTTGTTACAAACATTTATAGAATGTGTGCCATTAGCCACCACAATTTGGATTTATTTTATGCTCAACTGAGTATGTACAATGACTCATGCCTATTTTATCATTACCACATTCCTTCTCACAAGTGTAGTCTAGTGAATTAAATAAGCAGGTTCTCTTTACTAAGTATTGATTGAACAATTAAATTCAATCAATTATAAAATAGGGACTAGGAATTGTTTTTTTTTGGACCTGCGCAGTGAGCGAAATGAGCATGAAACATGCTCCACCATCTGAGTATGTTACTACTACTGAGTGCCTCCCCCCTGGCGGCGACCTGCCGTGGACCACATGGAAGTCACTCAACCGGCTCCGAACTCAAGTGGGCCGCTGCAGGTGTAGCCTTAGTAGGTGGGGAGACATTGCACAAGACAGGGTTCAATGCGAGTGTGGCGGCCCAGAACAGACCATGCAACACTTGCCCCCAGTGCTATGAAGCCACCTCCCTTGGGATAGCGGAAGCGGAGCACTGGGCAGCTAATAGTTGTCAATAAAAACAGGGATCATCAACACGAAGAAGAAGCATGAAACCTCCTCTTAATAACAGGAAATCAGAACTATCCTCACCACTATCGCCTAGCGTTATTTTTAAGTGACGGGATCTGTATACGAAACATACCGAGGTCTATTTACTCTAAGTCTGCTGCCTCAGTGTCTCTATGGGAGCTAATTCACAATTGTGGTGGCATGAACAGTCACAATAACAAAACCCAGATGTATAGATAAGAACAAAGTTTCAACAACCGCGCCGAGATAGGTCATTGACACTACTACCACAAATTACACATGCAGCGCGGCGCCTCTGACAGATAGTCCGCTTAGAACCCGCAATTTTGATCACGCACACAGACCCAGTGAGTTTACAGGCGAAGCGATACCAGAGAGCATCAGTGCCGCGGCCAGTCGACCTGTAGCGAGTCTTTTTGTTTTTGTCGAATTTGGTGCAATTTTTCACAGGATGAATTTTATTTTTGGCCAGTTCTGTCAAGTAGGTATAACCTACCTATTTGATTTTAAAATTTCAGAGCGAATATGGTAACCCTGGGCGGTCACGCAAGTTTAAAGGCGCGAGCGGTCCTTCTGTAAACTCTTTATTTTTTGCTACTACTACACTGGCGGGCTCGTTGCGAACGGAGACAAACCTGTTTATACCGGCTCAGCCTGTTTCACGCTAGGGTTCACGCACACACGCGTGGTAGTGCACCTGTCAGCGTGGATGTTGAAGCGTTGTCTCTGTTTCGTTTATTTACTATTGTGTTACGGTCGGCCAAGAAATTGGTCTACCAGTTCTGACAAAACTTTCATTGTCACTAAGGTTGACTTTTTAATATTATTTCTAGAGGAAATCGACCTTATTGTCTCATAACGTCCAAATGAAGTTCAACCGTAGTGGTAGACTACATTAATGGCTGATGGTACAGAGTAATCGACGACGAGGAGCAAAGTCTTAACCTCATGTAAGAGGTGGAACTAGCCTAGAAGGGTTATAAGGGTTATAAGGGAATTAGGGTGGGTCATGATCACTTAGCGAGGTTTTTGTGCTTGGGCGGCGTGGTGGGCGGCCCGCCCTGCTCGCCCGGCGCGCCGATGGGCACGCCCTCGCTGTCCACCTCCGTCTGAGGAACATATGGAGGCTGGAGATGTGTGGCGGGCACACTGGGGCGGTCTGGGGCGAGGGCACGGTCGGCTGCCTTATTCTCTAACTCGCAACCTGACTCGATTGCTAGTCCAGCCAATGACGGTACAGTATGCAACGTCAATTAGCAATTATCGCTTTCAAAATCGCGATTATTTTGCCATCGAAATAAGTGAATAAGCTGTTGGCAGTATGTACAGTAGGGCTTTTGGTCTACCACTTTGGTAAAGACTTATAAGTACTTAAAATTACTGTGACATCAAAATAAAATAATTATACGAATTAAGCGCGCAAAGATCCTGTCGCGAGACTATGAATAGAAACTCGCAAACTGTTGAACCATATGAAATCATGTAAATGTCATAAAACGCGGCCGCAGCATGAAATGACGATAATTTATCCAAATATGTAGCTTTTAGTTGACAGTTTTAGCCACCAGTCTTGCTCCTTGATTCGATGAAAAATGTAGATAATAAAGTGGTAAGACAACTTGAATAACTGTACCGCTGAATAAATCGAAAGATATGTCAAATATGCCTTTTGTGCCCGAGCCCTCAGACCCCACTAGTGTAGTAAAATGGACCCTCCCTATCCAGCCATCTGTATTACCTTTAAGGTGCTCCCTCACCTAGAGCATTTTCCTGTAATGCAAGGTTGTAGAGTCGAGCATTTCATCGGCGAAGGAGAAGAACCGCGCATTACAGTGCGCAAACTGTAATGTTGCAAATTCGAGCATTTCATCATTGAGGGAGGAGAACTGCACATTACAGTGCGCAATTTGTTGTTATAATGTGTAATATTTTGATGCAATTACCGTGAAGTTTCGCAAGGCAGAATTGTAATGTAATGCTCAAATTAGTTTCTGAAATGCAAATTACAGGCAAATGTTCGTCATGTCAGGGAGGCAGTATTGTATTGTAATGCTCAAAATCGAATCTGAAATGTTACATTACAGGAAAATGCTCATGGTGAGGGACCACCTTGAAGGAATTGCAATCGTACCCGCGCCTGTGACTAAATCATTCAAGCATATGCAAATCTTTCATCAATCCTGTACTGCTCTCTTCGATGGATAGGAAAGACCTAATGAAAGTAAAATAATGTTCCTACATTAAACAGCATGACATTTTTAAATTGTAATAATATAACCACACTGATTTTGAAACAATAACCCTATCTACTTACAACTGAGCAGAGAGCTCCATTGTTGAAATCAAGTTAGCGCTACAATAATTGTAGAATAATGGCTCAAGGAATATGATAGTTTTGTTCAAATCGATTATTTAGAGCGTTTGCTAGGGGTGGATCGAAAACGTTGCATTTTTGTAAGATTATTGTGATTATTTTTTTGAATTGAAATAAAACTATATTTTTTTGTCTCTATTATCGTCTGCTTAATACTATGTATACATAATTATAAAGTCGCCAATTATTTGCTAATTAGAATAAAAAACATTTTTTTTATTAATCGTTAAGAAACGTAAAAATTCAATGTACACAGTTATAGTTATAAATATAAAATTAAAAGGTGTAAACGATAAAAGAAGGATGAATTTTACTTAAATTTGAATTCAGCTATATACATATAATATAATCACGAAAATCTTAAAAAATGCGACGTTTACGATCTACCCCCAGAAAACGCTTGCTCTTAAGTCATAAACACACTTATGTATGTACAGAATTTAAAATAAATGAGTACGTGTCTAACCTTTTCCTCCTTGGCCGTGGTTTGCGGCGAGGCGGAGCCGTTGCTGGGGGCGGTGTCGGGCGCGCTCTCCGCCGCCTCATTGCTCGTCGTGCCTACAAATGACAAGTGATACTTGATGCTATTTATATTTTTCGTATAACTCAATAGGTATAACAAGAGCAGGATGGGTATCATGTCCAATCTGGGGACCCATAAAATGTTTTATGGACAGAGGCGTTCACATCAAACTTAACACAGTGGTACCTTATGCTGCTGAAATAAGACCCAGTTTGCAATGGTTTTGTAAAGGCTGATGTGAACGCAAAAAAAGTTTATGTAACGTTTTTTTTCAAATGGCGTTCAAAACATGGGGAAAAACAGTACTTCCCAATTTTTCAATTTCTTATTTTTTTTCTGAATTAGCATTCAGTGCTATATAATATGTAAATACTTCTGAATTAAGAAGACCTAGTTAATTTGAATTAATGAATATTTTTTTGTTTTAATGAAAAAAAAATCATGTGAGTACCTCAACAATTTGCGTCACAGTAACCAGAAAAGTGGCACAACCCAATTTTTTTTATAAGTCCGAAAAAAAAATACACTCAAAATCTACCGAAACTAACGGAACATACATTGGGTTCTGTCGATAGGTTTTGGCGCCTCCTGACCACAGACCTTCGCTGGTACAGATTACCCGGGACAAACCTGTATACTTATGAAGTGAAATAAACCGATTAATTGATTTGATTTGAGAAAAAGCTCAAGAAAGTTGCGCACGCAAAAAGCTTTAAGATTTTTGCTTTTATGGATTAGATGTGATAGATATTTAAACTTAGGCCCAGAACGTAGACAAATAATGTTCATCACTTGCATATTTGTCTATCTAATCTGTCCATTTCTTCTTTTACTTGTTTAAGATAAAGTGACAAGGCGATTTAAGTGTTCAGCAACAGAACGTTAAACAAGAGTAGGCAACTACTCTTGTACAAGAGTAGGCAACTACTCTTGTTTAATAGTTTCACTGCACTTCAGCGCAATGGCATCTAAAGCCTTATTCATGTTTTACTGTAAATTATAGCAAATACGATGAATTGTTAATTCTATCTGTATCCTTCTTGTTTATAAGGACCATGATTGAATATGTGCCTGTAGCTTTATAAGTCCAGTTTAAATGTTGGTGAGTGGTCCTTTTATTTTGGACATCCGGACACGGCTGTCATATGTATGTTTTGTGTATTTTAAAATGTAACGTCAAATTGATATTTGTTGTTTTTTTAACTGACCTGGCTGTATCTGCGTCGCGTTCCCCTGGTCGGCCTCGTGCTCGCGCAGCACGGCGTCGAGGTTGTAGCGGCGGCGGTACGAGATGAAGAACGAGCGCACGTGCGCTTCTGTCTTCGTGCCGAGCGTCTCTGCGATCGCTTGGAAGTCTTTACCTATAATCAAACGTTAATCTGACAATTCCAGCCCGATTTACTGACGCTTTTTTTTTTGATACCAATTTCTAGGGAAGTAAAAGGCGAGGTGGTTCTGCACAACATTTCCCGAAGGAAACTGGTGAGCGCCACGCGGACCGAAAATCACTAAAATAATCGTTCAAAAAATTGATAGACGTAATAAAAAAACCATCAGATGAAATCCCTCTAGTTATCTTTAAACTTTGTTTTGGTAAAAGACCCATATTATCAGATTAATTAGTTTAGGAATAAAACCGAAAATAGAAGACAAAATTTCACGAAGAGGTAACTTTGTGAATTTATTCTATCGAGCCAACTTTATCAAATCATGTTTACACCAGATGAATTCCCTGTATTATCCCCTCAACAATATCAGTAAATTTAAATAGATTTTAATTTCACTGTTTACTACTTCAAAAATGAATTCTAAAAACGTGTTTTGTGAACCACCTCCCCATAAGTCTGTTGCCTTCCACAGTCCCACAGTGCGTGATTTATTGGCAACTCGGATTGTGGTTGTATTCACAGTAGATATTGTCTTTGTACCCGAGCCTGACCTAAGAATTCTGATGAAAAGCAAGCTAAAGGCTTGTTTTATATCAGCTCAACGGTATAAGAAAAACCAATTATATTCAGCAAACCTTTATCATCCACACTTCTGGTCTGCGTCAATTAGTTCGCGTCAATCTTCTGATCTACTCTAAAGTTGTTCCAGCCATGCGCAATACCTGCCTATTTTTCTTAGGAAAAATTCATGAATGTGCGCCTCGGGACCACTTCAGAGTGGACTAGAAGTTATTATCATACTCTTGACAATTTTGCAAGTTTCTTGTTACCGGCGCGCGAACCTAATGGATACCAGAGTGCAGAGTGCGAGTTGCAGTGAGAGAAGTGAATGACTTCACCATCGCGTTTTGCGAGCACGTAAATGTCAATTACTATGGAATCGAGTCAGCGCCATCTAGTGGCAAATTCGGGCAACATTAAGGCCGCTAGATGGCGTTGACTCGACACCATACAAATTCGCGTTTTCTTTCTCGCAAACGCGATGGTGAAGTTATTCACTTCTCACACTGCAACTCGCACTCGGCACTCTGTTACCTGCATATTAATGTTCATTAGAGACACCATTACGTAACCTACCATATTTCCTGACGGCGGTTACAGCCATGAGTAACTCGTCATTCGTCCAGCGCGAGTTGATCTTCGCCGGCGGCTCGCCCGGCCTCAGATCCTCCACTCCCGCGTCGGCAACCTTGCGCTTCATCGCACTTAGTTGCTGTTTGTTGTGTTGTACCTGTACACACAGAAGACACTCCTGGGGTATTGTTTCCGGTCATCTTAGATGCTGCACTAAGGGGTATTTGAGGCAAAAAACCGGCCATTTTATTTCATTTTATTTGTTTCGGGTAGGAAAAGGTTCAAACTGTATTATTACCATATAATTAAAATGTACCCCGCCCGACAAAGCACGACTCATAAACAAAAACAGCAATGTTATAAAATTTTAGTAAAAATAACACATTATTTTGAAGGGATTTTGCAACCCAGGTATAAATGCAGAAATTTAAGGAAAAATAAACTGAAATATATTATAATACAAAGTACATACCTTCAACTTCCATATTCGACAGGGAATTTTCTGGTAATTTACCACACGAAGACATATTAACACAGAGAAATATGTAAAAAAATAGAGAGCGCCAAGAACAAAAAAAAGAGTCACATCAATTGCTGAGTTCAGACTACTCAGACTGATGCCGTGGTGAGAGCGAGCAGGTAAAGCGGGTTGGGCGGCGCGCCCTGGATAAACCGGTTATTGTACTTTATACGGAGGTGTGTCAGGACGGTAAGTGGAAAGATGTGGTCTCTGCCTACCCCGTTGGGAAAAAGGCGTGATGGTACGTATGTATGTACTTTATGAAACGTGGATTGTTTGTGCAATTTGGTAAATATTAAAAAAAAACACTTATAACCGGTTTTATAATTCAAATACCCCTTAGTGCGCTGGCCAGATCCTGCGCAGTGAGCGAGTTTAGAGGTATGAAACCCCTTGTTCATACTGTACCCGTGCGCGGATCTATCCATTCCTCTGTCGCCAAGCGTCCTTTTTATGTGACGCGATCTGTACGATTTAAAACAAACGAGTTAGAGCGAATTTTGCTATTGGTCAACCCAAAGCACTTGAACTGTATTCATATTTAGAATTCAAAGAACATTTTGAACTTCCAGATGAGTGTCTGATTTTATTTGTGCTCTGCAGCGCCCCGTTTGTGTTAAATCGTACTTTTGAAAAACATCAACACATGAAAACAATATTAATGGCGATATCACACTAGCTATTTGTGAACATGTTTTCAGCTAGAAGATCAACCTCCCGATTTTTTGTGATTGGGTACTGCGAAACCCGAGTCTCACAACTTTAAAATGGGTTCCCAATATAAAACGATGTACATTCTCAGAACCTAAGCCGAATGTGATGCATACCTGGGAGGCGATGCAGATCTGCCACGTTGGTCGATCCTTTGGCTGGAGGAAACCCGCTCGCAAACCGCTAGTGTGATAAGCCCCTAAGCTACTGTGATTCAAAATAAAATAGCACATGTCTGCAGTCATGTATAATAAACATTCAAGTAAACAGCTGGGTGTGCGTGCATATCTGGATTATCCAAAGAAACAAATATGCAGGTCTTCATCAAAAACAATCGCGAAGGCATTGTAAATAAATATGACTGAGTAAGCATAAATTGAAATAAAATAATCATTAAAACATAACTGGAGAACTAGTAACTACTTATGTGTGCAGAATATTTGTCACCTAATAAAATTGCAGTATTATGTAGCGAAACTACGTTTATCTATGCTATGAGAGCTATTGTTATCACATTCTCACATTACATCACACAAACAGCAGTCACCGCCCGATTCTGATAAATAATAATTTGTCAACATAGAGTGAGAATGTGTCGCTGCTACATAGCATTCACAATCGGTGTCCTCTTACTTGTCTCTTGAGCGATATAATTTCCCTGTCCATCGCTTTAAGCATCGCTTCGCCCTGATTCACGAGGCCGGGCTGCGGCGCCTCGCCGGGCTGCGGGCCTGTCGCCATGGCGACGAGATCGTCGTGATTGATGTAAATGCCGCGCGGCAGCCGGTGCTTGTACCGCTGCTGTTTGAAACCCGGCCCCCGGCGCCCCGACGGGCCGCACAGCGGTCGCATCGTGCCCGTGCGTCTGTCACAGTACCGCTTGTTCAAACAACTATCCTCAACATCCGAGGGCTGCCATCTAAGTCATGTGCAACTCCAATTTTCAAACGACGAAGCTACAAAGCGACTAGTTACGAGATTTGAAAACGCGCTTAGAAAACCATGGTTAGGCCAAATCGGAAAAGATGGCAACCCCGGTAAAAATTGCCTATTTCACGCTTTTTAATTTACAAAACATGCAAATGACTGCAAAACTGAGAAATAATAATGAATAATAATGAATATTAGTTGTAATAAGATCGTTACCGACCTGGCGTGCACGAGGCAAGCCTGGCACAGCCGATGCGAGTTGTGCGTCGTGGTCTGCGAGCAGTGGATCCCGCACACCGAACACCACTTGCCCGCGTTCTCCGCGCCGCCCTCGCCCTATACCCAATAACAGTTTACTACCTCGCTAAACTAAAACCGACACACCTAGAACATTCACTTTTGCAAGGACGGACTAACACTGTGACTCCGCACACACTTCTTTTAAAAAACCCATTAGAATATTAATCATATTATATTCTGCACACATAAAGACTCACTAGTAGTTTCCTTCTAACTGGGGCTATTAAAGGAAGCATGCGGGAACAAAAAGGTAAAAGCAGGAATAGGACAGCAGGAGTCAAAATAAATAGTGTTAACATAATAGTGCAGCATATTATGCATAGATAGAATTCACAACATGAATTTGTTAGAAGTTATGTGAGTTATTAGTTTTAAACATAATTTTCCTCTTTTTCATTAGCAGTTTCCTTGTATGTGTATTTGTGAATGATGGTGAAATCACCATCTCTATCACATGAGTAACAAATAACGAAATAGGAGAAAATTATTTTATGTGTACAGTAAGGATGAATCGTCACTTCGTTTCTTGTGAATGAATGTTACATTTATGTCACAGTGAGCTTAGCAGCCTTAGTTCGTAAATAAAAATGCAGAGAGTAACTGAAAAAAATTAAGCAATGTCAACAAACAGCCAAATATTACCTGAATAATGACAACAAATAAATGGAAAACTAATAAAATTTAAAAATGAATAATTTAATTGTGAAAATGAAATGATAACATCTAGACAAATTAAAGCACATGTCACCAAAAAAAATAAATTTACTAAAAATCATGTCATGGGGTGCAATAATGATATGGCATTTGAGGGGCTCGGTAGTCTGCAACAGGCAACAATTGAGAGGATAAACTGACTAACATTGAACATGAATGACAACACACCAACTGAACAGTCATAGTGAGAGAAGAGAGAAGACACTGTACATCGAGATTCCATGGTGACAGGAAAGTTATGCTTGAGGAAGTACACGCACCTTGGCGTCAGGTGAAGCTCGGAGCAGCCCCGCAGCCGCGTCTAGGGGCTTCCCGGCGCGGACTATACCTCGGTGGAAAGTCCACTTCTGCCATAGCCAATACAAATCCATGACTCAGATTAAACCCAACTTCTCAACTCTTTCATTTACTCAACGTTTCCCTGTACCTCTCAGCCTTGGCTGATCTACATGCAGAGATTAGTAATTAGAAGATATTTTCGCTTAATTAGGAGTGATTACTAAATATTGGTATTGTATTAGTCCTAATTAAGTGTTATAATAATTTTAAATCTCTGCATTTGTATTTACTAACTGTGCCACATGTGTCAATGAAGTAGAATGGATGGTTCAAAAATTTGTAATTGGACAATCCAGATATAGTATCAAGTAAAATTATATTTCACTATAATATAACATGGGACTGCACACAATGGTATAAAATAATAAGCAAAATATATTCAGTTAGACAAAACTTACAATTGAAGCATAACAATATAATATAAAATACCTTACAAAAACATATTACATACCTTTTCATCATTGTCAGACTCCTTATCAGAGCCACCTGGTTCAGAACCAGCAGTTTTCCCTGTAGCTGAGCCCGTTGCATTGCGCCCCTCACCAACAACATCCATAAGGGATGTGCGTGCTCTTGTTTTCTTCCATGAGTAATAGTATTTGACTAAAGATGCTATTGATTTGTCGGGTAACTGTTAGGACAATCATATGTGTCACCTTAGTATGGTAATTTTATTTTTTTATCAAGATTAGATGTTTTAAACATTAATTTTACAACAGGCAGCATTAAATGCGAAATTTTAAAAACAATCACTTATTATGACTTAGAACAGAATGTAACCAAAAACTAAAAAAAGACTTAATAAGTAGATAAAACTCCGCATTATACTGATTTTCAGCACATTTACAAGGACACATCTGATATGATTACAGGACTTAGGTCAATTCCTACACAAACGAAATAAGTACACAGACTAAAATACATACCATTTGTCGTATTCTATGGAAGCTTTTCCCATGGAACTGAAAAGCTTGTTCAAACAGCACCTTGTCTTCTACCGTCCACTCATCAGGGAAAGGTGTGAAGTTAGCTAGGTCCATGGAAGCTCTGTTCAGGTCATGTTTGTGCCAAAATAACATACCAAGAGCCTGTTCTCCATTGTAACCATATTTCTCTTTAGCTGTTGTAATGTATTCATCCACTAAAAAAATATTAGGCTTTAAAACCAGTCTATGTCTAAAAAGTAATAGGTACCCTTAGAGAAAGAACATTTTGGTTGTCACTGAAGTGCATCCAACATTTTTGTAGTAAATCTAAGAAACTTTATTAAAGTAAAGTACACTATACCCTAACATAATTAATGTTATGTATTCACAATTTAAGTTTAATGTATCAACAACATTAACAACTTACACAACATTACTTTGTTTTTTCAGAACAGCAAACAGTTTACAAATCAATAAGATAAGATTAACTGATGGCATACCATACATATATGCTGCATACAGCTTATCAGTTCTTTCTGTAAGTGCCTACTTTGACCATCATGTTACTTACACTTGATGTCAGATATGTCAGCAGTAGGTGACCACACCAGAAGAGCCCGGTCTGATATCAACTCTGGCCTCCGCTGTTCTACTGCTTCCAGCTCTGGACATATTGCCTGGTAGTCCCTACCCACTCTGATCTTCTCAGCTGCAAATGGTACTACTGCTTGGTCGCGAGTTACATGGTAGTGATGAGATGAACGCAGCATGAAGGCGGATGATGAAAAGCACAAAAATTTAAGCATGTCAAATGATAGTTCATGAATTATTTACCCCAACACAAAGATTAGTACACAAAAGCGTTAACTATTTCACAACTACTTCGAAGCTGCTGGACCCAGTTGACGCATCTCTTTCAATCTCGTCAGAAAATGTTAAATTTGACTATAGGGTCTATTTCCAAATAAAACTGTAAGCAATTACGAACACAATAGTTTTCATACCGTTCTCATCCTCAGAACTGGAATCTGGACTTCCATGGCCATTGGGGCTTGGCCCCCTCGACCGCTTCCCGTTCCGAATATCAGTACTTCGTTCAGCCAAAACCATGATTACGCACTTGATAGCACTATGATGTCTTCTTATTTACACAACACACAAATTCATTTAACTAATATTACAGTAAAGAAATTAAATTACAAAGAAACGCGAAGCTTCGCACTAAAATTCAAACGTGATTCAAACCACCGCATCAATAATTTGACAAACCAGCCATTGTGTGCAACAGTACATTTATTAGCGTCTGTACATGGGCATTCACTTTCGACCAATATATTTTTTTTAGAATTATAATATTTTTATAGGTGAAATTCGAACAAACGGACGTCTTGTGAAGATAAAATTAATTATTTGACAATATCATTCACTTTAATCAATGTTTAAGCAGAAAATTGTACCTCGAAAATAATAAATAGACATTTTCACAGCGGCAACATTTGAGTACAGACGATTACGAATGGTTTCGATCAACACGCCATTATTAATTTACCTCATATACAGAAATGTTAACCATTCAAACGGGATCATACTTTTATCAAATAATCTGAAATACGTAATTAGCATGACCTTCAGCAAAAGAATGCTTAATATGCCTTAAATTGTGCTAAACTACCAATTATGATTTGCTCTGAGCTATACAAGTATATTTTTTTAATAACAGATGTCACTCTTAGCAGATATTAGTAAAGCGCAAGTTTTAAAACCTAAAGGGGTCCGTAGGTATATCAATAATTTAAATTTTGACTCCTCCTTTAAGCAATACAAGCGATGAAGGGACGAATATTTTTCCGTTGGTTCATTTCAGCAACAATTTGGCATGTTGACGTGGACTGGGTAAATATTCTTGTACAGATGATGTAAGCACCGATTTATTGCGTATGCCATTTTTGAGGACTTTTGCCCATGGCGGCTAACAAATATTTCGTGACCTCACCGTGCGTTAGCCGCCATCCGTTAAAGTGACGCCTTAATGCGTCTTCCGCCATGAGTGAAAACCTTTTGCTTTTTCTTATTATTCTGGCTTGTTTACACGTGATTACATTCAGTGGCAGCGGATATCGAATGTAAAAGGTATGCTAATTCGTTTAGTGTGTATAAAAAGTGATTTTATAAGTGTATTATCGGAAATGGAAGGTAAGTGACTTATTTGTATAAGGTGTTGTAAACCTTATTGTAGTTTTTATTACCTTCATTGTTTTGGTGATAATGTAGAATAAAATATGAGGAACCTTCTAGTCCAATTTTGATGCGGTTTTCAGTGATGAGTTCGGATTTGATTAACGCATGTTCTTAGATAAGTGTGGCGGTGACCACTCACCAGCAGGGCTGTCGTAAACATTTTCAGGAATTCACAATAACGGAGCCCAGGTGATAGCTCGTAGATCGTCAGTAAGGAGAGTAGCAAAGTAGATAGATAGACAGATAGATATATTTTATTGTACTAAAAAAAATAACAGTAATATTCAACAATTTAAAAAAAAAAAACAATTTCGCTGGCCTTATGGCTAGAGAGCGATTTCTTCCAGGCAAACTTTGGGTAGAGGAACTTCTTAAAGCATAAAGAGTGTGGAATGAAAACAACTATGAGAGCAAAACATAAAATTTTAATGATTACAACTTCAAACAATATTATATATAAAACACAATAAATAAATAAACAAACAATCAATAAATAGCATAAATATAAAAAATATAATAAACATACATATACCTTACACACATACATAGACTTCTTTTGGCAAGGACGTCACATCATACTAGACACCAACATGACAACCATGAGGAGAAGTTCATAGTGAAAGGAAACCGGCTTTGACACGATTTAAATATAGGTAGGTAGGATTCAAAGCATATTCAAAGTAGGAGAGTACATCTGATCACTGCGGAAAAGCAAACAGAAGTAAGTTTGGCAACAAAACTAACTAAGCATAAAAAAACACACATACATGGTAAGTAACCCGTTTGTCATTATTATTTAAAACAAACAAAGTCAGAGTAGGCGGCACACTCTTAAAAAATATATTTAAGCAAAATTAACCCTAACGTTGATCATACATTGGGTCGCAGATCAAGATAATTGCAAACTTCCTTTCAAAACACCGACTTAAAAAGAAACAAAGGTTCAGTTAAAAGCATCCCAACTCGCACGGTGATTACAATAGGACAACAACTAAATTTATGACGATGCATTATCTACTGCACGTGCCTACACTTGTTTTACAAAAGTTACTTAGCATTTCAACTTACAATAGGTGCATACCGAAAGTAATTTTACCAAAACAGCGTCGTAAAGCTGCAAAAAGCTTATACTTTTAAGATTTGCTTCTATTTAATTTAATAATACCAAAATGTAGACAAGACACATTGGTATTCAACATCCAAGTAGCATAATGAGAAACATAGTAGGAGCACGTATTTTACTTTTAGAAATCCTAATGTTTACAGTACCTTGATTCGGCGAGGTTTTCAAGTATTGTAATTTAACTATTACATCGTTGTTCCATAATAAGCCTTATAATAACGCGTCCGAATACTCTTATTATGCCCTATAATCGCGTTTACTGTCCGGCTTTTATCTTATCTTATCTTATTTATGGCATCGAGTTCTTTGCAAAGGTTTGCAACCCCTGCAGTTTTTGTAAACACACTGTCTCCTAAAACGATGAATATAGGCATAACCTACGTGACAAATAATGGTAGTTCTGTTAATTAGAACTCATTAAATAGTCATTCTACAGAGATTCAAGCAACACCCTACTTTAGTGTCGACGTGTCAAATTGAAAAGTAAGTGAGAATGACATTAACATTCGTCTTATCTTACTGACATTCGGTGCCAGTCCCATATAATTTTGAAATTGACATGTTGAAACAAATGTAGCGTTTTGCTTTCGACTAGATGGCAAGGCAAATTACACTTAAGCTACAGTTAAGCTACAGTTACACATGCTCATTACTAGCACGAAAGCATGCTACTAATGAGCAAGTGCTACTTAGTAGCACGTGTCTCGAAGCCTTGCTAGTTATGAGCATGCTACTTTCGAGTGTGCTCAAAAATCGACAGCCGTGCGATTTATGAGCATGCTACCTGCGGCGCGGGTGGAAGGGGGCGTGCTTTTAGCACGTGTGAACAGGTTTGCTTATTGAGCATGCTACTAGGCTAGTATCCATTGAGAACTGGTATAGAGAAGTAATATAATTAAATATAATTAAACCGAGACTGACATCCTACGTACATTGTACTAGGTACAATGGTTTAGCAAACCTGCGTTTTTACCCTAATTTCCTGTGTCATCATAACTCTTACTGTACGTCAAAATTGCATTATCCAATCAAAAAAATAAATTGTGCATTTTATTCACTGTGATTGGTTCAATGCTGCTGTCATTTTGTGCGTTTACGTGGCTTTCATGTGGGTGGGTGGTGGGTGGCACGTTGTGTTGTGAGCGAGCAATGTCAATTTGACAGATGTTGATGCTCCGTGTTTTTTGGAGACTTACCTATTTTCTCTGGTTTGAAGAATGTTATCAAAATAGATAACGATTATGCTTCATTACAATATTATTGCAAGCGTACGGTGAAGACGCGATAGGTAGCAGCAAACAGACTAGGCTTTTATTAGGTATGCCACTGCCGTGATCAGAACCGCGTTGTGACTATTATTTTTCAGATTTTTGCTTTTTTGTATATTTTGTTGTTATGTAACAATTACTGTGTATTGGTGAGTGTAACTGTATCGCTGGGAAGATGAGGACGGTGGCGTTGATCAGCGGCGGCAAAGACAGCTGCTACAACATGATGCAGTGTGTCGGCGCTGGGCACGAGATCGTCGCCCTGGCCAACCTCCAACCAAAGCTGAAAGGTAATTTTGTCCTCTTGCTCAATTTAGACGCTTATACTCTCGGGGAGAAAGCCGATATTAGCGTAAATATACTTCTTGTGATGAGTTGGTGTTGAATGATTTATGTTGTGTTGTGATAGGTGAAAGGTTAATTAGATTGAATACCATTCAAACCAATGAAATCTCTCATGAAAACACAAATACATGAAATAAAAATGTTACTAATGCTATAAATAAATAATACCGTGCCTAAATCTGTATTTTTATCAGATAGTTATAAGGTAGAGCAAATATTAAAAAAAGAAGCTTTTAAAATTTAAATTATTTAATTGTTTTGTCTAAATGACAGTTGAATACATTTATAGATGAGCTGGACAGCTACATGTACCAGACAGTGGGTCACCAAGGCATTGAGCTGTATGCTGAGGCTATGGGTCTTCCCCTTTACCGGGAGATGATCTCCGGAGTGGCAGTGGACCAAGGCCGTAACTACAAGCCCACTGAGAATGATGAGGTGGAAGACCTGTACAGACTTCTAGCTAGAATCAAGGTAACATGTGATATTCTGAAGCAATGGTTGTATTTTTTTAACAACTCAATCAAAATGTAGGTGATGTAAACAAATCATCGTGTAATGCATTGTGTGTATTGAAAAATGTAATTATTTAGTATCTTCTAAAATTCCACAGCCTAGGAAAATTTGGCCAGATTTAGGTATACTACAAGCAGACAAGCATCAATTAATTACATAAAAACCAACTTGGGGACAACAACTTAGTTAAATGATTTTTTTTTTATTAGAAAATGTGTCCTACAAGATGAGTATAGCAAACTTGTCTGACAAGAAAGTGACATTGAGTCCAGTTTCATTGTCATTGTGGCAATGAAGCACTATGTTTAATATTGTTTATAGTTACTATGTTTACATAGTGTGTAATATGTTCATAAGATAGCTATGACCCAGCAAGCTTTGTAAGAATGAGTGATAGCATCCTTATCAATGAAGTTTGATTGAACAGCTATAATTTTCATCCTTTTTTAATTGTTTTAGGATGACTTGACAATAGAAGCAGTTGCTGTTGGTGCAATCTTGTCAGATTACCAAAGAATTAGGGTGGAAAATGTGTAAGTAACATGCCAATTTTGTTTCCTAGTTTATTGTTTTGATTTCTAAGCTAAAAGTGGTCCCTTATCTGGAACAGTTACCTGTAATGTAACATTTCAGGTTCGATTTTGAGCATTACATTACAATTCTGCCTAACAAAACTTCAGGGAAATTGTATCAAAATATTACACATTGATGTAATGCTCGAATTTGTAACATTACAGTTTGCACACTACCAAACCTAAACTAAACCACCTATTTCTATACACTCTCAAAGAACGTGTCTTCACGAATACGCACGACGATTGGCAGAATGCGAGCAAAACGTCAACGAATCGTCGCGGGCCGTCGCTACACGCGACGCTAACGTTGAGCGCTCGCAACGTAACGTGACGCTCTCGCAGCGAGAGACGATGAGTAGTTATCAGTCACACAACTGAACCCTTTTCAGCGAAATTGTAGAATTATCTATAATAATGGTATCGCCGCGAAATAGTGAGTCGTCGCGGTCACGCGGCGATAGGCTGAAGCAAAAATCGTCGTCTCGTGTAGATTGACCGACGATAAACGGGGAGACTCGTCGCAATTTATGGGCTCGTGGAGGTGACGCCTTATTATTATTATTATTTCAACTGGGGACGCTGGCAGTGGGCCGGGTGATCGGTCCGCTTGTTATGGGCCATTTCACCCATTTCCCCAGGCCCCCCTTGCAGGGGGTCTTTAGGTTATCCCATTTTCACGGCGTCCCGTCGAATCTTCCTGTTGCTTTGCAGAATCTTACTATCTGGTCCACCGTCAGTTCTTTCAGATCTTCTTCATCTAACGAGTCTGAATTTAAAGCATAAAGTATCTTCCATTCCTTACAAGCAGGGTGACCCTGATGCAGTCTACAAAAGACTGTTTGATTGTGTTAAAAATGAATTTGATGCTTGTTTTCCCACCAAACAAGTTACTTGCAGAGTTCAATCTAAGTTTTGTGAATGGGCCACGCCTGGAATTTACAGGAGCAGACGTAAGATGTATGAGTTGTACGGCATGAAAAAATACAATTTCGATCCACTTTTTGTTGAGTATGTCAAGAACTACTCCAAAATATTCAGAAAAGCCTGCACTACAGCTAAGGCATTGCACATTCGTGATAAAATATCAAAGTCCACAAACAAAATAAAAACCACTTGGGACGTCATAAATCACGAAACAGGTAAAGCTAAACAGCGCGATACCTCATACACTCTTAATATTAACAATATCATCTTACAATCAGAAGCATCTGTTGCTGAAGCATTTGATAAGTATTTCAGTAATATACCTATAATCACTACAGCTTCATTAAATTCCTCACCAACTAGAGCGGAACATTTGTTGAAAGATAATGTATCTTGTTGCAGTGTATTCTTTAAATTTAAACATGTTGAGTCACTAGATATAATAAAAGCATTCAGATTAATTAATTCAAAAGATACCGCTGATCTTTGGGGTATATCAGTCAAAATTGTTAGCCACATAATTGACGTGATTGCCCCTTATCTAGCCGTAATATTCAATGATTGTGTTGATGAAGGTGTTTTTCCAAACTTAATGAAACACAGTAGGGTTGTACCACTTTTTAAATCAGGCAACAAACAAGACCCAGGTAACTTTAGGCCTGTTTCAATCCTACCAGCTCTCAGTAAGATCTTTGAAAAAATCATTCAAGAACAACTATTAAGCCATTTTTATGAGAACAATCTCTTACACAGTGAACAATATGGATTCACGAGAGGCCGTTCTACTACTGATGCTGGCATCGCACTTCTAAAACACATCTTTAGGGCTTGGGAGAATTCACAGAACGCTCTTGGCGTCTTCTGTGACTTGTCCAAGGCCTTTGATTGCGTTGATCACGATACACTTATACGCAAGCTTGATTTTTACGGGGTTAGGGATAATGCTTTAGATTTGGTAATTTCGTACCTTAGTTTAAGAACTCAAAAAGTTGATGTTAACAGTGTACTCTCTACAGGATCACAAGTTAAAATGGGGGTCCCTCAAGGATCCATTCTAGGTCCATTACTATTTCTTATATATATAAATGATTTACCTTTTTACTTAAAAGATATTTGTGATGTTGTATTGTTTGCAGACGATACATCTTTGGTTTTTAAAACTGACAGAAATAAAAACCTTTTTGATGATGTTAATGACGCACTTTCAAAGGTTTTACAATGGTTCACAGTAAATAATCTACTGCTTAATGCAAAAAAGACTAAATGTATTAATTTTAAGTTGCCTAATGTTAAAGATAACCCCATTAGTCTAAAAATTGATGGTAATACTATGAAGCTTGTAGATGCAACAGTTTTTCTTGGAATCACACTTGATTCAAAACTGCAATGGAACCCTCATATAACAGCTCTCTCAGGCAGACTTAGTTCGGCTGCATTTGCAGTGAGAAAAATTAGGTTATTAACAGATGTTGATACTGCTCGTTCAGTTTATTTTAGTTATTTCCATAGTGTAATGTCTTACGGCATTGTACTTTGGGGTCAAGCGGCGGATATACAAACCATCTTTATCCTCCAGAAGCGAGCTATCAGATCCATCTATAAGCTTCGTGCACGGGCTTCACTTAGGGAGATTTTTAAGGAAATTGGTATCCTCACTGTAGCGTCACAATACATTTACAATTGCATTGTTTTGGTGAGAAAAAATATTAGTCTCTATGCTAAACACAGTGACATACATTGCAGAAATACTAGGAATAAGGATAAAATTGCACTTCCACTCTTTAGGTTACAAAAAGTTTTAGGATCCTTTATGGGGCAAGGTATACATTATTACAACAAAATTCCAAAAACAATTTGTGAGTTACCTTTACATAGATTCAAAAATCACATCAAAACGGCTTTATTAAAAAAGGGCTATTATACTACAAAAGACTACCTTATAGATAAAAATGCCTGGGTATAAGCGCTCTGCTCGATGCGGGATTAAATAGCTCTATTGTAACAGATGTTTTATTGTAAGAGTTCATAGGTACCTAGTATGTATGTACTGACTAACAATTTTTGTTTTTGAATTGTTTAAATGAATTCTTTTTATTATATTCTTTTATGGTTGGTTTTTTCTCTTTGTTTTATATTCTTTTAGGTTTATTTGTATCAAAATGACACACTGCTTGTACTTTACTAACGCCTGTTGTAAACCCAAAACAAGTTTAAAAGAGTAACTGCTGAGTTTCTCGCCGGGTCTTCTCAGTAAGAAACAACTCCGACGCGGTGGTAGAGTCGCATTATGTCTGTATACTGTTTATTTACATATCCATATTATTATGGTATTTATGTCTATTATTTAGTATATTTTGCTGTAAATTTGACGATTTGAAAGTACTGATACAGTCTATTTGAATAAAGTTATTTGAGTTTGAGTTTGAGTTTGACCCCATGAGTTCCCACCGTATGTGTGAGTACATCGGGCATTCGGCGAGTAGGTGGAAACTCGTTTCCTCGCTGTCCATGCACTCCATGCATGTGGGGTTGTCTTTGATGCCTATTACTGTTAGGTGCCTGTTTAGTCTAGAGTGCCCTGTGGCGATTTCTATGACCATACGTACACTGTTCCTTGACAGCTTCAGTAGATGACCTGTCTTCTTCGTGTTCATTCCGCTGATGAACATTTTAGACTGTCGCATGCCTGTTGCAGCCTTCCATCGTCTATTTGTTGCTGCTGTGGTTAACCTTTTGATTACTCCCTTGGTGATGTTTTGTGCTATTGGCAGCTTGGGTTCCGGACCCACTAAGCCTTCAGCGGCACCACCCCTGGCTAGTTCGTCTGCTAACTCGTTGCCGACATTCCCCTTGTGTCCAGGGACCCATGCAATCACTACGTCTATTTTGTATGCGAGTTTCCCTAGAGCTTTTTTGCATTCTTTGACAGTTGCCGATGTCGTCTCTGCTTTGCTAAGCGCTTTCAGCGCTGCCTGGCTATCACTGTAGATAGTGGCCTTGGTGACGCTGTCCTGATTGTCTAATATATCTGCGCATTCCATGATAGCGTATATTTCTGTTTGGAATACGCTGGCGAACCTGCCTAGGCAGATTGATCTGTTTATCACCGTGCCATCCTCGCACCTTATGTGCATACCCGCGCCAGATAGCTTCAGTGACTCAATTCTGGAGCCATCTGTGTAGCAAACTGTTTCGCTTGTGTCTATGTTCCATTCATCTCTTTGTCCTATATATGTACTTTGTATTTCTTGTCAAAGATCTTTTCTTTCCTTGTTAGGTCGTTGTTGGTAAAGATCATTGACATGTTGCTCTCGATTTCACTTCCAATGCGTAGATGCCCTCTGTCCGTGTGGTTACCGATCCAGAGGTTCGTGCTCCTAAGTTTTAACCATTGTTCGGTCGCTTTTCCTTTGATCGCTAGGTCTAGCGGATCCAGCCCGAGCACGATCTCTAGCGCTGATGTGGGTGTTGTTCTCATTGCACCTGTGATCATCAGTGCCACTAGTCTTTAGACCTTGTCTAGCTCTAGTTTGTTGGTCCTTAGTGCCGCCTTATGCCACCATACCAGTGATCCGTGAAGGATTCGTGGCTGGATTATTGCTTTGTATATCCATAGTACAGTCGCCGGTTTGATTCCCCATGTGCGTCCTATGGCTCTCTTACATTGCATCATGGCCATTTTGGCCTTAGAGCAGGTGGTGCTTATGTGTCCCCCCCATGAGCCTTCGCCTTGTCGTGGCGGGGGGGCTTAGTACTGGTGGTAGGTGGAACCACCGGGAAGCTAAGAGGGCTCAGGCATGGCAATGCGGTGGACTTCCCACCCACCCATTGCCTGCCGCCGGGCGTGGTGGTGGTATGGTGCTACCACTGCCCGCCCAAAGGGGCGCCCACGGGCGCAGCGCCTTAGGGCGCGAGGTGGGAGCCGCGGTGCACAACCGTTTGGAGGGGGTCAGTGATCCGCGGCTGGCCCCCCCTGTGCACTGCGGCTCGGCGGGGCCGCACCGCCAGATGTGGCAGCGGATCCACCTTTTAGGTGGATCGTGGTTGCGGACCTAGTAGGGTCCGCGTACGGTGGGAGCCAGCGGGCTTGAGTACGGGGGTGCTTTTGCCCGCAATGCACGGCTTTCACCCCGACGGCGGAAGTACTTGCGTGCTCCAGGTATTTCCGTGGCCTCCCCCCTTCATTGGGGGGTCGGCTGGAGGGGGCCCCAATACGGGGAAACACTGGCGGCGGGGCGTTGTGAAACTTTTTAGGGACCCCGCCTCGCCGCTGAAGTGTTGAGGTCGAGTACCGTGGGGTTTTAGTCGGTAGAAGTCCGACATAACCTCGTCGTTCCCCCGAGCGACGAGGTATCCATGAGGATTTCCCCACGCTAATAAAAAAAATAAAAAAAAAAAAAAAAAAAGGTGGTGCTTATGTGTGCTTTAAAAGTTAGTTTTTAGTTTGCTGTCCAACGTAACTCCTAGGTATTTAATCTCCTTGACCATTTCTAGTTCGGAGTTGTCTATCTGCACTATTTCTTTTCTACCAATTTTACGTTTATTGGTGAATAGGACTAGTTTCGTCTTTTCGGGATTGAGGTTGAGTCCCTTACTTCTGCACCATGATAGCGCCGCTTTCAGTCCTTTGTTCATGATGTTGCACATGACGCTGAGGTGACGCCTTAGAGATGAATAAATTGTAGGATTGAAAGCAATAAACTTTAGCAAATAAGGCTACATCACTTGACTAAGCTATCATCACTTTATTGTTAGTGCTTCTATTGTATTAGTTGAATAGACTACCAAAAATAAGAAGTCTGTTCAGTCTTCCATGTTGATAGTCAGGAAACTAGTTCTATGCCAGTTAGGCCTCAGCCTTAAATTTTGCGGGCAGCGGGGCGTCGGCATCAGCGGCGCGGGTGCGGCAGGATTGTTATGCGTAAAATCGAATAGACCAGCTCTCGAAAACAGCGGCGCGGGAGCGGGCCACGAGCGGTGACCGTCCACGCACGCGTCTGCATTTGCCTACAATAAATCTTAGGAATAAATTTTAATCAAAAAAAAGTTGTCGCTAATTGTAATCAAAAATAAGTTGTTCAGACACTTTGTCGTAAAACAATATATCGACGACACAACTCTACGCCGCTATAGTGCCGCGCGTTTTACCCGCTGGCTTACCCGTTTTGTGTTTTATTCTGTACCGCTGGTTTCGTGAAAGGGTCCGCGGTGCCCGCCCCGCTCCCGCGCCGTCATCGCCGCCGCGCCGCTCTGCCCGTAAAATTTGAGGCAGAGGCCTTAAGGTTCAGGGAAAAGCAAATTGGTAATAATAATATTTCTATACTAACTTAATTAAGATAAATAAATTGGTGGTAAATACATAAATTGGTGTATTTTAGGTGTCGTAGGCTAGGTCTCGTATCGTTGGCGTATTTATGGCGAAGAAACCAGAAGGAATTGCTGAAAGAGATGATATCAAGTGGTGTTGAGGCTATCATTATAAAGGTATGTTGTATTTAGTGGTTTACTATAGGACAGTGTATTATACTGCCTATAGGCTATAGGACAATCTTTATTCTCTTTATTTATTAAACCATAAGTGATGTGATGCCTAAAATTGATTTTTGCCAAACTGTGCAACAGTTTGTCGGAAGTGCAACAGTTTGTCAGCAGTTATGAATTGTTGGATCACACACAGTGTGATTTGGTACCTAAATAGATCATCATCATCATTAGCAAACTGCTGGATAGGTAGCTCACATTGCTCGCTATCGCTTTTAATCCAAAGCTTTAAGCATCCCCTTCCTGCTAGCAAACTTCAGCTAGTTAAAAATGAAGATGCCTGCAGTCTGACTAATATTAAATAAATATGAATTTATCATTTAGCCTGTTGCATTAGCAATTCTCATGTACACATGTCAGCTTTATCAAAAGACAACTAATTGTATTCAGATAAGATATAAGAGACCCAGACACGAAGTTTACAAAACAAATAAAATCCCTGGAAATAAAGTATTACTAGTATTGCTTGTAACATTAATCTTTCAATTGACGTATTTTTGATTGATGGAACTCATCCTTTCTACTTTAGCTTAGGCGACTAGGTAGCAAAGGGGGGTTTAAAAGCAAATTAAGAGTAAACTTTCTAAATGGCTCTCTATCTCGTCCTTCGACAGCAGGGTGGCTCAAACAATGAGTTATCTCAGAATATAGGCAGGTAGGACTATGAGTATCTGCACCTCACACTTTACAATTTAAAACAAAATTAGTCGGAAAGTTGTTTTAGTAACTGACCTTTTTAAGGTGGCAGCCCTAGGCCTGGACCCCCGGGTGCACCTGGGCATGTCGATCCGAGATATCCAACCGCACTTGCTCCTCATGCAGGAGAAGTACGGCCTCAACGTGTGCGGCGAGGGCGGCGAGTACGAGACCTTCACGCTCGACTGCCCGCTGTTCAGGAAGCGCCTAGTCATGTGAGTCTCTTTTATATTTTGACATTATGACTTGCTCGTTCGAAATATTTTACTGCGGCTCTATATTCGGCTGCTGGTGTTGCATTAAAGAATCGTGGAGGATTTCCGTTAGGTTCGATGTCTGTAATGTCTGCCGCTTTTGGCGTCAAAGAGAATTTAATCACTACGTTTTAAGACACTAGACACTAGTTTTAAGAGGTTGGCACTTCCCTACAACTCCTACAAGCCACTAAACCGGATTAGGAACGTACTTTGTGCCAACCTTAAAAATAGTAATACCAACATTACACAAGCAACTGCCACACGTTTTAACACTATTACTACCCATACTATGCCTACTTATCGATATCGATAAATGGGTGATTACGCGTAGCTGTCAATTTCAGTCGTATGATGACAAATAAATATACGTTAGAATAGTTCAAAACGGGATTGCTACCATCTACTTTATTTACATGGTAACAATCCTGTTTTGAACTATTCTAACGTTAGTGACCTTGAAATTTTAAAGAAATAAATAAATATACGCCATAAAAAATTGTTTATTGATCGAATTCAACGTGTATCGTTCTAGTGAAATAATAGTAAATTACTGTTGCGGTCTGTAAATACTGCATTGTTAGCTGCGCTCCGTTGATGGACGAAAGTGCAGTTCCAGGCCCTCACAGCGTTTTTCTACATAGGCCGGAACAGATATGAACTTATTTTCATTTAGTCTTTGTATAAGTTAATACGCCAAGTCCTCATTTACAGTTGATTTTACCTATAAACGACATCTAAAACAAATAATGATTTATCGATAAGTCGTGCGCATCACTACTTGTTTTCATAATTTTTATATCAAAATAGCTTAAAATATACGTGCAATCTGCTATTACTTCGTCAAAAAAATTGTAAAGTGATGCATTCTCGAAAGTCCAGAAACATAAAATTATCACATAAAGTTTACCTGGCCGGGTCAAGTGGGAATCTGGCTAAAAATATGTATTCTGGCAAATAATATATTCTTCTGACACGCCTGACACCACAAACTTCACATTTCCTTAAAGATACGCCTCCCTTTAGCTCAAATACACAATTTAATTTTATACACTTTACAGCCGGCCGGCGACGATTTTTTATCCAAACCAACCACAGATTAAAAACCGATTGAACAGGTCTACCAACAATAACAAAAATATAACGCGTCTAAATTAAATTAGATAGACACATAATACTCAGACGCCTCAGTAAACATTTTAAATAGGTAAGAGTTTTTAACGAGTTTTTTTATATCGTGATGTTGGTACTAAGTAGTGTTGCAAAAAAACAGTTTTTTGTGGTGTGAAAAAAAACGTTGAAATAAAACCTGAAACAAAAATTAAAAAAAAACCAGCTTCAAAAAAGACTATTCCAAAACAAAGCACTAAAATGTAAAGAAATAATTGCGTATTCTTCTAAAACTTATACGATAATATAATGTAGGTACAATTATTGTTATTGTTGGAGTTAATGTCAGCCAAGGAAACACTACAATGTACCTATTTTTCACATCTCACGTTTACGTATGTATGTAGGTATGTAGGTAGTTACAAACCTACATTGGCTGACACCGACTCCAACAATAACATATAATTTTAGATTCATTCTTGAACCTATCCATTACTTTTCTGGTTGAATAGTACCAAAATTTGAGTACAAGTTGAAACTCCGACGCTGACAAGACTAGTGTAGGCACTGAAACTGACACTGAAAGTGAAGATGAAGAATAAATAAAAAAAAGTAATTGAGTTGTAGGTAGGTAGGTACTTTGTTGTTGGAAGTTGTTTTAAGTATAATTATAAATAAATAAGTTGATTTATTATACAAATTTAATTTATAATTGAACCAAATGTAAGGCAGAAAAAAAACAAATTTAGAAACAAAACAACGATAAGTAGTAAAAAAAATTCATGTTTTTAAAAAAAAAAAACAAATTATTTTTATTTTACATCACTCTAAGTACGTTCATTTCCCTACAAATGTTTTTTTGTATGCAGTGTCTTTAGGCTGTTCAGCGTGTTTAGCTATATTTGGTTTCGCGAGAAACATGTTGTAACACAATCATATTAGAAGTTGCCTATTGATCACATTAAAACGGTTAATTGCCTTCCGTAAATCGATATGCGTATTAGTGTTAATCATCACATAGATTAAACTGTAGATAAGGTCTAATACATTTTGGATCATCAAATAATGACATAATAAGTAGTCTGAATGGTACTGAATAGATAATTGAACAGCCTTTTAACAGTAATAATTATCATGCATGACATGCAATAAGAACAGATGATTTTCAATGTAGAAACCAATGTAAATTTTAACCACCGAGTTTCCTGTATATTGGGAGTAAGTAACAAGTGTTAAAAACTCTTTTAATTTGTCATAATATAATATTTATGTTTTCTTTCATTAATAATTATGAACTTTATCAAGTCACTAAACGTGTGAGCTTTGATACTGTTTTTAGGGTTTTAGGCTCCAGAGCTAGTATATATAAGTTCGATACGTCCTAACTAGACTACTGAAGTAAATCACCGACCCGCATTCGGCAAGCGTGGTGATTAAGCCAATACCCGTAACATTGTAGCGGTGACTTGATTTCAATGGCGGAGGCCTTTACCCAGCAGTGGGACAGACGGACAGTATATAGGCTAATAACTTCACGTCACTGAACTAAAATACTGCCTGATTGCAATGAATTCGAAGACTAAAATGGACGGTACGAAGTCTGTCCGTGTTGTAAAGCTGTTGGCCTTAATTTTTTATATTATCTTCCCAAAATAAAGAAAAAGTACTTACTTACTATGCCTATATACCATCTCACTGCTGGGTAATGGCCTCCATCATTCCAACTATTCCATCATTGAAATCAAGTTATCGTTACATTTAATAACATATAATACCATCACGACTTTATCCTAAACGAGTACTCAGAGGCAAGTGACTGTTGCCGTCATGGTGAACGGAATACTCAGAAGCCCACTTTTTACCAATGGTATTAGAACCCAACTTGGTAGGTGGTGAGCCTTTCGCCGCTATCTGGGTTGATTTGGTTTTTATCGATGTTTTCCATGACCGGAGAGTTAGTCGGAAATTAAACAATGAACACAAAGATTTTGGTTTTGGCCAGATTTAAACTCGGGACCACACGATCCGCGATCCGAGTTGGAGTGCTTAACCACTAGGCCACGACGCACTCAATACAATTGATGGGTATTGGCTTTATAACCACCGTTTGCTAAATGCGTTTTGGTTATCAGAAACCAGGCTATGTTCTTAAAAGCCGAAAACATACTCTACTCTACCCTACCTTGGATTTGTTATCAGGACTCT
The DNA here is from genome assembly GCA_947369235.1 of Udea olivalis. Taxonomy (NCBI): domain Eukaryota; kingdom Metazoa; phylum Arthropoda; class Insecta; order Lepidoptera; family Crambidae; genus Udea; species Udea olivalis. The sequence continues at coordinate 3,663,007 of OX376354.1, read as the reverse complement.
GGCCGAGCTCTGTTAACACTTGGTCACGGAGGCGTTATCTTAGCTTTAATACGAATAGCTAAAAACCTGTTGTTCATCCCAAACAGTGATGATACGGAACTAATTCTACACTCGGACGACCCCGTCGCACCGGTCGGGTACATCAACCTCAAGCTACACCTCGAGACGAAAGACAACGACAACATACTACCTCCCTTCAAGAACTCCCTAGACTACGTGAGCGATTTGAGCGATACCGTGTTCAGTGACATGAGCGATCTGGAGTTGAGCGAGACGGAGATAGACTCGATTGAGAAATTAGAAAAGGAGGAGAAAAAGAAGCAAAGTGAATTGAATCCATTACTTACGTATAACAAAGAAAAATCGGAGGTAAGTCTGAGCACATTGAATGATTCAACACAGCTGTTTTTAGGAAATCATTTTCATTTCTTTGGTTTGAAGTGACGATCGAATATATGCTTAATGTGCCGTAAATTATGTTGCATTTTTTACTAATTTATAGAATTGACCTTTTATAGTCACGAACCAACTGTCGTGAAAAAAGTAAATGGATGCCTTTTTTATTTATGGTCTTATTCAGTAGTTAAAAACTGTAACGTCGAAAAAAACTGTAACGTCGAAAAGCTTCTTATCACCAATCAGATTTATATTGGTTGAACTGGCGACTTTTCGAAACAAACCCTTATGCAAATTTTTATGATATTCTCAACCGCGATGTGAACTTCAGAGAAGACTTTGAGTGATGTTTTTTGCATGAGCTGGTGGTCTTAAATATTTACACAAAAACCAAATTACTCCCCCAGTACCTTTAACTCATAGAATATACAAGAAAATAAATAAAACTCTTGTTACAGATGTCCACTAGTCTAGACGCAACTGATAGTCAAAACGAAAGCTTAGAAAGTATAGAAGATGGTTACAGCTACGAGGAAGCCAACAGCCACTACGAAAAACCACCCGTGATTGACCACAGTAGCGTTCACGGGAACAGGCATGGATGGTACTTCGTAGGCGGGATTGTGGGGGAAGGCCGGGACCCGCAGGACGCGACAGACGGCGCTATGAAGAAACTCATTAGTAGGTAAACTTGTTCGCGACTTTTATTTCTAATGTTAAGTAGTTTATTTTTCTCATGACTTACAAAAATGTGCATCTATCTCACTATTTAGTACCATTCTCATCTGGTTAGATTAAATCCATTCAATGGTTCGATTCAAATCTTACGATGATTTGGAGCAGGAAAACAGAACCCTTTTCCAAAAAGAACTGACCTCTAGCCCCATACCTACTAAATACTATCTCTAGTTTTTTTCTATTGATACAAAATATTTACCAAATACATAAAATCTTTGCGGTTGGTCGTTTATGTCGGCCCCTGAGAAACTAATTTCGACCCTAAGGGTCGAAATCGATCACTTTGAGAATCCCTGACCTATATTTTCAACTAAATCTGAGCCCTCTAGTGTGGCCGTGCATTGCCCTTAACTCATTCATCGATGAAATGCCTCTTTTGAATCGCGGAATAATTTTGCACGCTAATGCTAATAAGAATAGTTTATCGGTAAACATGTTTAAGCGGCTGAAAAAAACATATTTTTCTCACATCAGTTTGACCTTTTTGTCTCGTGATAGTAAAGTGGGTTAGTAATCACCTTGTTTGAGTGTGATCAGCTGTTAGATCCGCCAGTCTCGCAATTATTGTCTAATAAAGTACTCTTATTCAAAGTGACGTTGAACGACACGCGTTTGTTTTACAGATGTTATTTTTATAACTACTATCGATGGATATTTCCCATCAATTGTAGCGATATCTTGATTTCAATAATGGAGGCCTTTGCCCAGCAGTGGGACAGTCTATAGCCTAATTAATTCCTTGCATATAGTCTGTTTTTTTCACAAACGATAACTACTCAGTTATCACATACTCATGTCTCTCGCACATTTCCGATATTGACAGAGTGAGATGGGTCACGCCTATGTTCTTATTTTAAAATTGTTAAGGCCCGTTCATATTTAATACCTATAAATTTTACTGTAAAGAAAATAGAATTGTTATAACATTATTATTTAAATTTGCATACTTAGAATATTCGTAACAAATTTTCTGTTTGCGTCAAATCATATTTTCATTAATGAATAACAATAAAACAATTTTGTTCTAGTATAGGGTGTTTATTTTAAGGTGTCTAGCCGAAGCGGGGTGATAACTGAGTTCCTTATCTATTGATTCAACCCCCATGTATGTTCTACGATATTTTGTAGATCTCAAGTTATGATTTTTTTTACGAATTTTAAAAAATATCTGGATTGGGTCACTTTTTTGGTTACTGTGGTGCAAATAGTTGAGGTACATGCTTGATTTATTTTTCATTGTTAGCTAAATACTAGGTCTACTTGATTCAGAAGAATTTACGTTTATAGCACTGAATAATAATTCAGAAGAAAATATGAAACCTAAAAAGTGGTAAGTTTAGTTCTTTCCCTAAGCAAAAAAAAAAAAAGTTGGTACCTTAGATATATTTTTTCTAATAATTATTTTTGTATGGACATAGGCGACTTTCTGAACAAAACTAAAATTGATCATAACTTTTTAACGGTTAGAAATCGAAATAATATTGATAGGGTTAAAAAGGTCAAAATGCGCTATTTCGATTTGATCCTTACTTCCAGGGACACCCCGTATAAAGCACTGGAACATATAAATCAAATAATTATCATACAATTCTTGAAATATTGAAACTATCGTCATCACTTCCTTCTGATGAACTTTCTGCAAATACGTCAATAATAAACTACATAATTATCGACTTCGTACTTTTTTGTTTCGATCTTGGTTATCACATGATTAACACTATATGACTACCATTTTTGTCTATCCACTTTAGCTACTCCTTTAAGTAGTTGATGACTCAACTGGATGTACATGGAACTACAACGTTTGTGGGAAACGGACTTTAAGTTAATTATGTGGACCAATAGCAACGCGGTCAAAATTTTTGGTACTCGTTTGTTGGAAAAACAGACTATAGTTCTTTTTTCTTTTAACTATTATCTAGTTATCTATACTAATATTATAAAGAGGAAAGATTTGTTTGCTCAAATTAAATAGGCTAGGAAACTACTGGACCGATTTTAAAAATTATTTTTTCACCAATATAAAGCTACATTATCGGAAGGTGACATAGGCTATTTATTTTTTTAATTTAGGCTATATTTTGACGAGAAAGAACGTCTACGCGGGCGAAGCTGCTGACGGACAGCTATAAAGGATGTAAAAAGACCCTTAACGAAGCAGACACCTACGTATTTTGCACATCATCTGGACCATTTTTTCCCTCTAGACCATACCTGGGAACTCAATAGTTACCAAGTTATTAAAGGTCAAAGTAAAAAAAAAATCTCAATATTTTGATGAAAACAAACTTTAATCATTATTACTTAATTTTTGTTCTAAGGAATATCATCGGAATTTCAAGTATTTCCTAACAAAAAATTGCTTCAAAACGTTCAACTCGCAATGTACATCGTGCGTATGCCTTGATTATACGTAACAGCCACGCACCGGCACAAAAGCGCAGGGAGCGGTCTGTTGCACGTGTTACATTGCGTAGTCCGTTTTTAGGTTTGAAATTGACACCTAAAAAAAAATTCGTTTCCCATCAAAATATTTTTTTTCTATGACTTGATTTAATGGTCTAAGTGCGTAGACGCCGGCTTCGTTAAGGGGTTTTTACACCCTGTACTAGTATAAAGGAGTAAAAATTAGTAGTCGTGTTAGAAAAGCAAGCAGTTTTCTTTTGTATTATAAACTTCGAGAATTAGTTTCTTTCTAACTCGATATTTATCAAGGTCTATAGATTTGCTATTAGTCAACAGTAGCGTCAATATTAGTACCGCATTTATACAAGTTGTAGTATTTATGTGAATCTTTTATTTATATGTATAACTTTACTATGTTATCGATTTGCCTAACCTTTCACCTTTGGTGCCGTGTGAGGCAGATTAGTACTTGTTTATTTTATTATACCGTCTAATTACACTTGATAATACATATTATGTCGATAAGGGATATAACTTTCGCTGCCGTGTAATGTTGTTTACAGACAATTATAAAAAAATGTACTTACTACAAATTTAATAAATTGGAAAGTCGTCAAACACAATGTTTTGTAATGATTCTATTTGTAGGTCTGCTCCATCGCAAATATCTTAAGAGTCGTTTTTAAGGTTGTATCTGCCTTATTAATGAAGTGTTTTACTGGAGAGATTATTTCGCTGTTGCTGTGTATTGTATTAATAATCGCTAAGTAGTTGCAATGGCCTGATATTTATGGTGCTTTTATGGTTTCGTCAAATAAAAAAATAGGCATATTACGAACGTTGTACATAAACCCCTCTCGCAAAATTTCATTTATGTTAAGGAGGCTCAATTTTTAATCAAAAATGAATCCATATTAATTGATATTTGATTTAATATTTGTAATAACTAGCTTAAAAGCTGACTAATCTGTAATTTTAGAGGTTTTGATTTATTTTACCTCTTATTTCACCCCCCTAAGACTTACTTCTTAAAGTATAAGTGTTATAATTTATTTATATCTAATTAGAAGGTAATATAAAAGAAAAGGTTAAATAATAAGAATAAGAAAGGTAATAAGAGAAGGTAAAATAGGATTAATCAAGTGTTGGTATCCAACACTTGATTAATCCTATTTTAATTTCTTTTTAGATAAAATACAAATTAGAAAGGCCAAGTTGTACTAATGTTATTTCAATAGTACTTTAATCATTATACATACATACATACCATCACGCCTCTTTCCCAACGGGGTAGGCAGAGACCGCATCTTTCCACTTGCTACGGCCCTGACACACCGCTTGCTTGCCTAAATTTATTTTGTAATTTTCTTACTAGACCTCCTGGAGTCTGAAGACATGAGGTTACAAGACGTCTGCTCAGTTAACATCTATATGCGCGACATGGAAGAGTACGCCGCTCTGAACAAAGTGTACGAGAGCCACTTCAGCTTCGCCAACCCGCCGACGAGGGTTTGCGTGCAGTGCCCTCTACCGGACGACGTTGGACTTATATTAGACGCTGTGAGTAAGAGCCTAGTTGTCAAGGGATTTCTTTCGTGAAGAACTATTCAGAAAAGGTTATAATATCATATGATAGTCTTTATTACCCAAAAAATAATGAAAACAACAAGTATTACATTTAATGTACAATTCAGGTATAGAATCACAAAAACTTGCAAATAACTAAATGATGTTAGTCAAAAAAACACCTAATGAAAAATGTGATCAAAATTGCAAACAATTTTACACAAAAATTTAAAAAAAATTTTGAGATAATGAAACAAAAATGTTGAGTCGCATTGCTGAGTTCGAAGTTATGTACAATTACATTTTGGTAATAAAACAGCCAATTAAAAGACTATGATGGGACTCCAAAAATGAGTGTGTTAAATCTTAAATGTTTGTCCTCCAGGTAGCACACAAACCAGTTCCAGTCCCTCAGGACTGCGACAGCTGTACCTCCAAGGAGAGGTTTACGATGCACGTGCAGGGTATCTCACATTGGGCGCCGGCCAACATCGGACCTTACAGTCAAGCTATTAAGGTAGCTATTAATACCTGAAACCTATGACATCCTCGTGAGTGCCATAGACAATATAACCAGATTTTGATAATTTAGTCGCAGTTTTGATTTGAAATAACTAGGAAATGAATTTAAAATTATTTGGATTGATTTACTTACTCGTATATCAAAAATCCGGTTTTGGGGAAATCGTCTCTTTGCCAAATTTTAGCTTTCTACACCCAGTAGTTTCGGTTCAGCCATGCTAACTGTCAGCAACTCAATCACTCAGTAACGAGAGGGTTTCAAATATATTGATTTATGCATGTATTGTTATGTAATGTAGAAAGAGCTAGCGACCCGTCTGGATGCAAGAAATTCCAGACAGAATTCAAGAAGGCTACTAAGAATAGCAACCCGTCTAGTCTGCCCTAAAACCAGCAAAGCCTCATTTCGTATCAGTTTTCGATACTTGGCCACGAAATGCTGGAACAAGATAACCCTCACCTATCAGGAATCTGAGCAACAGTAAAACATTCAAGAATACATTTAAAGCACATCTTTTGTATTTGCAGAAATCTAAATATAGACTGTTTATTTCATAATATGTATCCCAGATAATTATCTTTTATTATTATTACGATCAAAACCTATTCTGGACTCAATACTTTTTAAATAAATAATTACTTTGTAAAAGTGTTTATAATCTTCTTCTTCTTCTTCTTAGCGTGTCGATGGAACCCGACAAGTGTTTATAATACTCAGTACCTATACAGGCACATTTGTTTTTATTTGGGACTAACCTTTACACAGCACATTTAGTCATATCTTAGAAAAGTTCACATTTTGCGAAATGCTCATTGTGAGAAATGCACATTCTGCGAAATGTACATTTTGAGGAGAGTGCTCATTTTGCAAAGTGCACATTATGCGTTAGACCCCAAGTAAATACGTTATTCATCACAAGTATTTAATTTAAAACTTAATTGCCCTTCACATCATTCGATTTCAATGAATATTTTAGGATATCGCAGTTTTAAAATATCATCGCAGCAAAATAATGATCAAGTACTGCGCGCGCATTTATGATGTGCAAGGCTGGCGGGCAGTCATAAAGTGGAAAGGGCGGTGGCCCTAGTTTTTCACCTTCTACGTAAACGAAGTCGCTGGTTGAAGTTGCCTTTAGCCCAAAGTAACTACTAACCACGCGGCGAAGTCGCGGGCAGAAGCTAGTATATGATAAATGCACATACTCAATAACAAGAGGATTGATAAATCACAATATTACTACATAAACACATTGAATCGTCAAATATTAGGCAGTTGCCAATGTACTGTACTGCTTAGTGAAAATAATAACAGTTTTTATTAAATAAGTGTAAAGAAACGCGAAAATGTATGGTATTACTGTGGGTGCGTTCCGAGACAGACCAAAATCGATTTCAGCACCCATAACCCCGTTCCGATTCGCCGTTATCGCGCTAACAGTGGCTGGTAGTACATAGGGCGGTCTTATGTATAACGTCCGCCATCTTGCGATTACGACGCCCATGGTCGCGAGCATAATCACTGTTGGCGGTCTGCCAAAAATGACAGGTGATCAGTGTGTAAGCGTTTGGTTAGTTGTTTGTTTTTAAAGTGGATTCAAGAAACACAACTACATACAAATAACAATGCTGCGCTCGCGAGTTTATGTTCTTTCTGATCTGCGAGGTTAGCTAGGTAGCTGTCGAACAGTGGTCAATCAAACAAACATTTTCTTGTTCCGAATCACAACTGTCATCATCGCGCTATCATCGCGCTAACTGTTTCGGAACGTAACGATGACAGTGCTGAAATCGATTTTGGTCTGTCTCGGAACGCACCATGTATAGTTATGTAATAGCAACGTGCAGAACATAAAGAGAACAATAAATATACGTTTGAATCCAAAGAAATTCTCACGAAAATCTTTAAAATTCGACGTTGCCAATACGCTCCTTGCTAAGTGCAGAATGCTGATTTAGATCGCTATTGCGAGGCTAATCGCCGAGCCAGGTAGACGAAGAATGTCTACATATTGTGTTTCTGTTCGTTAGGTCGGCGAGGTAATCGGCACTTGCGGCCAAATCGCCCTAGTTCCTGGTAGCATGCGGCTGCTCTCGGGCGGCGCGCTGCGGCAGTGCGGGCTGGCGCTGCGGCACCTCACGCGCGTGCTGCGCGCCGTGCACCCGCGCGCGCACATCCGCAGCGTCGTACAGGTACAGATTTTATTTATTTAATTACCATGCTTGTTGGCAGTGAGTTTACCAAAACACAGGCAAGTCAAGTCACACACATACTTCCAAAAAAATAAAATAATCTGAAAATCGACAAAATAGAAACGACAGAAAATTACAATAAACAGGAATGAAGTTTAAAAATACACAAAATAGGAATTATTGATGATGTAAATGGTGGAATGGTGTTGAAAGTAGATACATTTTGAATGAACTCACGGCGTAATTGGGTCTCAGACAACATCATATTTTTTCCATAAAATTAAACAATAATTAAATAATTCTTCAATATAATAGAAAAATACATTAAAAAGGGGCTATACGAAAACTTTTAGTTTAATAACTTATGTAAAATTTATTTTGTGGCCCCTCAAACTTGCGTTGAAAAGCCCATTTTGTAAAAGTGCAAATTTAATAAAAAAAAATATAAACCACACAATAGGAACTTTTGTTATGAAATTATTTTCATGAGCGCATAATTGAATATAGCTGCCGAAAAAAATGGTTTGTAGAACGCAAAGTAATTGAACTGAAACTGCGAGATTCATTACCTTACGCCCGTTTGTAGGGAGTGTTTTGGGCAGGACCTAAATTATGATTTTTATTATTGCAATATCTCGGAGAGTTTTTTCTGCTGAATTTTAAATAATACTATATAACATATTTCATTGTTTTTTTTTTATCGCGACAACAATTTAACGACAGTGGTATTTGTAATATTAGGTTGGGGAAAAAGTCTTTTCGCATATATCTAGTATGTATGAACTTGTATTAAAATCTCTTTGGCTATACTATTTGTATCTGGCTGGTTTTGATATCAAAGAAGATAATTCTAAATTCAAATTAGAAAAATGTGTGATTTTAATTTTTTTTTTTACTATCAAGATGAGTGGAATTCAATGAAGAAATTCGATACATTTTAAAATTTGACTACAAAAAAGGTAAAAATGCAACGAAAAAAAATTACGATGTTTATGGACCTAGTGCAGTGTCTGTGAGAGTAGCATACATTTGATTTAAATGTTTTCACGAGAGGACTGCCAAAACCACTTGTCGCGGTATTTTGATCAGAAGTCTCAAAATTCCTATAGCAATGGGATCATGTCCCTACCTACAAGATGGCAAAAAGTAATCGAACTACATCCTGTAGTTAGATGTAAATAAACTATAATGAAAAATGCGAAGAAACTTGTTCCCCAAGCTATTATTACGATGGTTCCAGAGCGTCTGCTACGTGTCCCTGGGCTGGGGCCGCGCGGTGGGCGAGGCGCGGCGCCAGCTGGAGCGGCGCACGGCCGGCGCCATCGTGCAGTGCGCCGTGGTGGCCGCGCTGCCGCGCGCCGCCGCCCTCGAGTGGCACGCCTGGGCGCACACCGACAACAACAGGTTCGACTGTACGTGCAACTCATGAGCTGCTTGCAGGTTCACTCTTGCAGGTGCAGGCCAACTCAAACTCAAATATCTTTATTTAAATACACTTAATCAGTACTTTTGAATAGTCAAAAAATTTACTAAATAATAGACATAAATACTATAATAATGGACATACCTTGCCCGGAAGTGGCGTGGCCAAGCGTCACGTGATCGTGACGTAGCATGACATCATCGGTTAGGGGAGGCCGGCAAGGGTGGCACGCCGAGCAGCTCCTTCTTTCACTTTGCTCGAGACTTATGGACGCGCTGGACGTTTCTTAGTGGCATAATTCTTATTGTAAATTTTGGTTTAATTAAAATAATTAATACAAGTTAAGATGATTGTGCGTTTTCTTTTTAAAAAATCAATTCCACTTCTGGTTTATAACAATAATAATATGAATATATAAATAAACGGTATAAAACATAATGCGGCTCTACCACCGCGTCGGAGGAGTTGATTCTTACCAAGAAGATCCGGAAACTCAGTAGTTACTCTTATAAACTTGTGTATAAGTTACTCTTATAAACTTGTTGTGGTTTCACAATGCGAGTTAGTAGATTTGTTAGTTAGAATTTGTTTATTGAGAAAAAAACTGCTTAAATTCTAACATTAATAGACAGAACAACCTAACAAGTACAACAAAGCTACTGAATATAAAACAATAGGCTGTACCAAGTCATTTATACAATTCCAAAGATAGCAGCCAGGTTATAAGTAGACGGCCCGGAGTTTGTTTGCAATTACAGGTTGTCACTTAAATGTACTTTTTCAAGCTAAATGGCCACTGAATAGGAGCGAGACAGTACAAAACCAATAAGACGAAAAAACACTGAGCTACCTAAAAAGTCATAATTTTGACAGCAAATACTGTTATTTGACGTCAATTACTGCAGCGACATTGGGTGCCGTGACAGCTATAATCATTACAGTGATACTTTCTGCCTTCAGTAGAAAACTCTCTACAAGAACAGCGTATATAGTTTTGCAAAAACAAGACAAAATCACAAGTGCACAATCATGAGATTTGTTTGCAGGTTGAGTTGATGCAGGTTGGTTCATCAACTCAACGAAACTTTTTAGGGACCCCGCCTCGCCGCTGAAGTATTGAGGTCGAGTACCGTGGGGTTTTAGTCGGTAAAAGTCCGACATAACCTCGTCGTTTCCCCCGGGCGGCGAGGTATCCATGAGGATTTCCCCACGTTAATAAAAGGTTACAGGTTAGCGCGAGTGATACCTCTGGTGATGCAGGTGTCTTGCTAAGAGGCGGCCCGCATATTTTTTTGCGGGGAAAAAGGCCACGGCTGTGGCAAAAAAAGTATGCCAGTATGGGCCAGGTTAGGAAGTCCTTTTTTTTTTGGTATCCGGATATTTCTGTGTCCATAAAAACCACTCTGTGAAAAAATATTCAGTTGAACTCTTTCAATTTGTAGTAGTGTGCTCTCGAGCAATTTTGGTATTTCGAACATGGTTAAAACTGTCAATCTGTGATTATTTATATAGTGAAACAAAATATGACATATTTTGGCAAAAAAACCGTCAAGGTTGTTTAGTACCTGACTTACTGTCCTAAATCCTATTGTGCCCCATAAAAAATAAGCATATCAAAAAAATCTTGTATCTTTCTATCTGTAGACAGGAGAAACATATTTATGGACTTAATTTCGTCCATAAATATGTTTCTCCTGTCACTGTTTACAGTTATTAAACTATTCTAGACATTGAAATCTAGTTGCTCGTTCCAGATGAGGAGACGGGCTGCAGCATCGGGGAGTACAAAGTGGCCATCACTCGCCGGTGGAACTATGAGAACACCATTGCGGCTTTTGTGTGCTACGTAGCTACAGGTAACTAATACAAAAATAGATATACAATGTGACCCCTTCGTCGTAGTCAAACTGAAAGGCTGTAAACTATAATAAAATTCATCGGAAATTCACCGCAACTTATAATGGTAAAATTTACAGGTGTTTCAACAATTTTTTACTTATTCGCATTACTTGTAATTTTGTGATTATAAGTTGTAAAGGGTTGTACACTGTTTTATAGAAAATCGATTCATAGAATTTCGTTTCACATAAATTGTTTCGCAAAATTATCATTTCATCGAATAATCAATACGCAGAATAGTTACTTCAAAGAAATTTGAATCATAGATTTTGGTTACAAATAAAATTCATTTCTTAGATTATCATATCATAGAATATCAAATCAAGTATTATTATTGCTCACCTGTAAGAAGTATTTCAAGAAAAAATTTTTTTTGCTTATGTTCATTCGTCGAAAATTCGCTTCTGGCACCCAACAGAGGCTTTTTAAACGTCAGTTATTAAATCAAACCAGCAATCGAGTCGTGTTGCGAGTTCGAGAATTAGGGTCCGATTCGCGAAATATCTCCTTAAATTGTCAAGTTTTTTCAGAATAAAACTTATAATTCGATAAGATGTTTTGTGTGACTTACCTCCCATTTAACCGTACCATTTTCCCCTACCCAGGCTCATCGCCCTCCACATGCCAGCTGTCATTCCCGAGCGAGGAAGCGTGCCACAACCACCGCGCGCTGGCGGCCGCCATGAGCCAGGCGGAGCTGGAGGCCGTGCTGCAGTACGCGCTGCGGAAGCTGCTCGGCGACTGCCAGGAGCGCGAGCCGAGCCCTGCTGTGAAGATCAGGATCTTCTACCAGGTGAGCCACTGCTGATGTAGGAGAACATGTCTGCCTATACTTTTTTCACCGTAAGATGATATGCCTGACATCTCTTATTGTTCCGTGTCACGCATACTATTTCAAACTAAATAAAAAGAAACTGGCAAAAGAAAATGTTATAAACTGTTAAAAAACTATTGTTCTTTCGAAGCTTATCAAGTAAAATATTGATTTTATTATTAACCGTTAGTAAATGGAGTATTTGAAATTAAATTAATTTAACCATACAGCGCCTGATGCGTGAAAAGTAACACCATTCAATAGTGTATTGAAACTACTGAATCGACAAAAAAATCTATGAATACATGCCATTTTGTAATTTGTAATCACATCATTCGCATCAGTACCAGTGCGTCTGCCTTGTGTGCAATTTTTTAATTATTGTTTTCGAGATACTGCGTTTTATTTTATTAGTTATTAGCCAAAACCTGTTTATTAAGAATTCATTAAAATATTAAAAATCGGTAAATCTGATTCTATTTTCTTTGCCAAATCGATTAAATTACATTCGTTACAGCACTATAATTGACAATTATGAACTGTCAGGGATATCATCATACGGCGAAAGTAGTTTAAGTATTCATTTATGTAGGGCCACCATCAGATACACGCTTATCATGTCGAATAGACACTGATGGTAATGGAAATGGTTAAGAACACGTCAGGGTTACTGACCGATGGTGAACTGGTATTACTTAATTACAATTCTAAAACGAATTATTTGGGTCAAATCTGACTGCGCGCGCTCTGACGTAAATGCACAGTGCACTTACAAACTAACCCTATTCAGATAGCACCAAATGATTTGGTTGTCTGCAAATCCCTAGGTCAAGAGTCGTCGGCTTCCGGAGACGAAAATTAAGAACACATCAGGTTATCGCAAACTATCCTTTTTTACCAGGCTGTCCTTGTACATTAATCTACACCACAGGAAATATAATTCATTAGACATAATGTCTACACTAATGTTGCAAAGTGGAAAGATTTGTTTGTTTGTAATCGATAAACTCAAAAATACTACACTGATTTTGAAAAATCTTTCACATGTAGAATGATTAGTTATCACTATATTTTAAGAAAATAAAAAATAAGTCCACGGGGTGAAGCCGTGGGCAGAAAGTTAGTCACTTTGATATGAAGATTGAAATCTGATGACGCGGACAGTTTGTGGTGACAAAGATGTGTCTGCTGTTATCTGTACGCAGTTTAGCAATTGATTAACCCCTACCATGTAGTTCAAATACCATTGTTCGGGAAACTGCTTCTGAGTGTTACGTTCATCGTGACTAGGGCTTCCAATACCGGGATCCCGGTATTGCTCAATACCGGTATTTGGCGTTTTTTTTTTCCTTTTCTCAATACCGGTTTTGAAATCCAATACCGGTTTTAATACCGTAAATAGTGATGCTTGGAATTGTTACATATAAACTGCAAAATGTCCCTTATTTTTGACTAATCTGCACCCTTTTTCCAATGATAGTTGTTTAACGGACGCGACGAAAGTCGCAGTTATTGCGTTCCTTCGATGTAATGGAAGGGTACATTCGAGTAAAATTCTACAAAATTGTATCTTACTTTATTTTAAAACTAGCTGTTCGTCAGCGGCTTCGCCGTAGGCTGTTTCTTCCGTCAAAATATAGCCTAAATAAAAAAATAGCCTATGTCACTGGTTGATAATGTAGCTTTATATTGGTGAATGAATTTTTAAAATAGTAGTTTCAGAGCCTTTTCGTTACAAACAAAAATTATGTCTCTCAAATGAAACTCTTCATGATATTAGTATAGATACGTTGTTTGTGGCATTTTTCCTTTTAATTAATAGGCCATAATCGATCATAATTATAAATCCTAATTGATGAATTTCAGTTTAAAACAAATGATTTATTTTGAAGCGTGAGGCTGACAATTTGACAAAACTTTCAAACGTAGTTTTTTTGTCTGAACAATAACTAAGGAATTAATTTAATGACTACGACTTTTGATAGTGTTTCTGGTTTAAGAACTTTATTTCTCATAAAGAATTACACTAATTCACTTCCTGAGTAAAATATTGCACATTTTTACAAAATAACAATTTAACATAGCGAGCACACACAGATTGCTAAAATTATTGTAATATAACGGGTAGGTGTTTCGGTTAGTAGTTAACATTTTGATAAGTAAAAATACTACTTTTGTTTTTAATAGAAAATTGGAGGGTACTGTTATCAATTCAGCTGTTATACCTTGTGCAGCAGAATGAAACAAAGCTATTAGTAATTGCTTTTCCCTAAGTACATCAGTATGAACAAAAAATATATCATAGGAATACGGTTCTAAATACTATTTGTTTGCACTAGTAAAATCACACACGTTTTTTAAGTGTCGTTTATATACCTTCATGATACTTACGATAATTTTCTCAGTTTTAAAATAAAATTTTAGTAGTCTTAAGGCAAAATAAATTGAGTTTGTTACCATAAGGGGTATGCCACTATGATATTATAGCCTAAAAGCAGATATTAATATCAAATGTTGTGCGATAGTTACAGAACAATATCGAAAACAAGTAGTTTCTTGGCAATCTTGATAAAACCCTGGTTTACCCCTTACACTATTTGATGATTCCGGTGTCAGTTTCTTAAAAAGAGCTTGCACAATAAAAAAAAGTAATAAATCAGTAATAATTGTAAAAAGGTAACATAGTTTTAATTTTGAGATTTACCTAGTTACTATAAAATAAGACAATTTTTATAGGAAGTTGCTTTTTTTTGTAGTAACTATAAACGCATAAAACAAATTTAATTAATATAATTATGCTTTATCTATTTATAAAAGTTAATTTTCAATTAAAGCTGTTACTATTTCAGCTTTATCTTTCAAAAAACGCATTTTCAATATTAATTATAAATTTTCACCTCAATACCGTAATACCGGTATTAATACCGGATTCGAAAAAAAAACCGGTATTGATACCGGTATTGAAAATATCCGGTATTTGGAAGCCCTAATCGTGACGGCAACAGTCACGTGCGTCTGACTACCCCGTTTGGGTATGTCGTCATGTTATCATTATACTATTTTCACTGTAAGATGATATGCCTGACAGCTCTTATTGTTCCGTGTCACGCATACAATTCAAACTAAATAAAAAGAAACTGGCAAATGAAAATGTAATAAACTATTAAAAAACTATTGTTCTTTTGAATCTAATTAAGTAAATTATTCCTATTATTGTTAACTGTTAATGAATGGAGTATTTGAAATTAAATTAGTATATCTTTACAGCGCCTGATGCGTGAAAAGGAACGCCATTCAATAGTGTATCGACACAAAATCGATGAATATAAAGTGTACCTATTTACTTAAGGATGTCCTAAGACCAAAACAAACCTGACCTTGGAATCACCTATAGAGTTGGGCACAAAATTATCAATTGAATTCAATTCGTTTTCTGTTCGATATTCTCGATTTTTCAGATCAGTTCATTAGTTTAACGCTTATTTATAGTTTTCTTTTTTACTGAATGTTATTATCGTACATTGAATACTGGTATCGTTAAAAAAAAGATACATATACATACAAAAAATATATTTATTAAAAAAATAACAATTTTGATAAAGGGTAATACTTACTTACTACAAATACTGAATCGTTTTTTAATCGGAAAATAAAAAAAACAGTACAGTCGGTACCAGTAATCAATAATCCGGCACTAATTAAAACACAAGGATGCTGGATTAGTGGAGAATTCGAATTAAAGGAATATAATCCATAATATAAGGAAATGTTTGTAAGTATTCATTTTTTAGGTTTACGCGTATTACTTATTGAAATAAAACACTTTTTACGGATTCAAACGCGTTATATTTAAATGTGATCATAAATATAAGTAGTAGTTCCATACATAAATTCACCACAATTAATCATTAACGTAAAGAGAGTTATTTATTACTCTGAATCACTTGATTCTGAAGATTCAGATTCTTCATTTACGTTAATGATGAATTGCGGTGTTACTTCGTCAGTCGCTGTATCTATTAATCCATCGAGTCTCATCATCTCGTTTTCTTTTGTAATTACGTGCTCGATACACTTCTTCCATGAATCCGCACCAATGCGAGCTAAACCCTCTTTCATTAAATTTTGAATTTCAGCTATCTTGAAAGTTATATTATTTCGCGCTACGTATGATTTCAACTGTGCCCATATCATTCCTATGGGGTTCAACTCGCAGTGGTACGGCGGGAGACGCAATACAGTAATATGTTTTTCTCTTGCCATTTCGTCGACCACTTTTTTTGATATTTCGTTTTATCGATTTTCTGCAATAATTCCGCTTCAATTTCTGTTGTTTCATAGGCAATATTTTTCTCCTCTAACCATTTTTGAATGTCTGCTTTTTTCCATGACATATTGGGAAACCTATCTAGTTTTCTTCTGTGGTATGGGCCGTTATCGAGGACGATCACCGAACCCAGCTCAATTTTTTCTAATATAGTTTTGAACCTGAAATCCAGAAAAGTTTATTATTATAATAAATATGTTTTACAATTTTGAATAGTTTAACCTTTTCTTACTGAGACATTGCTCTCGTGCTGTCTTAGATAGGAAAAAAATATAACGATCCTGAAGAAATCAGTAATGTCAATGATTTTATATTAAACAAATAACAATTGAATCTCTGTTCGACGTCGATTATAAGATACACGTATAAGATTTTTACCAAATAAGAACAAGTCTGACAAAGAAATTATTATGGTGTAACACTTACCACTTCTCAAAATTGTACGAATCCATTTCGCCGTGATAGTCACCCTCTCCGTCTGTCTTTTTGGCTTTGAATATCCATTCACCACCTTCTAGGAATCCATTGTCTCTGGAATTTATGAAATTTTTTACTCTCTATACATTTTTAGCGGCGGGCTTGGACGGTTCCTATGACAAATAACATATAGGTTTTTCGCTTTCGCAAATTTTTTTATGAAAGTTGTTCAGAATGACGGTCTGAAAATGTAGTTAGAATGTTACTGCACATTTTTGTAACACGTTGTATACCATTTCTTTTATTAATATCAAAATTTAATTAAATTATGAACGCCCCCGTTCGAGTTTCTGAAGTGTTAAATATAATTTAATGCATAGGTACTTACCCAAATCAATGGACAACGTAGTTGCAAAATTCCAATAGCAAAAAAAAGCCAAGTCCGTAGGGCACAGCAGTAAGTCGTCAGTCCAAGGAGTAATACTAACCAAATCACGGCACAAACAGACCCAAAAAACAGCAGCCAGGACGTTGAGGATCGACAGTATAGCACCCGTAACACACGACAACATAGGAACGAAGCAAGGAAACGAATGAGGAGCCGCTGCCGCATTTTTTTGTTGTGTTTTACGGCTCTGGGTTCCTGCCCTTTTGTGCCAGCTGCGGCCGCTGCATGATCAGTGTTGCCAGATGCACAAGAGCTCCGGCTCAGCAGTATTTTATATCCATGGACTTTTGCTGCGACCAACTAACCAGTATAACTGCTCTAGCCATAAAAATCCTCAATGATTCAAACAATTTAAAAAGGTCACTAAATAACCTAGAATGTTCCTTTCGGTTTTCAATTGTTTTACGTAAGGCGTTGATCCATGCTTTCCTCCTTTTTTCGGTAGGAAAACGGTGAACTCCTATATTCTTACAAAGAAATGCACAACATAATGGCGTACTTTTAGAGCATGAGAAGTGAAAAAATATTTTTCTCTATTTCAGTATGCCTGTTTGAAACAACAACTGTCGAAATTTGATTGAAATCATCGTTACATTGTTACTTTAGTGAGAATCAATATGACAGCTTTCTTACTAAAGCAGTAATGTAACGGTTGTTATTTTAAACAGCTTTACATAATCAGCCTACTGGATTGCTGATTTTTAGTTAGTTAATTATTAACTATGACTAAAACCTTATTTTATGAACATAATTTTATCTCTATGAATCTTATGAAAAATTCTTCAATTTGGCAGGAAAAAGAAATGTCGCCTTTTTTCTCATTTGTTTTTGAACTGTCATTTTAGTTCTTTTTATTTTATTGTGTGATTAATTTTTAATAATGACTAATACTTTTTGTTAATTAATATATCAAAAAGAAAAACAAAGGCGATACATTTGACGCAACAATAGAATTGATCCTGCGTACAGTACTGTTTAATTAGAATTAAATAATAAACAATTTGCGATTTTTACGGACTAGCAGTGTGGCTGCCCGTTGCCTATTTTCCGTTTCCCGATAACAATACTTTCACGAGTAATAATACTCAGTAAATACTTTATCGATAATAATCGATTGAAAAATTGTTAACTTCAATTGGTTCATTGTTATACCCCATCACTAGTAAATCAATTCAGAGCTGTCAAAATCGGAACACAAATTTTGGTTAAGTTATGGATATCTTGATTGTTTTGCAGTTTTCGACGTGAATTATGAGATATTTACTTTGAAAAAGGATGCAGTGAAAATGATTAATGAATGAATCACTTGTAGTCTGAATAAATTTGAGTGATTTCTTTGGAAACTCAAGATAAGTGTTCAAGGTCAGGTTTGTTTTGGTCTTAGGACATCTTTAAATAAATACACTTTAGGAGCGCCTATTTTGTAATTTGCAATCACGTCATTCGCATTAGTACCAGTGCTTCTGCCTTGTGTGCTATTTTTTAACTATTATTTTCGAGATACCGCGTTTTATTCCATAACTTATTAGCCATAGCCCGTTTATTAAGAATTTATTTAAAAATTAAAAATCGGTAAATCCGATTCCATTTCCTTTGCCAACTCTATTAAATTACATTCGTTACAGCACTATAATTGACAATTATGAACTGTCAGGGACATACGGCGAGAGTAGTATAATAAATCGAGGTCATTTAATTGGACCACATCAAAGTGGATTTAGCCTAAAATGTTGTCTAACACGGAACTGTAACTGCACCACTGGTGTTTCCTCGCAGGTGGGCAGCGCGCCGCCGCCGGCGCGGCTGCTGGCGGCGGCGGCGGCGGCGCGGCGCGCGCTGCGGGCGCGGGCGGCGCTCACGTGCGTGCCCGTGCTCGCGCTGCACAACGCCTTCGCCTTCCTCTCCGTCAGCGGGCTGAGGCTCGACGAGTGATGCAGAGGTGAGCTGGTACATACTTGTCGTTGCCGTCACTTGTGGGGTACACGGTGACTGGGAGATTAGGGTATAAATAAATGAATATCTGGGACAATTCGCACCAAGATCATCTGAGCCCAAACTAAGCAGAGCTTGTACTGTGGGCGTCAGAGACTGATAAACATACTTAAATAGATAATAACGCCTAGACACACAACAGACACAAATGTTCTTCACATATATGTTCGTCATGGGTGGAGATCAAACCCACGACCTCCGGCACTAAAGGCAGGATCGCTGTTATTGCGCCAACAGGCTAGTCAAAGCAGAGGTTATTTCCAATGAATTTCCCCCTATCTAAGGAGTCAAAAAATAAATATATTGAATTGATATTTGTTGTTGTGTAATGTTTTTATATATTTTCTAAAGTTCCTAACGGGTCTCCGAAAATAAAGATTACAATAGAACGACCGAAGCCTGGGTACTTTATTGATATTTTTTAGAAAGCTAATTAGCTGATAATTGTAAAAAAAGCCTAAAGCACAGAATAAAATAAAACCAAAGGACTCACTTTCGACACAATTGCAATACAATATCAACCTTCGGTACGCGCCAATACGGTCCAAAATAACTCTGCACTTGTACTCGAACCTACGGGCGGGACAATCGAAAGTAAATCTTATCTCTAAGGTGCTACGAGCGCGCGCCGCTGCTTTCACAAAATCCTGCTTGGCGACCTTGACGTAACACGGCCGCGTGTCGCTGATAGGGTTGAATGCAAATACTGCACTATGAAGCGCTTGCTTGCACGTAGGTGATGAATACTGTAAACACATACGATTTTTCGTGGTTTGTTTGAGAAATCAATAAAATACAATATTACCTAAGTGATAGGTACTTAAAATGTAATGTGTATCTACTTAAGTTATAACAAACAAGTATATTGTAAGATACTGAAATAAATATTTTGTATTTTGTAAGTTATTATGTCTAACTATGTGCATATGTTTAGTAAGTACATACGGACATCAACCTAACCTAATCTGTGAAATTTCCCCGACCGATTTTCGACCTAATGTCCTATACATAGTGTTCAGGATTCTTGGGAAGTTTCAGAAATCCTTTTCTTTAAATTTCGTGTATAGCATCCGAATGCAGAATAGTAACGCTTTTATTTCACCGTCCTGTGAACTTTCTACATGCGAAAATAAAATAAACGTGAAACAAACTGCCGCGTCGGTCGCGTCCCGCGTACTGCGTGCGGGACACTTGACTAAATTGTCCACACGTGTGGACCAAGCGTGTAGGTGAATAAGTCGACCGGATTACGTAGTGACATAAGCCTGCATAAAAGTCACAGCACATCATCAGGGCACAGCAACAGCACCGCTCCAAGTCCAACCCGGCAGTGCCTCGTATTAAAAAAGCAGGCGGCGCGCTGACCGCCCGCCTTCAGCTTTTCAAATTGACTTATTAAAATATACTCTACTACCTACTCACAATTCAATGCTCTAATTTGAATAGCAAGTTAATTGCCGGGTTGGAGCGGTGCTGTTGCCGCGCCGTGATAATGAGCTGTTACCTTCTATCTCGATAGTTTCAGAAATTAACTGTATTTACCTTTCACTCTGTGTAGATGTTCGGATCCCGTTTAATTACTAGACAACTTACCTACATACCTTAAAGGCGTTTTTCCTTGACATTAGTCAAGAATACTTCCTACAATCCTGGCACACAATCTTAAGTTTTTTTCTACTCTCATTGTAATCCTTTCATGCTTGTAGGTTCAAGGTACTTTTTGCCCTAACCCTTTCTAAGAACGAGCATTCTGTTTTTTATTTTTGTTACTTCAATGGCCTAATGGTAACAAAGAGCGCTCGGAGCGAATTCCCCAGTCAAACACTCTTTCAGATTGTTCGAAATATGTATTGATACCCATATCTTTAGGCATAAGTTTTGGATTGGTTTTTTAAGGACTCTATGAATGCTGATTCCTAAAATATTCAGGAAGACAAAGTAGTTTTATTTCAGTTAGATTATCTAGAACCACAGCTAAGCTAACCCTCGTCTCCTTTAAATTCTTGAGTTTTTCTAGCAGACCTCTTTGTAAGAAGACGTGTTATAAATTGGAATTATACTTATCTAACGAGTATTAGTGTAAAAATGTATTGCAAAGTTATGCATTCACTAAATTAATACTTTTGTGTGTGAAATGAAAATTTGTATTTTTTTTATTGAATGAATACTTCGCCATACATGTGTTGCTAGAAGTTTGTTAGTTAAATGGCAGGCATGGTGCCCAATAAAACTTGTTTGAATATTTTTTGATTTACTTACTAGGTACAGGAATTTATATTTACAACCTATTGACTTATACGATATCATAGTGTCATTGTTTGTCCGCAGGTTCCGTTCAAGAGAAATAAGAATACAGATGCTTTATTGCCAGTTTATAAAATATATTTGCTGAATATTTTCAGTGTTTATATAATTTTGTTAATTATGCTACCGAGTTTACCATACTGTAAGTCAAATTATATAAATTATTTTTTATTGCATTACTGAGTTTCATTTTACTAAACAAACTTAGAATAAAAAACAAAATTCAAATTAAATTTATTTTATTTTTTACAAAATTGACCGAACAGTGCGAGATTTCTAGAACGTTTACACTTGCATTAAGTAGACATAAAGTTATCATTATTCTCTTACAAGTAAGTCTTAATAATTCACCTCTGTCAGTAAAGCAACGCGAAACGGCGTGGGACACACCCAGACCAGTTGTGTACATCGTATAAAAGTTATAACATGATTTATTGAATTTATCTGTGGACATAACATTTTACCTTACAAATTGTCACTAAGTAAATTATGATTAATAATAACCAAAGCATAATTATAAACTAAACATGATACATTACAAGTACTCAGTATTCGATGCAGTTACCGACTTCTAGTACAATGTTTAATACACAACATTGTTGGGATGATTGCACACAGCAGTGGATAAGAGAAGATGGCGCAAAGAGGCACAGGGCAGTGGGCGAGCGGCCGCTGCCTGCGAGTCTTGGAAATTAACAACCTACGATTCGATCATTACAGGCTTCGCCCTGGAAATAAATACTACCCAAGTCGGCAAAAGTTTATTTAATACTATCTTCGTAACACCATGGCGTAAATAAATAATTTTATCTTCATTCAAATAAACATAACTATACTCTGTGTTAAATAATTTGATCTTTTTCTATATAAATCTATATTCATTGGGTAATTTGCTTTCCAGAACGAAAGTGAGTAAATTAGCCTATAAAGGTAGCCTATTTACTTTGTACTTTGAAATTAAGTAAGAAAAATCACTTGATAGAAGAGCTGCTGAATTTCATTCATACAATTAAACTAAAAGAAACGAAAAGTCCTTAACATAATCTAAATAGTGTAATAAATCAACAATTTTGTTAAATTGTGTATTAGGGGGAAACTTCACGATAAAATTATATCCAACTCATAAGTAAATTCATTTCAGGCTTTCATCAGATACATTCGGGTAGAACTCGATGCACCTCCTCAAATCACTTTATAGGAGACCAACGCTTGTATACTGTTGTATCCATATAAAAGTACAACTAAAATAAATACCTTATTAAGCAAAAATTAACAATACTCTAATATTTAATCTATATCGAGAAACAAAATGCGCACTGTCTTAACGAATGCAGTTTGCCAATTAAGAGCTGAGTAACGAATCACTGAAAACATAATTTCGAAATAGAATCAAATGCATTGAAAGGCAGATAATATATTCATTGTTTATACATTTATTTTCCAGTTTCGAGATTTCTCGATCGGCATAGTACTGTACATAAACAAAATAATAATTCGAGTACTTTCATAGTCCACTCACTGAAGGATCTGTCCGGCAATGTCACTGTCCGACGCGCACTCCTCCAACATAAATAACAAATCTGGACGCCGTACACAATACTCGTCTAGCAGGATACTTAAAAACAATAATTATTAGTAATAAACATAGTGAATTGCCCAGCTACCCATAATAGTGAAGTTAGTATTAAGTTACTGTACATTTATTAGTGACCTGCGTTCTACAGCTATCTACCTCACCACTCGACACATCCGATAGGCAAACCTAATCCCGCTAGGGACGCGAATATACAAGCCGGAGTTCTCGCACGGAAAACGAAAACGCGACGAAAACATTACAACTAGATCTCCACTATCCGTCAACTTACATATAGCCTACCGGTTAATTATATTAATCAGATTTCTGCAACAGTTTACCTTACAACCGTATTACCGAAGCGAAAGAGTTACACGTATGAACTAACGGGCTAGATATATTACACGGTCCGATTCTATACAGTGTTCGGGGGGCACTCGCGTCAGTCGGAGGCGTCCGGGTCGGGTTCGGGCGCGTCCGGGGGGTCGCGGGGGTCCGGGAGGTCGCGCGAGTCCGGGGTGTCGCCCGCGTCCGGGGGGTCGCGCGAGTCCGGGGGGTCACGCGAGTCCGGGGGGTCGCCCGCGTCCGGGTGGTCGCCGGCGGTGGACGCGCGGCGCCGGCTCGCCAGGTACTGCTTGTGCGCGTACTTGTTGAAGCGCCGCTTGGCCATGAAGAGCGTCGCGATGGTGCGCGGCGCGAGGCGCACGGCCGCCGCGCGCGACGTGATGCCGCCGCGCCGGCACTCGCCGCACGTGTAGTCCAGCACGTTGAGAGACGACACCGTCTGCCTAACGCATTCTGTGCGACACAAACCATAAGGATAATGTTACTTCTGGGCCTGGCGCCACTGCGCGGAAATTCCATAGCTGGAATCACCTCGCGACTAAATCAACCAAGCTGATCGATTGTCCACGGAAGCGAACAGAAACGTATTAACAAAATTACGTTGAAACCTGTAGACATAATTCAGAAGGATTGCAAAATAAATCGTGCAAGAACGGGATGGTAGTTGTTCTCTTTCTCGCACGTTATACACGTGATCTCATTCCACCTTAGGGGAAGCTAGTGATGTTTAACCATTCGCAATTGTATTGTTGTCTTATGTGTCTAGCACATACTACAGACCAGGGGTAATCAAAACTAAAAAAAAAATAAGCAACATGTGTGCTTACTCAATGGCGTTCGCTAATTACCACAGAGTTCACATTAAAACGGGTTCCTTCGACGTAATTTTGTTTATACCCTTCGTAATTCTGCCGTGAAAGATCGGTGACGGACTCTCCGCGCAGAGGCGTTGGATAAGATAAGGCCGTGCACACACAACACAACCCAAATACCTCCCACTCGACGACTCAAACATCTTGACGACTAAGCTAGGTATGCATGGATTATTTCCCACGACGTTGCCGTTGCCACACGGTGCTAAATCACCGGTGTGAACATCTATTCGAATAGACTGGGGTTGTGATAATCATGCCATGAAAATCCACCTTAAAGCGGTGTTGTAACTGCATGTGCGGTACAGCAAAGTACCTTGACACATTAAGTCTGTCATTAAAGTTGCGATATCAGAAATGACAGATCTGACTGTACCTTCGTACATTTAGTGACGTAAAAAAAGATTAAACACAAAAGTCGCCATAATAATCCAGTCTCCAAGTTTGTGATAATTGTTCAGCATTGTGTATCAATTCCCGTAAAGTCCGTATGCGGAGCGTCACACTAGGTCGTGGTTTCTACAAATTGTTATGGGCAGAACAGATCTTTTGCTTTACTTCAATGGTGCAATAGCAAGTTCAGACGGTATCAAGGAAAGTTTGACTGACTTTAAAAGACATTTATAAATAAAAAACCTCTGTTATTTAAAGGTCTTTTTATTGCTGCTTTTTGGTATCAAACAATATTGCAGTTTTGATGAGTTTGAGAGATTTATGATTAATAAACTGACACTGTTTTTAACGCTCTCTCGCATATTATATAATAAAATGAATCTCATATTATGAGATTCTTAACTTTATTTTTTGCCAATTATTTGCAGCAAACTATTGTCTGTGCACTGCAATGCTGACTAATGATGACACTGCGATGATTACAGTGTCATTACACTGCACATTACAGTTGATAAGCAAAAAAACAAAAATACTTCAGTGCGCAGTGTTACGCTCCGTAATAATTATGCGATTCTTCAAGACATCCATGTGCTGCCACGTTACTGCTAGCTTGACATTTTGATAAATGTTAAATCTCTAATTATCTTGAGAGCGGCAATCGACACAGGATCAAGACTTTTTGGAGTTTCAGCGACGAAATGTATTCAACCCTGGGTGGATTACCGCTTTCGGGATAATTGACAAGAAAATGACAAAATTTCAAGTTCGCAGCACTGTGGCAGTATCTAATTATCTTGTAGAATCGCACGGCAGTTCCTTACAACTAGACCTAACCTAAACCAAACAAGGCATGGCACACACAATCCCCGTCCCGACGCGTATTGTCGCGCCGCATTTCGAGCCAGGCCACAACTGTATGTACATGCTTACACGGACCATCTAACACAGCTAACATGAAGCCTCCTAACGATATACTTCCTATTTACTATTGTGATCTTACAATCACGATCCAACATTCAATTAAGATGGCATTCCATGAATGAACAACACAAGCAGGCGAAACAATTTTTTCAGGCAAAACAATTTTTTCTAAAGCAAGAATGAATGACATGAAAGGATGATAATTGAATGAAAATATGAAGGTATGCAGCATGCTGAAGAGTGAACGGGCAAAGCGCTATGTGAGGATAACATTTTTACTCTTAGTGTTATTCATAGATATGTTATGATAACACTAAATAAAAATAATATCCCCACTGTGGGAAAATCGCAAGCATTTTGCTACGCAAGGCAGAAAACAGCGTAAAGAAACATTTAGAAAAGATTAGTTTTTGTGTGTAAAAATTAATGGCAGATGGAAAGTACAATTTATTCGATATTTTTAATAAAACAGGGTAACAGGTTAAGTCGAGATTCCTTACGGGGTTGTAGTTCACATCATTTGTGACTAATTTGACTATGAAACTTCGTTGCTATGAGTTTGGAGTATGGTGTTTCATAGTCCAATTAGTCACATAAATTGTGATCTTTCATGATGTAAACTTTACGGGGTTGTACCGTAGAGGATCTAGACGCTATTAGATCAATTTAACCTGTAACCCCCGTATATTGTATTAATTAAAGGGCGTGTTAATCTGTCAATCGTTATAGGATAGAAAGTTCGTATTTGGTTTTATAAATTGTTAGTGATAATAACGTAACTGACATACTCACAAACTTTTTTTAGTTTTTTATTCTTTTTTAGATCAATTAATCTTACGTTAATAAAAAAAGGAGGAATTTTAGTAGGACGTACTATAATCGTCAATTATTGTTTTTAGTCAATTAGTCATTCAAATAGTTTGTTAGCAGGCAATGTGTATGAACTATGAGTTCTGAATGTGTTCCTTACGCCGTTCCCTCGTACTAGCGTTTGCGTTGACGTACCTTGATGCAGTTGCCTATCGCAGAGCTTACATATGACGAGCTGCATTGTGCCTTTGGGGCCGATGAAGGAGCGCTCGCACAGGGGGCAGTAGCGACCGATGCGATACGCCCTACACGCACACACACAAGCACCGGAACACAGAAACACGGCATTAGTATCGGCGCGAGACCCGACACTCCTATTGGCTGATGGTACAGCTGGGCGTGGTCAGCCGTTACAAACCCTCCAATAATGAGTATTACGTTTTTTTTATAGTTTATTGTGCTGGATAAAAGCGTATAAATACGAAATTTAATGTGAAAGGATTGTATTAATTATAAGAGCGAGAAAAAGATCAAGTGTAACAAAGTACCGATAGAGTTGGTAAGTACAGAAGAATAAAAAAAAAGGTAGAAGATACGTCTTCTCCCTAACATTTGAATAATTGAAACCAAATTAAATATATAAATATATCCGGGACAAATCACACCAAGATCATCTGACCTTAAACTAAGCAGTGCTTGTACTATGGGTGTCAGAGACTGATAAACATACTTAAATATTTCTAAATACATACTTACATAGATAATAACACCCAGACACACAACAAACACAAATGTTCGTCACATAAATGTTTGTCACGGGTGGGGATCGAACCCACGACCTCCGGTGCTAAAGGCAGACTGGCCTGTCGCTGCCATTGCACCAACAGGCCAGTCCATACATTTATCCCGAATAAATAACTAAATTCGAACTACCATTCATTATAATACAACCGACTTGTATTACGTCTGCATTCATACGCTTTGTATACCGACAGCATACTAACTTTCAAAGACTACACCAAAAAAAAAACAATATAGTAAAACTTACGTAGTACGATATTAATTATTTTGTGAACTACACAATTGAATACCTTGTTTAGTGGTGTCATTGACGTCAAATCGCCAAAGTTAAAAACAGGTTTGTTTTACGAAAATATGGAGGGCGTAACGGTAGGCTATAGGCCCAGCTGTATCAGTCGCGCCATAGAGTTGAATCGGTATGAGGTAAGTCCCACTCGACTATTTACTACTTATCTCCTATTGGCTCCGTTCAAGTGTCGTGTCGCATCACTGCTGATGTCTAGAATAATGCGACAAGGCACCGAGTTGTTTCAGTTAATACAATTTGGAATATTTGTATATCTATATTTTAGTGTAATATTGTGAGAATTTGGTGTATCTAAAACTAATCACGTGTAAAAAACGTGTGTTTGTGTAACATGAAAGTTTCCTTACTGTGAAATATATTCTAATGTATAAATAATTGTGTGTTCTAATACTTCTTACATTTAGCTACTTACACTTACAAGAATACACATAAAACTACAATGAACAACAATAATTACCATTACATTGAAATATATACATAATCAATAATTTCTTAGATGAATAATTTGTTCTTAATAACCGATTTTCATATAGAGCCAGAAGACAAGTAATAAAATAACAGTAGTTAGTGAACGCAATGGCTTTGTTCTATGCCCCTGTTAGTCAATACAAATGGTGATGAGTTAGTCGGGAACTGGAATGGCCTCTGATGACGAGTTCCGTCAGCGTCAAGGGAGCACTTAGGCCCAGTTGCACTACTTAACTTTAACAACAACTTTGATAGTTGCTTAAGGCAACTCAAGAATTATAATGATTAACAAAGTTCGATAGTACAACTCAACCTTAAAATGTTAAATCGTAAAAGAAAAGCGAGATATTATAAAATACCTAAATAAGGATTGAGTCAATTTCAGTTAATAGAAATACGATTACCAATAACAGTAAAAATGAAGGAGGAACAGTAAAGTAGGCGTACGCTGTCTCTGTGCAGAATACATGTGCTTTATTTCAGTCCAGTGCAGTATCAGCGTTTAGCTTTGTTCATATATAAAATATACGCCAACACCCTAATATTTTAAAACTTAAACCACTTTGCTGTTCAATGACTTACACGAAAATGCCTGCTCTAATATCTCTCTCAAAACAAATTGTAATTAAAACATTATTATTATAAATGAATCAATTAGAGCGGACAATTTCATTATACTGACTAATGAAAACTTACAACAGAATGTAGCATGCAACTTATCAAATAAGGTAGAGGAATGTGCTGAGTAAGAACGCGGGGGGCATAGAGAAACATTCTGCGGGGTCAAAACTCTACGAGGAGCAGAGATAAGCGGATGACGAGAGTGAAGGCAGACGTCGAGACACAGAATGGATCAGCCCGTGTTAGTCCACAACGAACACGCAATGAGATGAGTACAACGTGAGTACAACTACCAAGACCAGTCAAGTAAACAAATGACACATATATCATTGAAAGACTTTGTACTTTTGCTGAGCGTCCCTCGCTATAAACCCTTCTTCGTGAGGGACCAAACGGGTTCACGTTTTGTTGTTGCCCCTCTTGGATTTACTTGAAAAACAATACCAGAACAATTAAGATTCATTTTGTTTTCAAATCAAACTGTTTTAATTCAAAACATTCAATTGAAACACATTTGTATTTTTTTGACAGTTGATTCTTCACAGTATTGTTTCATTTTATAATTTTGTCATTGAGTTACTTATTAGTCAAAAAGAAACAAAAACCAATAGTAATATTTTAGTGAAGAACCCAAAGTGGAAGGTATAACATTTACATACAAAGTTATATGGTCAATTAAAATTTTCAGCAACGAAATTCGTGAATTCGATTTTCAAAATAAACATCTGTAAACGATATTGCAGACATTTACCATTTTTGATACTAAGTCTATGTCTCAACACTTCTTGTACTTTAAATAAAAGTTACGTTATAATTTGAATATTTGAAAACATACTGAAGTCTTTAAAATGGTAAGTCTGCAATAAAAACTAAAAAAACGAACAGTAAATTGTGTGAAGTGATCAACAGTCTAAACGTTATAATGAAAAATGATTAACAACTTTGGAGTTTTACTATAGTATAAACAAATTTTATCTACTTAGTAAAACTAGCTATTTAAAAGTATTTGACTTCAAGGAGTACAAAATATTTAGTGTATTGTTTCATATGTACTAGAAAAATATTGATGAATATTAGTATGAGAAATAACATTTTCTTATGAAAAAAAATATATAGTTGACTTGATCAGTTTGATCACTAACACACAAGATCTCATTATTCCTAATTAAAACTATTTGTTTGATATTATACCTTTATTAATGAAGCTGATTGTATACGGTCACAGGTTCGACTAACATAACTTTATTATTAAAATTTGACGACACGATTGGCGTAGTGCGCTATAGCACGGTTTCTCGCCTCGATTACCGCAGTGTCCCGGGTTCGATTCCCGGTCGGGTCAATTCAGGAAACGACCTTTTCTGAATTGACTCGGGTCTGGGTGTGCTGGGAGACGCCCCTAGCTTATTTCCTTGTGTGGTACCTCGTAACACAGGGATATCAATCCCTATTTTGAGACCATTACAAAAGGTGTGTTGTCTGGCGCATATTTATTTATTATTTAAAATTGGTGTTCAATTTTTTGTTGAATGTATAAATTGAACAAATCAGCATGTTACAATTTACAGTGTCTAAACATATTTACACTGCAATTCGTTATTATTCAGTGTAGATAGACAGATGAAAGCTTTTACCAGTACGTTGCTAAATATTAACCTCTGCATCAGATGGGATAATCTACTTCGACGAATTAAGGTAACTGCCAACGTCATGTTATAGGAAAACGACTTTCTTAAACATTAAATCAATCATAAATCAGCTTCATTTGTTATTCATAAGGTAAAATTAGATATAATGGCTAACAGGAGATACGAGAGGAATGCTATTTCATGCTACGCGCGCAATTTAATTTTTGTCTATTTACTTAGGAAAGAGGATTATTATTTATTTACTATTGAATTTGCAATTTTAAAATATGAATCATCCTTTCCACACGTATCACCTTTTATAGACGCAATAAATACAATCAGACATATTGAATGGCGTTTTTGAACTATATAAATGCAAGCTATTTGACAAAAAAAGTATTATACTTGCGAAATAAATTATAAAAAGAAAATAATACAAATTATACAACCTACTCTTCACTTTCAATATGTCTGTGTGTCATGTGATACGTTATCTAACTGTTTTCTCATCTGTTCATTTTTATTATTGTTAATATAAGATAACGTATCACAAATTATTAACATAAGTACACAAGCATTCAACTGCTAAAAAGAAATCATAAATGCATGTGTACTAAAATTGGGCATATTTAAGTTTCTAATAAAATCTGTCAATAACGTAAACAATCGATCAAATTAGACTTTAACGCAACATAGAGATTTTGTTTATTCAAACATAGGTAACTAAAAAAGGGTAGAGCTACCTACTGTATGTGTGACTTTTCGGCGAACAGACGGCGCACAGTGGGTCGATATTGCTTTATCGAAGACAGGGTTTTATTTACTAATTCCATTAAAAAAATACCAGTCGAAAGGGCTTGTCGTTCTGATGAATAATTGTAATGGAATGTTTTGCTTTGAAATTGATAGTTCGCCTGGAAAATTTATTTTTGTTTTTTATTGTATGGAATGAAACATAAAATGCTTAAATTTGGCTAAGTCTTGACAGCTCTTGTTTTAAAACCAGTTTAATCTTATTCTTTGGCTTGTTCGCTAGTTCTACGCTTTCAGCGCGCACCCAAAGTTGCACGTTCAAGGGTTACTTACTTTTTATTATTCAAAATTTGAATAATAAAAAGTAAGTAAAAAGATCTTACCTTTTTTTTATAAAATAATACGTAAAAAAATTTCACATGAAAATACAAATAATTAAGGAAAGTCCATTGCGTCTTAAAATGGGGTGGTGGTCAAATTAAGCAGGGGCTGCAGTCTAATAGATGCTCGGTTATGGTCATATTCTTATGCTGGGTAAAATTAATTTTTGTGTTTTTTAGACAACTCTTCATAGGGGTTTGTCGGCGTGAATTGTGAGAATGACGTTGAAGTTATTGGTGTAGGTAGGTGAATGGTGTCAAAGGACAGTGCCCAAGTTGGCCTATGAACCACTAAACATTTGACATTTGTCATAATTCTGGCCATGATTTAAGATAATTATCACTTATTAGATTGTTGACACTTCTGATTTTTGATATCAAAATTAAAAATACTGAAAAGATTCATCGTACGAAAATTTTATAATACCATTTAAGTGCGTTCGTCTGTGCCCTCTGTTGCTAAGCCATCGCAACAATATTTTAATTTACTTTGTATTGACAAAAGA
This sequence comes from Udea olivalis, assembly GCA_947369235.1. Classification (NCBI taxonomy): domain Eukaryota; kingdom Metazoa; phylum Arthropoda; class Insecta; order Lepidoptera; family Crambidae; genus Udea; species Udea olivalis. The sequence continues at coordinate 3,631,184 of OX376354.1, read as the reverse complement.
AACCTTGTATGTGCAATAAAATGTAGTTGTGAACTTACTAAAGGCTCTTAAAAATGAGTAACAATACATTACTGTCAATGCGATAGATGTTTAATCAACTTTTTATTTTAAATCACATTATACATTGGCTTAAATCAGCTTTCAGCAAAAAAAAAAAAGAAGTTAATGACGTTTGGTTGACTTGAAACTTCAACACAAAAAAAAAATACCGGCCGGCATCTGTCTGCCTTCTTTCTGATCTGTGTCTGTCTGTCTTGTATTTTTCGCTTTCGATTTGCAATGCTGTGTTGTTGTTTTTATATTAATAAGTTTATTCTTACGACTCGCCTTAAAAAACGGACGTTGATGGCTCTCTGTAGTGACCTACCTCCTTTTAGATTTAACTCAGCGATAATTACGCCTTTACGATCATCGCAAGGGAATCAACATTTTGTGTGAATTGTGGCTCAGCTAGTGGTTCCATGGTACTGGCAGTAGTGGAAGATCAACAAATTATGTCCTTGAAGAAATAAAACTTCGCATTATATTATTAAATATAACCTCAAAATTTTCAGTTTTTTGATATTTAACGAGTTCTCAGTAGTGTCCGTCCATAAACTACGTTTTGACACTAAGTGTATTTATTTATGAACCCTAACCCTTTTCATGACTGTTGTTAGTTCTTAGGCGGCAATGTAGGGGCGAATGTACACTATCCTTTCTTCATCCTCACTGACATCATCGGGTTGGACATTTACTGTTTGGAAGGTGAGTACTTCAGGCCAGATTATGACAGTTTCCAGTAAATCCTCATTTCTCTCCAAGCATTGCTATGAGTCCTATTTGATCTTTCATATCTTCCAGAAATATTTGAACAAAACTTCTGACAAAACTTCAGGAGTTGGTTGCTTGTTTATTTAGTCCAGGTAAAATTCAGCGTCTGCTTGAGACATTCAAAAAGTATTTTATTGTCCGCTAAAGATCTGAACCGTTCTTGTACGTAACACCATTAACAAATCCACTTTATTGACCAGACGTACCATTTTAGTCACGAAAATATTTAGGTACAGACTCGTTCAGGTCAAGCTTTATATAGGCATAAGCATTGTTCAATGATTTGTTTTTTTTACTGTTATGTTGTGCAATTTTTGTGATAATAAATAAACAAGGCTATGCTGCTGACATACGAGCAGGACCCATGCAGACGAAATGAAGAAAAATCTATTTGTTAATATTTGCTGAATGTAAAACTGTTTAAGTATTTCCATCTATTTTATGTTGAGTATTTATAACAATGACCTTGAATCGTGAGGGATGGAAATTGGGGGGAGGCTTTTGCCCTGCAGTGGGACGAAATAGGCTAATTTAGATTTAGAGTATAATTTACAGTTTTAATCTATAAAATAAAAATAAAATAAATAAAAGTTTTATTATTTCCAAATCGAATACAATTTTATATTGATGAGTCTTCTCGTTGAGTAGTCATAGACACTCGTTATGGGAATGGCTCGCTACTTCCCTCAGTACAGTGATTCAGAAAAATAATAAAAGAAAACAAACAAAATACTTAAAACTATTATTGTAATACAGAGATTGGGTCTCCACTCGATGTGTGAGTGTGTGTGGGTGCGTGTGTGGGTGTGTGCGTACGTGCGTGTGCGTGTGTGCGCATGCAGAATGTAACTGTATGCTCTATGAAATTAAAAATAAATCTTGGGTTCTGCTGAGTAGAAACCACAAACAATTATGTAACCCTTGTTAAAAGTTCTTCCGCAATAAGTAAGTGTGTGTAGCCAATTGGTTACTTCTATTCTACATAAACGTGTCTCCTTAGGGTAAATGTTTAAAATATCCTTTCTTAAGTTCCGAACTTTTCAGTTTCTTTTTTGTGAACTAAAGCTTAAGAGTTGATGTTAGTTTTATTCATGTAGCTTGTAACTTTTTACATGACTACGAAATTACCAAACCTATAAACATTTTTTTTTTTTGCGGATTTTTATAACTCTCAAACGGGCAACTTTGAGTGCGACCTGAAAGCTTAGAACTATAGCTAATAAGCTAAGAATAAGACTAAACTGGTTTTAAAACAAGATCTGTTAAGACTTAGACAAATTTTAGCATTTCATGTTTCATTCCATACAATAAAAACTACAAATATTTTTTTCCAGGCGAACTATCAATTCTAAGGCAAAACGTTTCATAACAATTATTCATAAGAACGACAAGCCCTTTCGACTGGTATTTTAAAAAAAATTTTATTTGTTAAAAAAACCCTTTGTCCTCGATATAAAGGTTTCGACCCACTGCGCAGCGGTACCCAGAGTTATCAGTATTCAAATACGTTTTTTATGTTAAAAAAATTCCGATTGTGAATATTCACATTCGGAATTAAGTGTTTCGGAATATTTGGGTGTTCCCCATCCAATCTAAGATGAAAAAAAATTGACGTTAGACGTTTATAACGCTGCAATAACTTTGTTTAAGTGTATTCACACGAGTTTGCAACATGGAAATTCTTGAATTGCATATTATTTATTGAAAACACTTAAGTTTAAAAAGTTTTAGTTATAATATGAAGTAATAATTTTTTGGTTGGTATTAACGTTTGAATTGTTTTATTCAGATTTTGCATCTTAATATCTATGCTCATCTCAAAATGCAAATCAGAATCACTTAGTAAAAAACAATCAATATTTTAAATCTGAAGTAGTGGTTGATCAATAATTATTTCAATAAAATCTTCCGTCTATTAAAGTCAAATCATACATCAAGCTCATACCAGGAATACGCTAGTCGCACTTGTGATAGCGTTAATTTTATTACAAATTTTGAGGTAGCTAGCACCATCATGATCGACGGTTTACGTTATGGGCAGATATTCACACTACCCCTACAGCTAATCATAGATACTGACCTGGCGCACGGCGTGCACAGCGAGTGCGAGTACACCTTGTGTCCGCCCGGCCCGCGCTTGGTCTGGTGGTGCCAGGCGGCGGCGGGGGCGGGGGCGAGCGCGGGAGCGGGCGCGGGCGCGGGCGCGGGGCCGGCGGGGGAGCGCGAGCCGCACGACTTGCAGATCGCGCACTCCACGCACAGCCAGCGGCCGGGACCTGCGCGGGATATGACTTATGACTTACGCGGGACTTTATTGCGGCAGGCTTAGATTAAATCAAATTCCATTACTCTACTTGTTGAGGAAATCGCAAATTAGGGTACCACCAAAGCCAAATTCACTTTGAGGGTCGAGCGGTTGGTATCCCGCCATAATGTGAATTACCCGGTGAGGGTGCCGACTGAATATCGACCTACATGAAAGAGGAGTTTTGGCCGAAAGGTGTTATTTACCGGCGCTTTCGAGGTCGGTTACCGGACACCATGATGCGTCGCACGTCGCCGATGAACCATCTTGTGTAAATTAAATATTGTGTTAAATGTATGTTAGTTTTTAAAATCAAATAGCGGAAGCTACCGCACGTCCTCAAACTACATGCACGCACACTTACATTGCTGTGACTCTATTTATCGTTGTGCGATGTTGAAGGACAGAGACAAACTCATTTTTACACCCGGAGATACAAAAAAAATGGACACGACATCAAACTGCAACCGTATGAGAGTAAAATTATAGAAGAAGACGAAATAGTTTTTTTCCAAAATAACAGGTTCGTAAAATTATTTTTAGCTGTATTTCATCGTGTCTCACTCACACCCTTTTTTTGGAAATCTAATTCTAAATCTGCATTCAAAGTTTTAGTAGGTGAACCGAATCGAAGGAATTCGGAGTAAATATCAGTTTACCTGGGCCAAAAAAAACACGGTTTCGTAACATTAGGCCGCTTCAAAACTGCTTAGCGAGACAGTGTCTCGATCTCTAGTAGGATTTGCATACTGGCTTGCGGTGTACCCTGTCCACGATTAACCGTTTTTCTTCAGTAACGCCATTGGGTCATCAGTTCTGTACATACCTGGCTGCGCCGGAATGCTCGCCGCGGCCCCCCCGCAGCGCGGGTGGTAGCCCTTGTCGCACAGCCCGCACAGCATCAGCGCCTCGAGGGCCCCGGCCGGCGCAGGGGCCCCAGGCAGCGCGGGGGCCCCGGGGCCCGCGGGGGGCTCGCCACACACGCAGCACAGCTTGCAGGGCGGGCACTGCCACGAGTACGAGCGACACTTGCGGATCGTGTCCGCTGATAGTTCAGTACAGCCGGGGTGTACTGGAAATATAAATGTAAGTGTAAATACTATGTTTCGATGTTGCCGGTGTCAAAATAGCCTATACTCCATTTATTATAGCATTAGACAGAAGTAAAAAAGGTTCTCTTCAGGGTACACTTTGTGGTAAAAGTACAATAAAATTTATTCCTTTAAGATGCCGAATTTATTAAAATCTACTTCTACAGGGCTACTTTATAAACACCATCTAAATTGAAATATGAGGATCTATAGAGAAAATGGCAATATACGTATTTTTCTGTTTGACAACCTTCAGTACTAAAATGTTGAGTTATTAATGTTATTATAACTACTCAAAGGTATAAAAAAACACTAATTTCGTTGATACTGCGCGACATGAGTGGCGGCGGGGCCGCCGGCTCTTCAACTCCCCCCCCCCGCCCGCGCTTTATTCAGAAGTGGAAATTTAATTTTGAATAAGTACATAACTACGCCGCAAACTGTTTACGATTGATGCCTAATGTCTGGAAAATTTTTGGATGGTGTTTATAAAGTAACCCTGTATAGCAGCTGTCAAACATAATTTTTCTCATTTAATTAAAGTAAAGGAACTTCAGAATTTATGAGGCTTTTGCTTAAATAAATTATTTTGTCTTGCATCAAACTATATTGTCGATGTAAAAACCTAAAGAAGCAGGGATTTTTATCTGAACACATTTTACTGTCACTATAACTCTACCAAATCTAAAATGTTACATAATCCAGGAAGGGGTTTTAAATTTTGCCAGCTTATACTCAAATGTTATCATCATGGCAACGTCAAATACAAATTGTCATTCATTTAGCCCCCCTGCTTCTTATTTCTAATGTTATAATGAATGAAGTATAGATTGACATAGAAGGTAAGAAGTCCTTTTTATTAATTTGCATCAGGATAGATGCAGCGATATGACTGTGAAAACGTAACTTTAACCTAAAAGAAATATGAAGTCAGTTAATTATGACACCAATAAAAAATATTATAGTTCGCGTCAAACTTCTTGTCATCCCAGACTTCATTCATAATAACATTAGAAATAAGAAGCAGGGGTGCTATAATGAAAGACAATTTGCATTTGACGTTGCCATGACCATGACACACCTGCATATAACCTGGCAAAATAAAAAACCCCTTCTGCCCCAACGTATGAAGGGATTATGTAACATTTTGATTTGTTCGAGTTATAGTGACAGTCAAAATGTGTTCAGATAAAAATCCCTGCTTCTTTAGGTTTTTACATCGACAATATAGTTTGATGCAAGACAAAATAATTTATTTGAGCAAAAGCCCCATAAATTCTGAAGTTACTTTACTTTAAATGAGAACAATTAAGTGTGACAGCTGCTATATAAGTAGATTTGAATTAACTCGGCATAAATCTTAAAAGTAATAATATTTATTGTAAGTTTACCACAAAGTGTACCCTAAAAAGAACCTGTTTTACTTCTGTTCTGTCTAATGCTATATAATAAAATGGAGTATGGTTAGGGAAATATTTTGAAAGATGACCCTTACAATTTTGTTTTAAATAATCTGTCGCGGCTCGTGCCTGCCCATTTTCGTGTTGCTATTGCCTTTACATACCGGGTTATTATTTATACTGCCTGAAAAATTATATGGCAACGTCTTAGTGAAAATTGGGTTTTTTAACTAACTTTTATATTGAGGTTTTCATACAAGACGTTTGTAGATTGAAGTTTGATGTACAATTTTAATTTCATCGTCAGAAATGACGGCTGAGTCCCGGTTCTGTGTTGCTGTCGCTGCTCCATACAGTACTCACGCTTGGCGTTGCAGGTGCTGCAGACGAGGAAGCGCTCGTGCGTGTGCTTGCGGTTGGCCTCGAGCCGCAGCTTGCAGGCGCGGCAAGTGTCGGGCTCCTCATCGCGGCTGCAGCCCGGTTCTGTGTTGCTGTCGCTGCTACATACAGTACTCACGCTTGGCGTTGCAGGTGCTGCAGACGAGGAAGCGCTCGTGCGTGTGCTTGCGGTTGGCCTCGAGCCGCAGCTTGCAGGCGCGGCAAGTGTCGGGCTCCTCATCGCGGCTGCAGCCCGGTTCTGTGTTGCTGTCGCTGCTACATACAGTACTCACGCTTGGCGTTGCAGGTGCTGCAGACGAGGAAGCGCTCGTGCGTGTGCTTGCGGTTGGCCTCGAGCCGCAGCTTGCAGGCGCGGCAAGTGTCGGGCTCCTCATCGCGGCTGCAGCCCGGTTCTGTGTTGCTGTCGCTGCTACATACAGTACTCACGCTTGGCGTTGCAGGTGCTGCAGACGAGGAAGCGCTCGTGCGTGTGCTTGCGGTTGGCCTCGAGCCGCAGCTTGCAGGCGCGGCAAGTGTCGGGCTCCTCATCGCGGCTGTCGTTGTCGCGGCTGCATCCCGTTTCTGTGTTGCTGTCGCTGCGCTTTATTTTTGTTAGCTTTTTCCGCTGGAATAGAGAAGAAAAGAGTTATAAACTATTTTGAAATAGCTTGTAATATCATATGAAACTACAAGATTCATCATTTATATTCTAGCTAGAAATATGACTTAACTTCGAATTTTAACCTTATTTAATGATTCATTGGCAGTTATTTATAATTTCATGTACAAAATGTCCAAAAAATGCATTAATAACAAAGAATGTCATTTCAGGTCTCTTTTCAATGTCATTGACATATTACATCGAGTACATCTATAGTAGGTGAAGCAGAAACTATAAAGTTTAAACTCACGGAGTTTCGTAAGTCTCTGTTACGCTAAACTCAAACCCAATAAAAAAAGAGTGTAGTGGGTAATAGGTGTTTTAATAATATATTTTAAGCAATTAAATATTGTGGTAGAATACCAAAAAATCTAAATACATTTCAAAGTGTAAGTTTGTTTTTGTTAAAGCCCAACGGTTTCAGCTACTTCCAGTTTGGACCAACGAGAGTACACCTCCAGTGTAGATTCTTAATGTAGTGTAGTATATAGGTATGCGCCAGACAACACACCTCTTGTCATGGTCTCGAAGTAGGGATGAATATCACTGTGTTACGTACGAGGTACCAGACAAGGAATTAAGCCAGGGGCGTCTCCCAGCACACCCAGACCCAGGCCAATTTAGAAAAGATCATTTTCTGAATTGACCTGACCGGGGATCGAACCCGGGACACTACGGAATTAAAGGCGAGAAACCGTGCTACAGCGCACTACGTCAATCGTGTCGTCAAGTATAGTCAGGCCTCTGTCACTCCATGTACTTGCGCTCGATAATCACAAACTAACCGCCATGTCTTCCTATAGTCTAGATATTCATATATGCCTTATTATGTAAACAAAGATCAGACTGTAACAAAATCACAAAATTTCCGCATTGATCACATACTAATCACACTATAGGTCGCACATAATTGCTTGCGTTGTAAAAAATAAACATAAAACATGAAATTCATGCAAAACTAAAAAAAATTAGCATTCTTTTACAATTATTTTATTAAAAACTAAATAATTATGTAATCTGTTTGACACAAATTTGAAAACTTTTTCCTTTTAAATGAAATAGGTTGTCTTTGGACAGTAGTGATAGGATCGATAGATGAATCAGAATCATTTATTTCGATTGAAAGTGGTACAAATACAATGCTGTCGATTTACAGTTCTTAATTCAAGTATAAAAGAATAGAAATTTAAGTTTGAATCATTTTGATATTTAAAGCTTTTGTTCAATATGTAACAAAATCTATCATTACTAGGTATTGAGATTAGGTTCTATTTATGTTATAATTTTAGCAAAATTTAGGAAAAAAAATATATCCTACTAAAAAAATTGTCACATCCAAGACACCATAGATAGGGGATATCGTATCGATACTCATCGTCGTGATGGTGAACGACAGTACAAGTGATTGATTTGAAAGGAATACCCTACTCAAAGCGGCAGCGGCCGGCGAAGCGCGCAAAAGCATGTTAGTTTCTAATTTTATGCCTCATCAATGTTGTCTTTCGACTATTGTGCTTCGGACCCTGTGCATTATAGTTATTCTGCTTTTTGAGTTTATGCGTTTTAATACGTATGTATGCCAAACAAGCTAAGGCTACACTATAAAATAGGCTAATACTATATTATGCTTTTCGGAAACACTGAATTAGAAAAATTCTGAAATATGGAACACAATATTATGACAATGAAACTTATGCTTAGGATTGGTGAGGCTTTATGAAACTTGGTAAAAATCAGTAGATAGTCGTTCAAAATCAGTATCTCATTAAACATGGACCAATTTCGGGAGATCTACTGAATTGAATCAACAACTTCAAAGTTAATAGCCTCCATATACGTAAAGTTAAAGGGCGAAGTCGTTGTTACGCCACACGCACAGTTCTGTCCATCTGATACCCGTCGGACAAACCTATACGTGTATGGAAGGCTAATGACCCTGTATGATTCATTCGATGATTTCCTAACACTACAAATTGGCTATGGTTGTCAATACGCCATGTTTGTTTAGAATTATGAAATGTAAGAAAAAACAGACTACAGACCTATTTGGCAGTTGGTTGTCAGAAGCCGCATAGAGCATTTGTACGCGAATCTTGCGGTTGAACTGACGCGATGACGTAAAGTAGGTACTGACATTGTGACTGACGTGATTCATTTGAGTAATCTGTGGCATAGTGTTTACCTTGGCCGGCATAGGGTCGGAGTCCATACTGCAGTCGGTGCGCTCGGAGTCGGCGTCGGACTCGGAGCTGGTGTCGGCCGCCACGGGCAGCGGCGGCGCCTCCAGTACCGTGTTCACCGGGAAGTACCTGCAGACGAAGTTTATATATATTTGAACTTTAAAAAAACACATAACACCTCGTCAGTCGATGTAGCAGATGCGGTTAATTGTATTGTTGTTTCTATACGGCTGCGATCCGATTAAGGAAAAGAGTAATTTTAGCACTTTCGCCCAGTCCAAATTGAAAAGCGCGCTAAAAGCGCTTACGTTGCTATCAGCGTTCAAATCGAATCGGACCGCTAAATTATCGTCAACCTAAATAGTTCAGAAATAATTATTTGTAGTCTTTCGCAAGATATCGTCACTATTATAAATAAAAGTTATTAAGCTATTCACGCTGAAAAATATTTTGACACTTACAAGTTTATTCTGAGTACACCTTTTATTACTGAGACTTATCTAAAAATAATTTTACGTAATATTTATGTTTTATTACGATAAAATCTTTTAAGTATACTATATTTATGTACATACACACATTTCATAATTTCATTGCCATTGTTCATATTATTTTTAATAATGTTCGGCGCATTTGGCGCCAGTATGTTTTCACTATCTGGAACTTGTTTTGCTAACGCACACGTACAAGCGTTTCTACTAGCGATGCGAATCAGAGGTGCGCAGAAAAACCATACATGGTTTATAGCGTGCTTTTTAATTTAAGTTAGTTTAAGAAACTTCTGTAATTGTTTTAAATAAATAAAAAATAAAGTATTTTTAATTTTGATATCAAATATCAGAAGTGTCCGTGACAACCGAATGTATGATAATTATGTCTTGAATCATGCCTAGAATAATGAAAAATGTCAAATGTTTGTTGGTTCATAGGCCAACTTAGGCATGTTCCTTTCTGGGTTGAGTCATTTTTTTGGTCACTGTTACTCGAAGGCTATGCGAGGACCGCGCGGTGAAGGAGAGATGGCGCTCTCACTTCCACGAACTGCTCAACACAAAAAGGTGCAGCCACCTGAAGTCCCTCCGGTCAGGGACTAGTGCCCCCCCGGTAACACCTGATGAAGTCCAGTCAGAAGATACCTGACCAATAGAGACTGAGCATTATCACGCTGGTGTTCAAAGGCAAGGGTTCGGTGCAGGAGTGCAGCAATTATTGCGGCAAGGTGATGTCCCACACTATGAAACTCCTTGAGCGCATTGTGGACTCTCGGATTCGACAGGAGGTTCAATCTCGGAGTGTCAGTATGGGTTTCGACAGGGTTGCGGGACCATGGACCCCGTGTTTGCCTTGAGAACGCTCATGGAGTAATACAGACTGAAGAATACACCTCTTCATCTCCTTTTCTCAGACATGCAGAAGGCCTACGACTGTGTCCTTCGTGAGATGATCGGCTTGGCACTGCGGTCCAGGGCTGTTTCCAAGGTATTTATTGACATTATCCGGTACATGTACTACGATTCCAGTTCCATAGTTAGGACTGTTGGTGACACGCTTTCCTTCCCTATCACCGTTGGAGTACACCAAGGCTCCGTGCTTAGCCCGTTTCTATTCAGCGTAATATTAGACGTTCTATCAAACAGCATCCGAGACCACCACGAGCAGCACTCCTGGTTGCTCATGTATGCTGATGATATTGCGCTAGCAGATTCGGACAGGGGACGGCTGGTACAACGGGTAAACAAGTGAAGGAATTCACTTGAAAACGGCGGTCTAAAACTTAATGTGGCGAGGACAGAGTACATGGCCTGCAACACCACAGATCCCCAGCCCGTCCGCATAGGCGTTGACGTGGTCGAGCGCACGGACCGTGTCAAATACCTGTGATCTGTGTTAAGCGCGTCCGGGGACATCGACCGCGACGTCAGAGCCCGAATTTCCGCGGCTTGGGCCAAATGGTGTGAGGTGACCGGTGTCATTTGTGACCCCAAAATGCCGATCAAGCTGAAGGGACAGGTCTATAAAACCATCATTAGGCCTGTCCTTTTATATGGCAGTGAAACATGGCCATTACTAGAGCGACACAAGCAGTAGCTGCGCGTCACGAAAATGAAGATGCTGTGGTGGATGTGTGAAGTCTCTCGCAAAGATCGCGCGTGGAACATCCACATCCGCGGCAGCCTTCGTGTTCGTGACATCGCAGACAAGCTGCAGGAGTGCCGCCTATGGTCATGTCTCACGGAGATCGGCCAACTACCGGTGCAACAAATGTCTGGCCATGCCGCCCCGCTAGGTACAGTTAGAAGAGGTTGACCCAAGAAGCGCTGGCTCGACTTTGTCAAGGGTGACACGCGTGCCAACAGACTCACCACTGAGGATGCACAAGACCGCGCGAAGTGGGCCAAGAAATAAGAAAGGCGGACCCTGGGACCCCACACACCAGTGTTAGTTCACAACGAGGATAGACCACAAGGATGATGATGATGATGATTCGAATAGTTGAGGTATATGCTTATTTTTTTTCTTTGATGGTACTCATCCAAAGCTTTTCCAAAAATTTGACTATTCTATAAACTATTTATTATGTTAATTACATGAACAGCATCATACTTAAGTTTTTACTAAATGTATCGAAAGTGTAAAATACAGGATTTATTTGTAGCAAATAAAATTTATCATAAAGAAACCAAATGTTTTTTTAAAGAAAATACAAATTTTATTTTAAAAGGGCGACTACCTAGTTGAATACTGACCTGAGCTGCTGCGGCGTGTACAGCTGCACAGAGTGCTGGTACTGGCCGGGCAGCAGCGCGTGCGGGTAGAAGCCGGCGGGCGGGCGCAGGTGCGCGCGCGCAGGCGCCGGGCGCGCGGGCCGGCGCGTGTGCAGCGCTAGCGACTGCAGGTCCGCGCAGGCCGGCCGGCGCAGCACGTTGAGGCGCGCGTTCCACTCCGCCGCTGAGGCTATCGCGGCTGCTGCTAGGTCCTGGTGGACGAAAACAAAACACATTTTATTCAATTGAATTGTCCGAACTAAAGCATTGTTTGTAACCCAGAGATCCGATTCGGGAGTTTTTACTGACAGTTGAATTACTTTTCGTCCGGTCTAAATCTAATGCGCTAAAAACGCTTAGGCTTGATTTCCTCCTACGCTGACGTCGGGTAGAAGGAAATCAAAACGTCGCACTGAGCGTGCTCCTATTGATCCGTAGCGCGTCAGTCGACCGACGTACGCGCCCCTGAAGAGCGACACCGACGCGTGTCGACCGTGTCGTACGCGGCGCGAGGCAAAAAATCTACCGCGCACGTCAGCGTCGCTGAGCAGTGTCCTATTAGACCATTGTGTTTATTTGCACGCTCGAATGTACGCGACCGACGTCAGCGTAGAAGGAAATCAAGCCTTAATATGCTATCAGCGTTTAAATCAAATCGGACAGCAAAATCATCGACACATAACCAAAATATTTGCAAGACATTGACACTGTTATCTAAGGAAAACTGACATTCCGAAAGCAGCTTCGCCCGCGTGGATTGCGAAATTCGAGCTGCTGTGAAGGTGCCAGCTTTCGCTAATTGTCCTATAGTTTTCATCCCTATTCATTTTTTTCAGTTACAAATAAATTTCTGAATGCACTCAAAACTATTTGACAGCCAACAAATATATCGGTTTATTGTGATACGTTCTTCAATTTGAGGTTTCATTTGATATTTCATCAAGTGGCTAAACACTAAGGTAAACTTCCACACAAACTTTTATCCCCTATTTCAATGACGTCAAGCCCCATTTTCTCGATGAAAGGTAGTCTATGTCCATTCTTAAGCTATAGTCTAACGCTGTTCCAAATTTCATTAAAATCGGTTATGTGGTTTAGACGTGAAAGCGTAACAGACAGACAAGAGTTACTTTCGCATTTATGATATTAGTAAGGATTTTCATAACATCAACGCCGAAGATTTTGAAATTCACAGATTTACTCTAAGTATTGCAGAGACTTACGAGGGTCATTCAATAAATACTTAGCCTACAAAAAGTAAACGAAAGTTTTGGAATAGTGGCAATTTATTTTTCAACATAGTCTCCTTTTAGTTCGATACACTTAGCCCAGTGATGCTCCAACTTTTTTAACCCGTTCGAAAAATAGTTCTTGTCAAACTCTGCAAAATAGGCCTCCGTGGCGGCGATGACCTCCTCATTTGATCCATATCTATTCCCGGCGAGTGATTTTTTCAGATTGGGAAACAGAAAGAAGTCACAAGGGGCCAAATCTGGAGAATACGGTGGATGGGGCAGCAATTCGTAGCGTAATTCGACCAATTTGGCCATGGCAACGGCAGACGTGTGAACCGGTGCGTTGTCGTGGTGAAACAACACTTTTTTCTTCGCCAGATGGGGTCGTTTTTTCTTTAATTCGGCGTCGAATCGGCCCAATAAATCGGCATAGTAAAGCCCTGTAATTGTTTTACCCTTCTCGAGGTAATCGATGTAGATCACACCTTGTGAATCCCAGAAAACGGTGGCCATAACTTTTCCGGCCGATTTTACAGTTTTCGCCTTCTTTGGAGCACGTTCCCCGGTCTGGATCCATTGTTTTGACTGCTCCTTGGTCTCTGGTGTGTACCAGTGGATCCAGGTTACATCGACGGTCACAAAACGACGCAAAAACTCCGCTGGATTCCGCTTAAACAGCGCCAAACACGTCTCCGATGTGGTCTCACGGTTGCGCTTGTTTTCCGGTGTGAGTAAACGCGGCACCCATCGCGCCGACAGCTTGCTCATGCCGAGTTCCTCGTGAAGAATATGATGCACTGTTCCTTCTGAAATGGCTACAGTCTCAGCTAGCTCCCGAACCTTCAATCGGCGATCTGCCAATAAGAGATCATGGATTTTTTTAATGTTTTTTCTCCGTAGCAGCTGTTTTCGGTGCACCTGGACGTGGTTCATCAAAAACCGACGTACGGCCACGTGCAAACTCGTTGAACCAATTCTTGACTGTGGCCATCGATGGAGAAGAGTCACCGTACACAGCATCCAAGCGCTCTTTGATTTCGATGCGCGTTTTCCCTTCCAAAAATAGGAATCGAATCACCAAACGATATTGCTCTTTTTCCATTTTTGTAAAACCGATCGACACGTTCGCTTCCATAAGTTGTCAAATTAAAACAAATGAAAATTTGAAAAAAGAGTTAAAAAAGAATGTGCTACACTGTGGTAAAACTCTTTTGAAACTACAGCGCCCTCTGGCGATGAGGCTAGGTACTTATTGAATGCACCTCGTATCTTCAGCAAAAATTTTCATAAGATGTATGTTTCAAGGGCGTGATGGCGGAGTTAGTGTCGTCATTTATGTTATTAACGCCACTTCATCAATTCGTGGCGCTTTTTTCTCAAATCCGACTGCAGCCTACAGTCGTCGAAATTTAACGGGCCCGTTTTGACAGCTAGCAAAGACTGCAGAATGTAACTAGGTAATACTCGGCATAAAAATTTCGAATAAATGAAAAAATATTGTTTTTTTTATAATATGTAGTTATGTAACCTATTCATTCCTAAAACCGGAAAGTTTTTTCACGAGTACAAATCAATTCCACACAAAAATATCAATTTGCCTTAATAAACACCGCCTATTTAGCTTAAATATTAACAGCATGCAAGTGAGCAAAGAAATCATTGACACAACACTATAGATACAACAATTCATTAACAATTCACGCAATTTACGCATCTTTATTACGTACCTACATGAGCGTTATTTTCTACTTATTTAGAATCTTGTTGTAGACCTTATTACACATGTTATAGCTACTTTTTTGGTCTAATGACAGAAATCTACAGCAAGCCTGTCCGGAAATCGGTAATCAGGTTACTGACGGTGAAGTTCACTCACATCCCTAGTTACGCCGCGATGACACGTGTCAAAACGGGCCTATTACATTCTGACGACTGTAGGCTACAGAAAAGATATGAATTACTCTGTAAGCTGCCAATTTGTAAATCGTGCCAGTATGTAAATCGCTCACGACAGCTTAGGCTCAAATCATTTCACTAACTTTAACTGCAAGAAAATTGCAATTTTGAACTTTAATTTAAAAGAGGCGGACAATCTGTAAGAGAACAAGGCTTTCTTTTAAGAACACAATACATCAGTGCAAAGTTATCACAAACCTGTCTAGTTTTCTCGGGGTCGACCTTGGGCACATCATGCTTGGGTTCCGGCTTAGACTCGATCTTCATCTCCGCCCTATTTTCCTCCTTCACCTCGGATGCTTCAGTCAGCAGCTGCTTCTGGCGCTGGTATTGTCGGTATTCTTCGTATTTGTGAGGGAAGTCCGAGAGCATTATGTCCAGGACTTCGCTCGCGTCTACCGCTGTGATGCCTAGAACAAAATGATGTTTTGGTATTTTATGGGTTTTGTTTCAATCATTAAAATGTGACACACAAAATGAAATTTTGTATTGACATCATGTTAGTTCAAAATTTACTTTTTCGCCGGGAATACCTAGTTAGATACAAAATCGTAAATACGTAAATAATACAATATATTGCACATTGGAAAAAGAAACTCACATCTAGTATTACCATTTAAAACACACAATTAGACCTTATAGTTGATAGTGATCTCAGGCATAATAAAATCGAAATAATAATATTTTTTTGTTTGTAAATGGCCAGAAATAGTGTAATAGTAAAGATGTTTTTCATCACATCATATCGCAGTTTATAGTATTGTTGTATTGCTAAGGCCATTTAATAAATAAAAAGGTTCTGTTGTAAACAATGTCGAAGGTAGGCCTGCGGACCGTTTGATAGTAAGCGGTTATCACAGCCTATGACCACGTGCAATATTGATCGTATTACTTGCGCTTTGCCGGCCCTGTAAGGCTAGTGAGAACTTTTAGTGTTTAGAGAGCAAGAAAAAATAAGGTCTCCCAAGCTGATTAAACAACAGCTTTTGATGAGCTCTGGATACCTTATTCCTCAGTAGGAACACAACACTGCCAAATCAGTGTTACCACCTCGTCAGTCGATGCACCAGATTCGGAAAATTCTATTGTGTCTATGTCGACTGACAACGTGTTATTTAGCTGTAATTTTCTGTAGGTAGGGTCACAAGAAACATTAAGGTGCTCCCTCCCTCACCTGAAGCATTTTCCTGTAATGTAACGTAACAGAGTCGAGTATTACATAAGTCAGGGAGAAGAACCGAGCATTACAGTACGCAAACTGTTATGTTACAAATTCGAGCATTACGTTGGTGAGGGAAAAGCACCGGGCATTACAGTGCGCAACTTGATGATACAAAGTGTTATAATTTGATCAAACTTCCCTGAAGTTTGGTAAGGCAGTATTGTAATGTAATGTTCAAAATCTAATCTAAAATGAACATTACAGGAAAATGCTCAAGGTGAGGGACCACCTTAAAGAATCATCATGAATTCTGATTAGCTGTTGATAGCTAATCTAGCGCCGCTTGAAGCTCATCACGCCGAGGAACGTGGCCACTTGCTCTTGATCATCATCACCTGGGATGACAACAACTCACCTAGATCACAAAGCGCCTCAGTGACGATCCCCTTAGCGAGCACGAGGTCCCGCTCAGCTCCGCCCACGGAGCGGCGCTTCAGCTCCGGGTAGCGCCGCTTGAAGCTCTTCACGCCGAGGAACATGGCCACTAGCTCTTGATCATCATCACCTGGGATGACAACAACTCACCTAGATCACAAAGCGCCTCAGTGACGATCCCCTTAGCGAGCACGAGGTCCCGCTCAGCTCCGCCCACGGAGCGGCGCTTCAGCTCCGGGTAGCGCCGCTTGAAGCTCTTCACGCCGAGGAACATGGCCACTAGCTCTTGATCATCATCACCTGGGATGACAACAACTCACCTAGATCACAAAGCGCCTCAGTGACGATCCCCTTAGCGAGCACGAGGTCCCGCTCAGCTCCGCCCACGGAGCGGCGCTTCAGCTCCGGGTAGCGCCGCTTGAAGCTCTTCACGCCGAGGAACATGGCCACTTGCTCTTGAATCATCATCACCTGGGATTGGAAATTGTTAGCGTAAGATAAAGGAAGAAAAATATTATATTTCGGAAACTTTTGCACAAGTGAAAAGCAAATAAAACAATGTTATAGGTTTATGAAGAAAAAAATAAAAATAATAATGACCACCAGATTGCAGTGATAACTTTTTCTGGTCACCCAAGTGGGCATGCGTTCTGAATTATTCTCAAAGTTCTCAATTTTAGGATTATATAGGGCTGCTTCTTGTTCGATATAGAACAATAATCCACACTCATTTTATAAAATTGATCAATTTGGTGTTTCCTCATTTTCAAGAATCACCTTTTCTGTTAGGTGATAGTGATAATATGTTCAGCCTGAAATTCCTAAAAATGACGAAAACCAACTATGGTTCAAGGGAACGGCTCGTCGTCTATAATGTGACGCTGAAGCTATAAATAAGTAAAATACAATGATATAAATAACTAAGTAAATTAATTTTTAAGAAAGAACATGCTATGATATGACAGTAACCTAAATACCTGTGATTTTTCTTCAGCTGTGTTGGTAGGTGGCCAAGTGTATTCTTTGACATCTGCTGCTGTCCATTCCTTGTTACTGCGAAATGTACATTTAATCATAGATAAGCAGTTCTTTAAGAAGATGGAAAACCTGAAAACCACTTGAGCTTGGTCAGAGGTTTAAAAGAAAGTTAACAAAACGAAGAACAATGAAAGTCCTTCAGATATTTTTTTGGTGAAATGCTTCTAAGCCAACCTAATTATGTTTTTTTACACAGTGAAATAAATAAATAATACCTCTTTTTTTAAATTGGTTATTCACTTACCTGTCAAACAAATCAGCAAACTTGGATTTCTTCATTTTGCTGCTTTCATTTGTTGAGCTCTTGACGGAGCTTTGGGAGTCCTCATCAAGCAGATGAGTGGGTCTGCAAACAATATAAATAGTCTTTAATATGATCCTACCTAAGCTCCCATTGGTATTCCGCGATATGTGGCATAGCATGATACGGTACTTTGTTGTGTTACGTCGATGCTCAAGTTATATTATTACTGTTATATTATTGGTTAGTTACATTTTTTGAGAAAGAGCAACTGGCGGAGATGTTGGGTCAGTATTTAATTGCCCCATGCACAGCGCAAAGGCATAGCAACAAAAATTGGCCTATTGGACAAATTCACGACAGCTGAGGTCAAATGATTCCTATTAAGACTTTCTAAAAGATATGGTGTGGAGTCCATTATGTTATGACTTGTGGTTAACTGTACAAATGCGTTCATATCAACCTGTACAAAACCATTGCAGAATGGGTTTTAATGTTATTAGCTAAAGGTGCCTTATATGCAAAGCTTGACGACAATGCGTGTGTACTACACAAAATCCAAACTCGGGGGTAATGCAAGTTGCATTCTTGCCGCTCACTTTGCGCTGTCACAACACACAAACACAATCACACTATACAACCGGCACGGTATCACTTATCTATGTGTTGTATTACACTTCTTTACACTACACAATACATTTAATTACTCACCATTCTCTTACTTATATCAAATATTTATTTTACTTATTTATAAGGCACATACGTGTGTCCACCGCAAGTATCCGTGAGTCTACTTATTTGGGGCCCACTGAAAATCAGCACCTGGGCCCTCAAAGCCCAGGCTGAATGCTGAGTGAGGTCATTTTATTTTTTGGGCATCGGGACCTCGCTGTCTGATGGTATTGTTTTGCCTTGTTGTTGTTTTGTTCTGTTATTTTATGCCACCACCTACGTGTTTTTTTTCCTCAAATGTAATTCAATGTCCAAAAATTTAATAAATGTTTTCTATTTCTATTTTTAGAATACAATTATGACTTTTGTTTATTTTGTTTGGTAGGGCTATCTATAACTTACTTGGCTGGTGTGGCGTTGTCGTCCATCATGCAGGTTTCTTCCTCGAAAAGCTGCACCGTGGTAGTCGCAGGACCGCACACCCGCCCGTATATACCCATGGTTTCCTTCAACAACACATCACCGGTTAGGATTGGTTGTTATCGAAAACAATGTAAACTAAATTACTTGTGGAACATGCACAAAATACGTTGAAGTTGCATTTTAATTACAAGCGAATAAACTTTCCAAATAATATCTTGCGTGATCTTTTTTCAATTTATTTATTTCGACACATGTGGTAAATTTGCGTGAGATTCTACGATTATTTTTTTAGCAATACATCAGTAAATTATTTGAGAAGAACACTCATTATTTCCTATCGAGCGTTTACCACTAAAATACGCCTATAATTCCTGCTAGATAATCTGCTATGCTTTGTGGATGAAAGGCATAAAAAGTCGCAACAATGTTTTAAAGATGTTGAAATGTTTGCATTCACCTAATTTTCAACTAATGTAAAGAAACAAGTAACAAGGTTTGCAATTAGTCTCTCATAGTGACTTATAAAATAGTTCCCAACAAGTTTTTACGAATAATGTGCTTACCTTCATATACTGAGCGCCGCGACCGCCCCCGCGCCCCCGGCCCCGCCCGCGCGGCGTCTTGCCCGGCGTGCGCCCGCGCCCCCGCCCCCCGCGGCCCCCGCCGCGCGCCCCTCTGGGCGTGTCCTCCAGTTTAGGTGAGGGGTTTTCTAGAGCCTCTTTCAGCTTGGGAACTTCGAACCTGCAATGTACAGCTGTTATTGTAAGGTATTCCTGTGAAAAGGTTTAGAAAAAGGCATTCGATGGTCTGTCGCACGGTAATTTCTCCATGACATGAAATTGTATGGCCTATTAAATGACTGAACTAAACAGAAAGGAAATTAAGTGTATTCTAGGATCTGGTATAAAACAATTTCAACAAGTTTGGCGTAGCTACATAGGCAGATCAAGAGTTACGCTTTGTCTTTTATTATTACTGCCTGAATGAGCGATTTCAGTTTGCTGGACTTGAAAAAGACTGATAGTCTGTAGGATTAGGGCCTGTATGAATGATGATAAAAATCCACCAATAAATGACTTCAGAGTTCATTTGAATCGTGATTTGACGTGTCACTAACCGATCACTTGTGCCGTGGCGCGACGACAGCGGCGTGGCACAAGTCGCAGGCAAGCGGTCCAACGCCTCCGTCATTCTCGGCAGCTTGACGCGCGAACTCGTGGGGTCTATCGGCTCCGGAGTGCCGGGGGTCTCCGACGACCAACCGGGAGTGTCGGACGCCGATCTGCCTGGAGTGTCGGTCACCGAACGAGGCGTGTCGGTCACCGAACGAGGTGTCCCTGACGTAGAACGCTCGGGGGTCTCTCGCGATTCAGGCGTTTCCGGTGCAGAAGGAACGGATTCGCGGTCGGAAGGCGTGGCGTCGAGCCGCCCCCGACCCCGGCCGCGACCTCGGCCACGCCCTCTGCCGCCGCGAGGCTTTGTCAGAATCGCTGGTCGATCCCTATTGAAAAAAAATGGTTTATTTTACACAATGCTTGTTTCATATCTCAAGATAGACAACTAGAAAATAACGTCTTAGAAATTTTTTGACCTTGAAGATATCAGGCGGGATCCCGCTTGACATTAGAAATAAGTAATAAGTTGACTTCCCCATTATATGATATTTACAAAAAGAAACAGGTTTCAATAAGGGGCTCCTTACCTTGACAACCGCAGTGAGCGTTGAGGGCGCTCTTCAAGAGCCGGCACTGGCCGGGCTACCGGGATGGGAACAGGTAGCTTCCGCGGCCGCCCTCGCTTTTTGGGCTGCGGCGTAGAGTCCACCAGGTGAGGAATGCTCGTACACTCGTTCAGACTATCCGAATCTGTTTTCGGTGTCCCGATTTCCAGCGGATCTTGCGACATCTCATCTGGACCGATTGTGAAGTCTTGAAAATCTGAGTTCTCATTTACAATCATAACATCTGGATGGCAATTATCCACTCGCAATATCTCTACCACCTCAGAACTGCCCGTTGAAGTGTTTGATTCGACTTCTGGAGTGACAGGATTTTTGTCTGAGCAATTGATGTCATTAAAAGGCATCACTTGTATCTGTTTTGCCTGCAAGTTTGACAGGATATTGTGCAGCTTCGAATTGCCATTCTTTGAACAGTTCTCATTGTTAACAAGTGTGTGATTAACAGCCTTGCTCAATTGCCTCATTTCTAAAGGTTTAGCATCCGGTGACTTCCTTGTAATAACAGGTGTAATGGTTAAAGACTTATTTGACAATAGTTGCCCCAGTTTTAATCTTTTACTTTCGAGTACGGTTAACTCGGATTCCTTGCTTTGAGGGCAGGCCTCCGCCGTTTGAGGCCTTTTCCCCATGATTCTTTTCAATATTGGGGTTTTTGATTTATCTGTGTTTTCTACTATCCTGGAACTTCGTAATCTCTTGCCTCCTGTAACTACAGGACTCATATTGGCAGTCTGCTTTCGCCTGCTATTTACAGCATTCTTAGTGGGACTTGTTTTGTCATTGTTTATTTCTGAAGCATTCTCAGATTTAAAAGTCTGCTGCAGAACTTCATTTTTGTTAACCTCTTCAGTTATTATTTTCGCTGAAGGGCCATGATCAGTCTTGTTTATTTTCAATATTATTCTAGGAGAATCTTGACCTGAGCTTTGATTTGATACCTTCTCAGAAATATTTATTTCTAAGGGGTTTGTTACACTAATATTAGCTTCTGTACAAAGGTCTTTGATTGGATGAAGTTTTAAACTAACTGAAGGAGTATTTACATCATTTATCTCATCTGGACTAGGGCTTCTGCTCTTATTACAGTCATTGTGACCAATATCGTTCACTTTCTCCATGCTACTGTGCCCAGAGTCAAATTGTTCATAGCTCAAAGGATCTTTACTAATTGCTATTGTTGGAGAATTATTTCTTCCACTTGTTTGTGAATCATTGGATGCTTCATTCAAGCTTTCACTGCTCTCTAAAAGCTTCTTCAGCAAAGTACAATTCTTCACAGAACTCATTTGTTTGTTCATAGTCTTAAGAGCATTTGCTCCTGTAGACTTAGCACAATGTTTTTCGCTAGAGGTGACTTCGTCCGTACTTGAGCTTGTCTCATTTCTTTTACTGGTCACATTTATAGCACCAGTTGTAGACACTTGTGGGCCACAGTCTGAATTACGATCTTGTGATGAACTTTCTGGCATAACAGCTTGCCCAACTAAACTTTCCTCTTTATGGGTACTTATTTCAGGTTGTTCCAGCACGCAATTTTGTTTGGAAGTTTCTTTATGCCTTTGATCATTTTCTGTAATTTTCGAAGAATTACTCTCTTGAATACTGCTACTGCATTTAACACTGTCAGCTGCTTGTTTAGAACTGTCTACAGGTTTTATTGTAAGTTTTAGTGCAGGCATTTCTTCATCAACATTATTATGCACATGTTCACTGTCATCAGTATTGTTAATTTTTTTATCACTTTCAGTAGAAGTCTCAGCCACAGCTTTCATGTTTATTTTCATAAGTAAAGGTGGATTCTTTACAGCTTTATCATCATTATTCTTACTTTTAGGTAAATCTATATCTTCAGGCTTCACAACAGGTTTTATATTTAATTTTGTAACAGTAGGTATGTTTGAATTTCTAATATCAATATTTTTCAAACTATCTTTTTTAGGAGATAAAGGTGAAATACTTTCTTCTGGCTTAACTAAAGGTTTTATATTAAGTTTTGTAATAATAGGAGAAGTGCTTCCTTCATTTGTAGGTTTGTGTTTTATTAATTCAACCATATCGTTTGGCTTAATAATTGGCTTAATATTTATCTTAGTAACAACAGGTATATGATCAGTATAATCATCACTTGAGTTTCCAGTTTCTGAAGATTGGTTTTCCGAATCTTTCGTATTATCTTCCTCTACTGGCTTAATTATAGGCTTAATATTTAGTTTAGAAACAACAGGTATACTATTTTTCTCAATGTCTGCATTCAATTCATCACAGTCTTTTACTTCTGAAGAGTCCTCTTCAGGCTTTTTCAAGGGCTTTATATTTAACTTTGTAATTTTAGGTACTTCAACTATGCTAGAATCATCATTATCTTTAGGTTTTACTATTGGTTTTATATTTAATTTTGAAACTACAGGAACTTTTTCTTCCAAATTCTCTGATGTTTCCCCTCCATCCCCAGGTTTTAAAATTGGTTTGATGTTCAACTTTGTTACTAAAGGGATATGTTCCAGACTTTCAGCCGAAACAGCTGACTTTTTACTAGTTTTTGAGTCTGTATCTGGTATTGAAACAGGGTGTATGGTCATTTTAGGCACATAGGCATTTTCTCTGACATCAGTGCTTGAAGTGTAGCACTCTGTGGAAATCTTAAGCTTAGGAATTGGTTGACTGTCTGAATAATCAGTATTATTATCCTTGTTGGCAATATCAGGGGGTTTCAGTGGTTTTATTGTCAATTTGGGACTGAGGGGCTGACTTTCAGATTTGGCAATTGTCTTTATTGTTAATTTTGGTACCTTTTCTAAATGTTTCTCCTCTGCTTGACTTATGACCAATGTCAACTTAGATTCTGAGTCCTTGTTGTCATGATGTTGCAACCCTTTTATGGTTAGTTTAGGGATATTTTGTTCTGCATAGAATTTGCCTTCACTTTCTGTCCCTGGTTTGCCAAGTTTTATAGTAACTTTGGGGACAATATCAGATGGGCCTTGATCTGAAGCTGAAGCCTGATCTGATGTGCTGGTACTTTCATCATTCTCAGAGTATTCAGATTCTGATATTTCACTGCTACTAGACTTGCGATGAGTTTCATTTATTTTTTCAGGAGGTTTAGGGATAGGCTTGATGTTTAGTTTAGTTATACAAGGTATTTGTTGACTACCACTTTCACTCTTTGTTTTACTAACTTTTTCATTAGGTTTTATGATGGGCTTAATGTTTAATTTAGTTATATTTGGAAAAGGAATATTGCTTTCCATATGCTCATTACTTCCAGCCTTACCATCATTTACAAGTTCAGTAGATTTTATCAGGCTATCACTTCCTTTTTCAATTGGTCTCACAATGGGTTTGATGTTCAACTTTGTTACATTTGGGACGGGCAAGCTTTCCATTTGTTCACTATTGACAGCCTTAGTATCATGAACAAATTCATTAGACTTTATTGGGCTATCATTTCCCTTACCTGTTGGTTTAACAATGGGTTTAATGTTTAATTTCGTCACATTTGGGACAGGTAAGCTCTCCATCTCTTCACTGTTGACGGTCTCACTTGAATGTTCAGTTGATGTAGCAAAACTGTCATTTAATTCATCTGGTGGTTTGACAATAGGTTTAATATGAATTTTTGTAACATTAGGAACAGGTAAGCTCTGTAATCGCTCACTGCTGTCTGTCTTAGAATCACGCGCAAATTCATCTGATTTGCAAGGGCTTTCATTCAAAGTTTCTGATGGTTTAACAATGGGTTTGATATTTAGTTTCGTTACATTTAGAATAGGCACAGTACTCTCAGATTCTACATCTGGTGGTGGTTTTACAGGTTTTATGGTCAGTTTGGGTACAGGTGATTTCATTTCCTCATTTTGTTTGTTACTTAATTTTATAGTTAGCTTCGGCACCTGTTTTGGAGATTCCAGTTTTGCTGGAACACATTCATTAATGTCCAAGCTTTCATGATCTTTGCTTTTAGTATCTGATGCTGAAACTTCTGATAAGTTTGAAGCACTGACATCAATTTGGAGAGGGGCAATTTTGCTCTCATCATGCCCAGTAAGTAAAAAGGGTGTTGAGGCCTGTGATGATGATGGCTTAGAAACCTTACTAATGATTTCTTCACTTTTTACAGTATCAGTACTGCGAATAGATTCATCTTCAGCCGTTGTTATTTGGACATCAGTTTTATTAACTATTAATTTGTTAGAAGAACCCGTTTCATCATTGGGTAAGCAATTAGATATACTTTCTGGTTTCACACTATTGTCAATTGAATCAGCCAAAAGAGCCAAAAGAGAACTATCACTTGATGTAGACTGACATGGCTGGGGTTCTATTTGTATGTTTTGATTATCTTGAACATTATCTCTGTTCTGAGTAGGGACACTGACCTTTTGTCTAACAAGCTTAATTTTTTTAGTAGGACTTACAGATGTCTCTGCTTTGCAGACAATAATTTCACTTAAATTTCTAATCTCTTCAGGCTTAACATTACCATGTACAGAGGGCACAGCATCTGAAGAGCTGGAGACATCCTTAGCAAGGCTTTCACAGCTCAACTGTTGAGTAGAATGAATGTCTACTGTGGAAGACACTGTGGAGTCAGGACGCCGGTCCACAGGTGCAGGGCGTACCAAACGCCGCTTTAATGGGGATCGTGTTGATTGTTCTGCACCAGTAATTTTTTCATCACATAAACTAATGTCACTTGACGTAGATTCTGCACTTTCTATAGTAATGTCATTTCGAGAGTCACTGGATGTTACACATTTCACTGTCCGTTCATGTCTCTCACTCAAACTAACATCTGACACACTTGGTAAGGTCTCTACTATACTGCTGGAAGGAATATTAACTGGCGGGGTTTCACTAACTGTCTCTGGCTCCCTACAAGGTTCTGGTTGGCATTCCGGTGCCGTAGGAGCCCTACAAGATTGCTCTTGAATTTCACTTGCCACTTCAGCCTTCAAGGCAGGTTCCAAACAGTTTTCAGGTGCTAAAGGCTCGTCATTTATATCACTAACAGACACAGCACATTCTTGTTGTTGTTTAGCACTGTCTGTGTTTACAACCTCAGCCAAAACATAGCTTTCTGAAGTGCATCCTGGATTAGCGTCGCTTTTTCTTGCAGGGTGCCCGGGGTCACTTTTAGCACAATCGATGGGGGACGCGGCCCCCGCAGGCGGCGGGTCTTCTTCCGGTGCATCATTAGGAGCTACTTGCGTACTCCTTTTATCGTCAAATTTAGCACATTCACTTTTTATTCCCGAGGATGCAAGCGGAAGTCGCTTTGGTGCCCCGGGTCCATCGATGAAGTCGTCGATCATATCCAAGATCGCCTCGGTGCTCGTGTTGACGTCCTGCGAGTGCGGCGACGGGACGCTTTCGCCGTCGAAGTTGTCCTCCGACATCGCGGGCGTCCCGCACGATCCTCGAGTTTTGGTCGATTCCTGCACAGCACTACCAGTTGCGTTGTCGTCCTCAGCCTGACCGATATCCTTTTCCCGCGCCGATGCACGGCGGGAAGCGGTCGTCGCGGTGCCCGCATCATCTTCTGAGCTCTCCATTATCTACTTTTATGCGACGCTGTCATATCTGAAATACAAAACGCTTGCTAGGTGTATTTACGTTACGAAAGTGTAACCTGACGACGTGCGAGATTGACAAGGCACAGGCACCATTCTAATTCACCATAACGCTACAAAAATTTGTTCACGGGGTCCACAGTCTTGATTATATACCTACACATGTAGTTAAATTTCATATTCACAGCGTTTACGGCTCGATCGAGTACGAGACAGGTCTTGGAAAGTGTTCAACAGCGTAAACCGGCAAACAAAAAGCTTGTATACGCCATTTTTAAAACCAAAGACATGGCAGGTTGGGATGTATGGGCCAATAAAAAATATCCTATACGGACAATTCGGCCATTGTCGTGTTGGTAAACTGCAAGAAGCCCATAGATCGCTCCACTTGAGCTTTTAGCTTGTAAAAGAGTAATAAATATAGTTTTCGACATGTGTTAAAACGAGTAGGACGATATTTCTTGCGTACGAAGCTTTATTTTTGTGGCAACATTTTCCAAATAAAATCATAAATGTTACCATCGCCAACGTATAATTTTGTCATTTTGGAATCAATTTGTGATGTTTTTTTTCCAATCTGTTAGATGTTGAGGCTTCGTTTGTATGAATTGGCCAAGTGTCTATACAGTATACATACAGGGCGTCCCGGTACCTGTACCAACGAAGGTCTGTGATCTTGGGACCCCAATACCTATCGATTGGATCCCAATATTCCCCCTGCAAGGGGGCCCGGGGAAATGGGTGAAATGGCCCATAACCAGCGGACCGATCACCCGGCCCACTGCCAGCGTCCCCAGTCGAAATAATAAAAATAATAATCCCAATATTCCCAATGTATGTACCGCGATTTTGGGTAGCTTTCGAGTTTTGATTTTTTTACAATTTTCGAAAATTTCTGGGTTGTGTCACTTTTTTGGGTACTGTGGCGCAAATAGTTGAGTTAGATTTTTTTCATTGTTAGCTAAAAACTAGGTCTGCTTGATTCAAAAGGGTATAGTTTTTAAGCACTGAATAATAATTCAGAAAAAAAATATGAAACTGAAAAAGTAGTGAATACTGTTTAATCCCTAAGTTTTGAACGCCATTTAAAAAAAAAGGACAATTAATTTTTCTTCCAAACCTTTTTCAAAAACTTTACTATTTTATCAACTATTCATCACATAACTTTCAATAAGATACTAGTCATCATGCTTAAATTTACATTCAAAGTGTCAGAAAAATAAAAATAAAATAATATATATAAATATATACTAAGGGATAAGGAAACCAAATGCATTTTTTTATAAAATAAATCAAAAAAAGTATTTAAGACTAGCTTTCCGCCTGCGGCTTCGGTCATTGCTATATGTGGTGCAACTTGGTGGAATTTGAAAGAGCATTTATTTTACAAAAAATGTATTTAGGGCCATTTGCGACTAGCTACTTAGATACCTGTAAAGCTTTATTCAAAAAACTGAACATTCTTACATTGCCCTGGCTTTACATTAGAAACATCTGCTGCCTTGTGAAAACATACCCCCATTTCTTCAAGAAACACAGTGCAATATCTTGCAGACTACCTAGGGCTCAATATCAGCAGTTATTACACAAACCCCCGAGTCAGTGTCATATTTACAAGCAAAACGTTTATATTATGTGCTTGCTCATTTATAATAAACTACATGAACAAATTAAAAATCTTGAAGGAAATAATTTTAAGGATAATTTAACTGAATGGCTGGATAATAAATGTTTCTACAATATAAAAGAATATCTCTTTTACGATATGGATTTTGTAGTTTAATTTTATTTTCATAGTGCCATAATTGTATAGTTATAATAAAATTGTAAATACAGTAGTAGAACAAGTATAATAAGTAGCTTTTAGCAGTGTATTCTCTTTTGTCATTTTTTTTTAAATATTTAATTTTGGGTCCTAAAAATGTAACAAACATAATGTGTTTGTGGTCTGTATAGTAGTTAGAACAAGTACCTAGTTTAATTAGCTTATCAGTATTTTTTCTTATGTCTAGTTTGTTTTTATTTTTATACATTCCTTTCTGTGTCGTACAAGAATGTATCAAACATTATTTTTGTTGTTAGTATAACAATAATTTGCACACCTGCATGCAGTTCGAATACTATGTCCAGTTTTATGTTAACATCTCGAACCAACTCAATTGTATTCGTTGCAAATAAATGATTTTACTTTACTTTACCATATATTATGGCCAAAAAATCTTTAGTTAAAATTGTGGCCTATGTTGTATGGTGTATTACTGTAAGTTTCATCTAAATCGGTTCAGTAGTTTTCGCGTGAGAGAGTAACAAACATGTATAATATACATTCATCTTCACAAAGTCACAAACTTTCGCATTTATAATATTTGTTTACAGTCGTGTGAGTAGCGCCCTCTAAAGAGCGGTACATTTCCTATTGAAAAGAGAGTGTCGGTGGTCTATCTCTAGCATTAAATGCTTCCGTGCGCGCCCGCGCCACTTTTATTTTTTTAAACACCAAAGGTTGCGTTCTAAAATCACTGGTGCTGCGACCTACGACATATTTCATATTTGCCACCCAGCACCCATAGCTTTGATTTTGGATTTGTTTAGTCGTGGGTCGTTGTCGAATTTTTGGACGACGAAACGCAACCGTTTTTTCGAGAACGAAAACTAGTCCTCGAAACGGTCCTCGTTCGCAACTGGTTTCATTGTATGGGGACGGGCAACGGATGACGGACGACGCAGGACGGTCGCACGACAGAAACGAAAACTAATCTCGTCTACGTTCATCTCGAAGACGAGTGAAATGGTTGCGGAATGCAGACTTGCCGTTTTTCGTTTGATTTCAATAGATTTTTCTCAATTTTGATGAACGAACTTCCCTTCATACTTATCCAAGCTTAGGACTGGCTGGTATAGATTATACCAGAGATTTATACTAGGTGTATTTAAAAGTTCATTGCATTTTATGTATATAATTTCTATTTCTTTGCTTAAGTATATTTACATACAAAATTATTCACAAAAAAAAAATATAAATGTCATTAAACATTTAATTTTTTTTTGTCTTTTTGTAGTTTTTTTTATGTACATAATTTGTCCTTTTTATAAATAAATAAATATAAATATGCGCCATACAACACACCTTTTGTAATGGTCTCGAAGTAGGGATTAATATCCCTGTGTAACGAGGTACCACACAAGGAAATAAGCCAGGGGCGTCTCCCAGCACACCCAGACCCGAGTCAATTCAGAAAAGATCGTTTCTTAAATTGACTCGACCGGGAATCGAACCCGGGACACTACGGAAATCGAGGCGAGAAACCGTGCTACAACGCACTGCGCCAATCGTGTCGTCAAAGTGCATCAATCGTGTGCCTTTTTATATATTTAGACATTAGAAATTAAGTTACATACTCTATTTTTAGTTTCGTCGTTGCCGTTTATTATTACTAGTACATTTTTATTGCTAATCAACCTTACACTCTAAACTAATGGAATTAAGATACACAGCAACGACAACCGCGTTGCGAACGATACATTATACTTTAAATGTCACGATACCAGACTCTATAACAGTAGTAATAAATATTAATTTATTATATCAAGGACCAAAACGAACGGAACGAGCGACGACGTCGCAATGATCTCATTACGTTCTAGGCTCTATGCCCATAGACTTAAAGTACAAATTCGCGTCGAACATCCCGAGAACTGGTTGCGCGACGAAGACTGCTTTAGAATGAAACGTAAAACGGTTCTATCGTCGCGAAACACAAATCGGTCTTTTAAAGCGGTTCGTCTTTCCAACGACCATGTCTAGATTTGTTATTGTTGACACTTGACTGTCTTTTTTCTGTTAATCTGTCTGGGCTTGACAGATGAGATTTCTGACCCACATCACCCACAGATAAAAAAAAAAGATTATGAGTGAGTCTAGTGACCTGTGTGTTGTGTTATAGTAGTCCTGTTAGTCTGTGGTCCTGTGTTTCTGAATATTTCTGATTCTGACAAAATAAATGTTGTGAGGCTGCGAGTTGTTTTATTTGCTATTTTAAGGTTAATAAAGTGCGTTATTACAATATGACTACAATAAGGCCATTCACATGTGAAGATATGTTAAAGTTTAATAATGTGTAAGCTTACAAACCTTACTTTTTGTTTTAAATCTGTTTAGGGCTAAGTTGTAAGAATGTTAACTTTTTCCAGGAATTTGGATCCCCTCACAGAAACTTATGGCTTGTCCTTTTACACTCAGTATTTGGCGCACTGGCCAGAGTATTTTCAAGTGGCTGAGTCGCCTAGTGGTGAAATAATGGGTTACAGTAAGTCATGATTTGTTTCTGAACAATTATTGACGTTTAAGGGTGGAGGACCTGCCTATTACCACCCAAATAAATTATTAGCACTTTCTATATTCGGAGTTATATCTATCCAAAATAAAAAAGATAAATTGAGGCCACCAGCAGAACCAGAGTGGCCCAAGTGCATTTTTTTGGATTTTGAAATGAATAATGAAACTCGATGTTAAAAACAAGTTAATATAAATACCAGAGCGAACCAACATTTTAAAAAATGAACCAGAGTGGCCCACTCTGGATCTGGTGGCCTCAATTATATTATTATGAGTATTTTATTTATTCGCTTTTGATATAATTAGAGGCTATGCTTAGTTTGGATTTAAATTATTTTTGTGTAGGTAGTGTGAGGTATTAATTTTTTTTTATCACCTGTCATATTTTATATGAAAATACTCTTATTACACATTTTTTAAAATTTTATAATTTTTTTTTAGTAATGGGAAAAGCTGAAGGCCTTGGTGAAAATTGGCATGGACATGTGACAGCATTGACTGTAAGCCCTGACTACAGACGGCTGGGCCTTGCTGCTACTCTGATGAATATCCTTGAAGATGTGTCGGAGAAGTTAGTGTTTGAACACTGACCATTTGTGGAACTAAATTTTTAACAACTACCAGCATGTGCTTTCACACTTTTGCATCTTCCTAAAATTACGGCAATTGTCTGGACATTGTTTTCTCGACTTGGCAGGCTAGGCACACTCTACCATGCCCCAGTAGATACCCTAACATCCAATGTAATTTTATATATATTGAAAAAATAATAATGTGAA